>PEGC01000166.1:0-16884 GCA_002921095.1 Cladosporium sp. SL-16
GTGTTGGGCTTAGCGCTTAGAGAGTGTGCATTCAATGTTTTTCCAACAAACACAAACATGTTAGTAGATGTGATAGCCAAGGATGAAGACACTAGATACAGTATACAACGCGACCTTCAAGTCTTCACAGAACTAGCAGCCTCGTAAAGACCCTTTTCAACGTCCTCTTTCGTACCGTCTTTCTTGACAAATCCGGTTGCCATAACAGCATGAGTGCCCCCCTTGCTCTCCCGCCATTGCTTGATGGAAGATGGTACCTTTCCGGCGTTCGCCTGCAACTGAAATTTATGGTAGATTCCATCTGCTTTGGTGACTTCGCCGTCATAGTCCCAGCGTGTACCGATTGACTCTTGTTCCGCGGATGTCTTCGGATGTACTGTTTTGCCGCGAGTGGCCGATGGGTTCGTGAACTTTTTCCATGTGTTCCCCTCGACTGCCTTGGCCACAGACTTGCTGAGTGATTTGCTCAATCCCATCCTAGCTCTGTCAGATGTCTGAATTAATTATTGTACAAGGTCGACTGACTCTCTGTTTGTTAAAGTTGTCTCGTCTTCTCTGGTGATTTCGTTTTAGGGACCGAGCATAAAAGACCTCGTAGTAGAACTCGGCTCTCTTATATGGAGCAAATCATTGCAGGAGCTTATGGAAGCGCTTCCGCTAGATAATATAGAGGAAGCGCGCGCTTGCCAGCCAATGTCAAGGGGCTTGAGTTCTACAATTGTAGCCATGACTGGTGGATTATTAGTAGATGGAGCTTGTAAGCGCCCATTTTTGGAACGAAGAGGATTTATAGGCCGGGGTAAGACAGGAGCTTCTAACATGCAGATGTACAAGTTTTATCATTAATGCTGTGGAGCAGAGTCGTCACAGTGTAGCTTCTAGTAGAGCAATATCTCAGCCGCTCGTTGCCGCGGGCGCCAACAGCACTAGTGGAAAGCCTCACGGAAGCGGGCGTACGGGGCGTCCCGCAAGCTTTTGACCGTGCGGCCACATCAACCGACCTCCTTCTCACGCCTTCGGTTTTCGAGTAATTCGGGTTCAAATACTCGTCGTCTCTATTCGCTGTGTCTGATATGTATGGATTCTTTAGTAAAACTGTGGTACCTAGTCTTGCACGTCGCAATCGACCTCCCTTGACCAAGCAAGTGTTTGCATATTTCCACCCGCCCGCGTCAATGGACGGTTCGTCAAATTTTTACGAATACACCAGTGGGAGATGGCTGTGCGTCTCACGATTCTCATACTGAAAGAGCATTTCACTGATATAGCTTTAGTTGGAATGAAGAGCTGAGGCTGGGCGAAAGACGACGGCTCTTCAATGTGCAGCAGCTGAAGAGCCTTGCTGCCGCTTCCGTCTCGAGAGAGCTGACTGACATTGCCCATTTCAAAAAACTTGCTGAAGGCGGGTTTAATCGCACCTTTTTGATCTCCATGCAGGATGGTTTCGAAATGATCGCTCGTATTCCATACCTAACAACAGAGCCAAGAAATCTCCTTATCGCGAGCGAAGTGGCAACGATGGATTACCTCCGCTCTCACGGTGTTCCAATACCAAAAATATACGGCTATTCGTCAACATCACAAAACCCTGCAGGTACCGAATACATTTTCATGGAAGTCAGCCCCGGTACAAACCTTGGCGACATCTGGTATGAACTCGGCGAGACAGCTAGGAAGACTGTCGTGCGCAGGCTCGTCGAGCTCGAGGCAAGACTCTTCTCGCTCAGATTTCCAGCCAGCGGTAGCATTTACTACGCTCGGGACTTGGACGCAGCGACAGACAAAGTTGAGATTGATGCCGGCTCGTCCTCAAGCGATGGCTCTTTCTGCATTGGGCCAGATACCACTCTTACTCTATGGTTCGGCAGAAGACTATCCCTTGACACATTTCGTGGACCGTGTGAGTAACGTCCCTGTACTCCATGCAATAACAGACCGGCTTTCGTACATTGATTTGATAGCTGATGCTATGCAGACAGAAATCCTGAGGCAGTCCTGGAAGCTTGTGCTAAGAAGGAAGTTGCCTATCTGAGGCGCCACGGACGACCTTTGCATCCATTCCAGCGAATTCGCCGCGAGCTAGTCAATTACCAGGAACAGTCTCATTTGGACCATCTTGAAAGCCTGAAGAAATACCTCCTCATAGCCTCCGATCTTGTGCCCCGGAAAACCAATGATGCGATACAACCATCAATAAGACATCCCGACCTACAGCCAAACAATATATTCGTCTCGAAAAGTCTTGAGGTAACAGGACTCATTGACTGGCAACACTGCTCGATCCTCCCACTTTTCTTGCAAGCTGGCATACCGGGGAGTCTGCAGAATTACGGCGACGAAGTCTCAGAAGCTCTCACGGAGCCCCGACTCCCTGTCGACTTTGATGTACAGAATGAGATGGAACAGATGAAGCAAGTCTTGCTTTTTCGAAAACGACAGCTCCACTACACATACGTCAAAGAGACCTTGAAATTGAACCAGGCCCACGGAGAAGTGCTTTCAGATGGTCTATGCATATTGCGCCGCAAGCTTTTTCGTCACGCTAGTGAGCCTTGGGAAGGCGATAGCATCTCATTGAAAGCCGATCTTGTTGAGCTCACCCAGCAGTGGTCGAGTCTCACGCCGTCTGCAACGGGCGAGACACATCATAAGTGCCCGTTTAAATTTTCGGAGAAAGAAGCGCTCGAATTTCTGAGCCTCGCCAGCGCCACAGAGGCAGTAGACAGCCAATTCCAGGATTGCTTGGAACTTGTCGGCGTTGGGAGCGAGGGTTGGGTCCCCGCTGAGCAATATGACAATGCTAGGCAGCGTGAGCGTCAACTAAGAGAGGATACATTAAACGAAGCCGAATCCGATGAAGAACGAAGTCAAATTCGCGATCACTGGATATTCGACGACTTTGATGAGACAGTCTATCTGTAACAAATACGTTCGTTCTCTCCAAGCCTTTCAATGGTGGACTTGTCCAGTAAGGAGGCTCCACCCTGTGCTTGTCCATTAGCAAAACCTCCGTCCATTAGGAAGAAATCTTAGTGGTGTGTAACAAGGAGTCTTGGCATTCAGACTGAAGGACTATCATGTCATAAAAACAAGCTGAGCCTTGACCTTCATTCATCTAGAGGCTCGAGAGCATAATTTAAGAGGGCTCATGCGACTCCTCAACGATCAAAGTCTCATCCACCAGCTGTTGGACATGCCAGCTCTTTAAGCATTCCTTCTGACCGATTATAGCAGACTTCAGGCATCCACGATCGAAGGAAATCTGTCGTCTCGCACGACTGAATACTCTCTTCGCTCGGCACTCATGTGGCAAGGAGAGGAGATGGGGTAATATCCCAGTTCAATATCCTTTATGGAGGTTCATCAAAAGCATGACATTGGGCTCGATATGATCAGAGACAAGTTAGTGTTCGCGTCACTGATAATCTTGCACACAACAGTCAATTATGGCCCAAGTAAGCCAGTGAATATGTACAAATACTTCCGCCAGGTTGGTAACGTGGACATCTAACTTTCATGAACTGTAATGCTATCTCGTGCCAATCAAAAATGATAATCGCCGAGATCTCTAATCTTTTGCCCCCTCAATATCTAGATCGTAATCCCAAGCTTCTGTACACATCGAGCGAATACATCGTTGAACGAGAGAGTGGTCGAAGACACCAGTGCGAAGATATGTCTCCTGGCGTAACCACCCCTGGAGCGCATCCCCTGTAGGCTGTTGAAGTTCTCTGACCAGTTCTTCTGGGAGTTGCAGGACTCCCAGATGAACGGGTGTCTCGACAGATCCGCCGAAAGCGGGTAAAAGTGCAACGATGGACTCGAGATTTATGCCATGAAGTAGAAGGTATTCTTTCGGAAACCCTTGCAGTCGTCCAGATCTGTTACCGTAGAATTGTAGGGATGGGAGATTGTTGGCTACTGCGAAGGAATACGCGTTGATCGTATCTTTCAGGAACCATCCTTGGAAGCCAGAGTACTCCAGATCGATCATGATAATCCAAACTTCTGTTGCGCCACGACTGAGAAAACTCGCGCGGCGAGTCATGGCAGCCTGCCATGAACAGAAAATAGATTTCCAAGGTCCTGCAACGGGTCTTCCTAGCAAGTGATCCGTGATAGAATCGTGATCGTGAACCCGAAGCATATCTCGAGCGTTTACGCTAGGGTCGGCTAACCATGTCCCATTGCGGCGCGCTATGACACGAAAGCCGATTCCTGTTAGGGGAGAGAATGCTGGGTACTGAGAAGACTGCATATTAAAATCGTGTTGATATCGAAGGCCAGGAAATTTTATGGTGCAAACAACTGTCATCGGTTTTGAAAGTGGGAGGTCAGATCTAAGCTGGCTAACCAACAAAGCTATCCACGGGATAGTGGATATGATATCTGTCGAATGATGCGGATAAATACTTCCACATCAGCTCCCGCTATTATGTCTCAGACAAGAGCATGCCACAGCTGTATGTGTCTCAGGTGTACCACATCACAATGGTGTGGAGATCCATATCATGATACCCAGCTGCGAGACAGGGTAAGACCGAGGTCGGGCCACGTTTAATACAGTCTAGTCAATGATCTCACTCCCATTTTGATCATGTTCAATAAGATCTTTCTGGTTAGAGAGTATTTTCCAAGGCGAAACATGAACTGATATTTCACTTTAGAGACTCTTCTGGCGTCAGAGGGGCCTTCGAGTTGCCTGATATGCTTGGTGCACTTGTGAGTGAGCGAGTGGAAACGTTTGATGGGGCCCTCCGGCTGGTACTTTCGTTCGCCTGGTACGCGAATAGCGACCCTTGCGACTGAGACCTGGTTGAAACACCGTGCCCACTTGAATCCTCTGCCATGGTTCACTGCCACAGTTGTCTTGTAAAGATGATGATAGTCTGACGTCGATCCGCCTCAAGTGACACGGGATCAAACGGACGGCAGAAGAGAAACTCAGTAGATCTCTTACCTGTATGGACTACTCGCGTCATTCTGTCATCGCCATAGCGCCAGTGATCTATGGCTTATGAGGTAGCTCCAAACGTCTATGAGACAAAACTTAGTGACGAACTGGAGACTCGTTGCATTGGACATGCCGTTCCGCATATTGTATGACGACCATCTCACTAAGTTACTGGAATTTCTCGAGTTCGATCGTACAGAAACCGGATATTTTCTTGATGCGCCGCTCTCGATGTCAAAACCTGCCTGCTTCCGCTGTAGTTGAAGCTTAGGAACTTCACTTGGACTTAGAATCACCATGGGACAGACTAAAGTCCCGCAATTCAGCGTTACGATAAGCAATTGGATTCCACCGAATCAACCGAGTGGTGAAGCGCAAGCTCTCCAACAGGAAAACAGAAATTGAGAGTTGGTGTTGGACTGTCACTGGCAGGTTTCTTCCGGCATTGACCGGAGATTTTGCCTACAGATATAAACTGGTGTACAATAGCGTTGATTTCGTCATTCAAGTTGTTTACCATGGGTCGTGATTTTTCGTTAGAGTGAGCAACATCTGACATCATGCCTTGTTGAGCGAAGATATAGAGCACGAAGTCGGGCTATTCAGGTGTCTTCTGGCTGCCATAGTCGGAGATAGCTAGAGAATCAGGTCAATGAAGCTCAGTGTGAACGACAGTCTATCGGAACTAGTCCTCCAAGGACCATGCGGCACTTGCCCGTCCTTGACCTCTTCTTGCTTCCAGTATTCAACAATTTTCTCCAGACTTGCGAAGGAATGCGCGGAACAGGACGAGGGTCTCGTCAACAGCTCAGGTACCAGGGAATTGAGAGAATGCATCTCAAGAGTTGCAAACGTCACTGAATGGGAGCATTGTGAGTTCAAAAAATTTCAGTCAGATGAGCGTTACTAACCAGCCGTAAGTCCTGTCGTTCCTGGAAGCCAAACGTCAGACCGAAAGAATCCCTAGGTGGCTATATCGCGCAGACACCGTGGTCGAAACAGAGCCGAGTTCAGACATACGTGCTTTCGCCGACATTCGAGCAGAAGTATGGTCTCCACAGGCCACTAACGAGCAGTCACAATGGACGGCTTCCTTTCGTAAAAAGACGAGCGTGCCTTCATTCCTGGAGGAGTTGCAGCGCCATTTGAGGAAGATCGCCTTGCCTTGCGAGACATATCTCGTTTCGATGACTCCTTATCTGGAATGGGCCATACATCGCACAGGACAGAGATGTCGAGAGGGAACCTGGTACTACAAGCCGGGTCAGAGCGCTCTCGCCGTCATCGACACACACGAACTATCTGGCACCGAGAATTCAATCGTTCTACGAGTCACAGACATCATTGACTATGCAGATGTCCATAATATTGGCCTCTTCGATGCGGATATCAGGACATGGGCGGCGAATTGCAATGAATACATCGCAGTCAACGTCATCCCTTCCACGGCCCTCGTGAAACGGGTACCTTGGAGCGACCTGTATCGACCACATTTGCCGCAATGCCTCATCCCCGAACCTTTCACGACCTCTTACACGCTTGGCTATTGGAGGAAGACATACGAAAAGGATGATAAGCCCCTGCACCAAGTTGCTGTGAAGATCGCGAAATTTGCGCAGGAAATCGTAGAGGCAGGGCCTCCCAACAGCGACCTCGGGCACAACGACGCTATTGCCCTTGTTGCTCGTGCTTCCGATTGGGGTTATAGAGCCGCCAGTGACAAGTCAAGGTTAATTTCGGCTGCAATATTGCACGCGAAGATTGATGCCATGAAGGAAGACTTCGAGAGATTGTACGTGCAGACTTAGACCGTAGAAACTTCCAACGATCTCAAGCAATCGGTTGATAGGATCAAACGGGTGAGCTTTCTTCGCTGTGCTTCACGAGCGAGGGCGACGTCTTGCCGCTCGCGGAGGAATGCCCGGACCGCAGTCTTTATCTTCTCCTGTTCCACTGGGATGTCGGATTGAGAGTCCAAATATTGATGGAACGTCTGATCGTCGGTAAGACACCTGTAGAGAGAGCTCGACTGCCAGTGCAAGCCACGTAGAGCCTTCAAGGGAGTCTCGTTCGAGCTTTGACGGATGCCTACTTGGAAAGTCGTCTTCAAGTTTGCGAAACGATCAGGCAAGGACTGTAGGCCTAGTATGTTTCTTGTGAGGTGAGTGTTCGACGTGCATCCCGCAATCCAGCCCGTAAGCCTTTTAACAGCGCCTTCTGCCACCTTCCATATCTTCGAGTATCTTTCCGCATACGAAGCCACGAGGGGAGCACCGTATTCGAACATGGGAGCGAGATATTGCCGGTAGATGCGGAGACGGTGAGCTGGACCCCAACGATCCGAGTGTAACGACAGGAAGGTTGCACGACCGCAGGCTTGGTCAAGGCGCCTGGTCAAATGCTTACTGAAGTCAATGCCGGAACCAGTCATGGGAAAACCAAGGTACGGGTACTCTTGTAGCCGTGGAAGTGCTTCATCGCCCAGATGTACCTGCGCTCGGTCATCTGGCGGAGCGATGTAGCCACACTTTTTCACGTTGAGAGTCATGCGATGCTGAGCGTGTTAAGAATAATAGATGAGTTGATTGATTCAGCTATCGAGCAGACAGGAGGTGAATACATATACCAGCATTCTCTCAAGGCCGAGAGGCTGGGGAGGCTGGGTGTCCCTGCATCCCAGCCTTCAGTACGAGGACGAGGTAGGTGAAGCTAGGGGTCTGAGCATCCTCAGCTTTCAACACCTCTGACACCTGAC
Source organism: Cladosporium sp. SL-16 (assembly GCA_002921095.1). Classification (NCBI taxonomy): domain Eukaryota; kingdom Fungi; phylum Ascomycota; class Dothideomycetes; order Cladosporiales; family Cladosporiaceae; genus Cladosporium; species Cladosporium sp. SL-16. Next base: position 7,710 of record PEGC01000166.1, read on the forward strand.
CCTTGCACCTTGACAACTTTCACGACCACGTATCCTCTTCTCGAATCCTGCCTAGGTCACGGTGTCTTTCGCGAAACTGTTACCTCCACGAGCTTCCTATTCGGATTGTTAGCCGTCCATCCGAATGGGTTCAGCTTGGTATACATACCACCCTTTTTCCCCATCATACGCTTTCTTGAAGAAAGGGGATCGGGAGCAGACGATCGCTTTGTGGACATTGGAACTTTTCTCAGCGCAGATCACTGTGAGATCCGCATAATCTCCACTTTCGTAGAGCCTGGAATGATATCAGCACAATCTTTCTTTGATATCACGTGCAGCCTGACTCTTTCAGCGCTAGATCAATCGCAGAACGTCCTCTCTCCATAGAGTCCAAGTAGTGTGGCCCAAACAAGTCTTGGGACCAGACGATTTTGCAGAGTGAGGGTAAGTTTGTATCCAATACCTGAACAAAAGCCTGGCGTCCGAGAGGAAAAATCTTCTACTTAGACTACTTGGTATGAGCAGCATACGCCCTGTCTCGCTTAGTGCTCGGCAGATATATGGATGAGCGGTCACATTGGCCGGTCAGTTGTTGGTCGCCCGATGGCCACTTGCAGAGTAAAGCATGCAGATGCAGAGCTCCGACACAGGGTGACGACCTTTTTGCCTTCCCAATTGTTTAGAGATCTTGTGTTTGAATGGTTCCATGTCAACGATCTTCGCCAAATTCTGCTTGAAGCTCGTAGCTCATGAATTATGCCAGAGCTCAGGCATAGGCTGATCTGCAAGATTGGAAAGGTATTACGCAGCCGCTCGTCAGAGCGGAAACCTTTTCAAGTGTACAACCGGCCCGATCGTCACCGCAATGGATCGTGCACTCTTGACCGCTTGTGACAGCGCATCACTGCATGGAAGTCGAGATGGCAGCCAGTTGCATGCTAGGAAAAGGATGATATCTTGCATGTGCTTGAGCAGTAGCGCACTTGAGGATAATTTCTCGACCCCGCTTTCTTAGACCGGCGAAACAGAACTGATGCAATCAAGCGACCGGCCGAATCGTATGGCGTCACTGGGATGATCCTGGTCTTGGTGAAGCATTTTGCAGAAGCCCATGAGCTTCGCCAAAGAACATTTCCTCCAATCCACAAATGCATGACTCGAAAAAGGCTACACGATATCTTCCACGCTGTCTCTCATGGTACCGTGAGCATCGCTGATGCCAACGTCTTCAATATGCAGCCGTTCGCTCGCAACGAGGGTAGGCCATAATAGGTGTGCAGACAGACGCGACTTGCTGCATGCAGGCAAGGTAGTTCCAGCAGTTCCAATTGGTCAACTTTTCCACCGGCGTGTCGAAATCCTTCGGCGTCACGCGATGATACCTTCCTGCTTGATTCCAGCGCAGTTGAGATATGCATGAGCCTCACGCTGCAATGTTGACTCGCTAGGCTCACCGCACGACGTAACCGAGTGCATGCGTCCTGACTCTTGCAGTTTGCACGGGACAGCTCAGCTCATGCAAGAAAGCTGGTTTAATGTATAATGGTTGACCTTCAGCGCAAGTGGGAACATGACTACAAACTATGCAAACATATTTGATTACTGTGGAGATGTTTATGTGTCATTTGAAGCTTCCTGCATGACCCTAGCAGCTAAGCAATATCCTCGCTTTTCGTGTAACGTTAACTTTGCAGGCATACGCTGTTGTTAAAAGATCTTCCACTTCGATGTCCTTAACTTATCGCTCGTCTGCTGATCTTTGCTAAATCCTACATTCGTAATGGACTTCTAGTCTAAGATAAATATCAGGGCTTTTCCGAACTAGGTGGACACCCAAACTGCTGCCACCTATGTCGAGTCAGTTATCGCACCATATTTTACCCGATACGCTAACAATCATATCATCTACTGCAGATCAAGACTCTAAGTGGAACATCGTTCTGGTGGTTGGAGAGGACCATGTGCGAGTTCATGCATCGTCTCAGCTCCTCTGCGTGGCTTCGAAGCCATTCTCCAAGATGCTAGGGCCGCATTTCAAGGAGGGGCAGCCTCATGCCGCATCTACAGAGAAGGAGATACCACTACCAGCCGACAAGCTTTCTGCCATCAGAGTCATGTGCGATATCATTCATCACCAAATTGACGGGACCGGTCCTGTTCCTACTGCAGCTGAGCTTTGTGATCTCGCGATCGTTGCAGATAAATACGACTGCACTCGAGCGACGGGATTGGCCGCTAGGGCGTGGATACAGCCAACCTCTGCTCACGATACGAGTGACCTTGGACTGTTGCTGATCAGTGCCTCTATATATGCGCTACCAGAAGCTTTCTACAAGATCTCGGCGTCGCTAGTACTTGAGCATGGAGGTTCCTACCAAGAACTTGAAAAAGTGCCAGGATTTATCGAACGTTTTGGATGGGAGACTATACGTAAGCGGGTGTCCTTGGTTAATTCAGAGTGGCAAGCTAATCATAATACATAGTCAAACTGGAAGAGAAGCGCAATGCCGTTCGCTATGAAATCAATAGAGAACTAGTGCTCGGTTTGAAAAGCCCATCATGCGATTCGAAATGTGACTGGTCAGCTCAACAGCTCAGAAAATGGTTTGAGCATTTGTACGAGAAGGATCTCCTTCCTGTTGTCTACTCGGAGAAACTCTCGAGTGTGATCTCGAGAGCCGAGTGTTCGGCAACTCCAGACTCGGACACTCATTCACAATGCCAAAGCGCACGTTGGCACCGAGGAGTCGATCTAAGCATGCGACAAGACAGCCTGACCGAAGTCAAGAAAAAGAGCGGGTTCTCTCTGGAAAGCTGAGTTCATCTCGAGATGGTGGAGCAGTGGAACGCATTCGTCGACATCGCTGGCGGCGGCCTCTTTAGTAAGCGAGAGTTTCGAGAGTGGGACCAGCATGTAGGAAGCATCTCACAACAAAATGGCTGGAGGCATCCACGGGGTTCTGAACACTCTTCGCCGAACTTTGTAGAGTCACGAACTTGCATGATCGGCCTTTCTTTCGCAGCCGATACTTCTTCCAGCCAATCGTTGTTAGCCTGTGACCGGTGAAGGAAAAATTGAGTATACTTTGCATTTGCGCCAGCAGGAAGTACCGCGAGCTGCAGCAAAGCACTTAGGCAGGCTGGTGATTTCCCGACAGGAGAGCTCCACTTGCATGATCCTAGGCGATGAAGCAGCGAATAAGGGCCAAACACGCTGCCCTCTAGTAAGATGCAGGTATCTCGTGACGAGATGCGTGATGCAAGACAGAGCAAACGATGTGGTCGCTGCTCGATCGTGCCGACGCAGCTACCTACAATGATTGGTCACGTAATGTAACTCGCAGTCTTTTGCGCGCGGTAACTTATTCCAACTTTCCTCCACTGTCTTCTGGTAATTGCTCTCACCCGATACTTACCTACATACGTACTTACCAGATCGAATACAGAGCTGCCTGGAGCTGGCATACCCACTAAACGGTCTTATCTGCTGGGTCGTCCTGCATAGCCCGCTGCAGCTGCAAGTTGTGCTTCGCCACGAACTAGTTCTAAATCGTCGTACGGTGCTGAAGTCCATGCACTAATGCAAGAAAGCTCCCATCTGACCAATATACAGCAAAAGGTGGCGAATGTGGCGCTGTCGATTCTCAACAGATTGAAGTTGCATCTAGCTCTGGTGTCGAGACCCTTGCAAACGAGGAGAGCCTGTGCAGATCGAATCGTATAATCGAGCCTTCCGGTTCGCTCGCAAGCAGACTGCAAATGCAGATCTTCCTTCAGCTTAAGACAACGTGGGAGCGATGATCTGATTGGCTACACAAGCGACATAGTAGGCCTCAAAAGGACGCTCTAGACTGAGCTTCAATCAACGCTAGCGATACCGCGTGAACCCAGTTTCTGTACGCAGAACATATAGCTAGGACAGCTCTATCTGCATGGTCCGGCATGGAGGGGGGTTGCAAAACCTTTGTCGGAAGTCATCCTACTCCAAGTCCGCCATAAATCTCACTACAATCGCTTGCTTGGGCTCTCTCGAATGGTCTTCTGCCAAAATACTCGCCAATAACACTAATGCAGACAACCTGCCATCTATTCCACTCGTGAATCTCCTTCACATAATGACAGATGTGCGATCTGCCAAGTTTCACGCACCGTGCCGCAACTTTGCTTCCACAGGAACTTGTCGCTTCAGAAATCATTGTCGCTATTCTCATAACATGGACTGGCGAGAAACCCAACCACCTCCGAAATTAACACCCTGCTTCCATTGGGAAAAGGCTGGGGCATGCCCCTATGGAGATCGATGTGCATATCTCCACAAGCCTCAAGCGCTCGATAGTGCAGATTTTTTACGTGATAATTTACTCGACGAACTGTACCAGTTTGCAGCGGTGAAGTCACTGGCACCCAGATAATCTATCATGATGGCCAAACTCCGACAAGTCGCCAGCTACGATTGGATGGTCGCAGAATCACCGACTATCGGGATCCCAGGTAAACCGTGGACACGCCCGTTATACGGCCATGACTGACTTGACTAGGTGACCCGCATCAATTCAGACCGCCGCAGATGCCGCTTGTCTTACAACCAGATGCCATTGTGTTCGCAAAAGCTCCGGAGCTTGCAAACTGCCCAAAACTCTACAAGTTTCGCTTTGAAGCTCTGGCACAAGCGTGTCTGAAACTCCATCCTGCGTTTTCATTACAGGACGTTGACATACTTTGCGGGCTCAACAATTTACGCAAAGTTTTCGACTTTGCAAGCGGGAAGCAAGGGAAAGCATTCAGAATAGATGCTGAGCTTTGCGGCGGCACCGTGATGATGACTCGGTGGGAGCATATGCAAGAGAGCATGGGTCAAACTTCCGTGTGCTGTGGGTATGGGAGAGGTTTTGAGATGGCGTGCACTTCGCAGGAAGGACGGCCGGCCAAGTCCTCCAGCCATCACAGAGTTGTTTCCTACTCTTTGGGAAGTTTGAATTTGGTCGTCCAGTTCGAGGCAGACGCTTGTGACTGCCGTTGCCAACGAGTCCATGAGAAAGCACAATCGGCCGCTCTGGACTCGATGCCAGTAAGACAACAACCTTCCCAAGGCCATCTCCCGGACCACTTAGCATCACCCCTCAACGTTGTCGACATCGGTGAGACGCATGACTCTGATTGCATGATCGAGATCAAATCTCGAGACCATAAGAACAAAAACTCGGACGAAATCATGGCCCAGATGTGGCTGTCGGGGCGCCGTAGACTCTACCTTGGCCGGCATATTCGAGGTCGCTTCGACACGAACGCTGTGTACGAGGGTGACATTGATCCCGATGTGATCATATGGCAGAGACAGCACGAAAGTGAAATAGCTTGTTTCACGGGATTACTAGAACAAATCCAGCAGAAGATATCAGCATTCGGCGATGGCGGTGGCAGATTCGCCTTGGTATGCGAACGAGACAGAACCGGGAGTGTACTTAGACCAGTGATGTTATTGGATTGGATGGATTGGATATGGGGGTCAATCCAATCCATCCAATAGCTTGGCACGGCAGGAAGGTGGCATATTTTATGAGCACAAAGCCCTCCCAGCATAAAAATAAGGTAGCAAGAGTAATTCTGAAATTATTCAGAGGAATTTGGACGAAGCGTTGTGGCACAATATCCTATTGGATTCACTGGATCTGTTGGATTGAAATTTGGGGGCCAAAATATCCAATCCAATAACATCACTGACTTAGACTTTGGCGACGTGAGGGCGGTCAAGATTTATTGCGACATGAAACCTTAACGAGGCTGCAGCTTCGATAGCGACGATAGGTAGTTATTTGAATTACAAGGAGCTGTCTCGTCGAGGAATGTTAGTGTTGGTATATTAACCACTTAACGCTGCACGAGAGTGTGGCGTCAAATATTTCTCACAACAGTTAGTTGACTTGTCAATTCCTTATATGTCCATCCGCCCATGGCTGCACTTTACATTATGGCTGCAAATATAGGCGTTCCGCCGACCGTGGATTGTAAGAGTGCAAATGCACCACCTGGCCATTGATCAGAGTTCGAATCATCAAGATGGAAATGGGAGGAAGGATGATCACCAGCTACTGGACCACTTGCTGTCAGACCTGCATTGAAAGCAGCGACCAACAAGACTGCCGGGCAAGCCAATACCGTAGCCGAGCCTGTAACAATTGCGACTGTCCCCGGTTTTGCATGTACGTAATGTACGGCGGTGTTGAGTGATGCCGTAATGTCCAAGTTAGGCATTTAGTTGGATGCTGGTTGACTAGGCTGACGTTAAATTACTGGCAAGGAACAAAGCGAAGAGAGTATGCGTACGAAGCAATGGCATCCTTTATAAACACTGCTTGAGTCCTGATCACCACTTCTCATGCTGATGATATGTCGCTAAGCGGTGCGTTAATACGATCTACATACGCTTCCAACATTAAAACAGAAACGTCGCTTTTGCGCTTTGAATTGTGAACTGAGTAACGTTAGATGTCTCATACTACACCAGTGCAGATTGCTACTTCGCTCTTAGGTAGTTCTATCTGATTGGCTATACGAGCGGAAAGGTAGGCCTCAGAACAACGCTTCGGGCCAAGCTTCTACCAACGCCGACGACACCGCGAGAATCACGCCACTCCATGCAGAGCATACAGCTAGGTCGACTGTTCGTGCATGGCCCGGCATGGAGGGGTGCTGTACGGCTTCACGTTGACCGACGCAAGGCTACCGTCGTTAGTGTAGGTGTACAGAGGCCCTAGCTTCACCCATAGTACGCAGCCACCATCATGCAGCAGGAGGGCGGTAGCCAGCGATAGACGTCCTGGCATAGGACGCAACTGCAGTGTAAACCAAATGCCGCTGAAGTGGCGCCTTCCAAACGTCAAGATTAGAGAGCTCATGGCGATCCTAGCTCCAAACTCTTCCAAATATTTGAGACTGCGAGAGTTCCCATTCGTCGAAAGCTTCACCGGCGTGATAGACGCGTTCGGCCAAATGCGATGCTCCCCATACCAACCTGCATAGCCAAGCATCCTCGAAAGCCCGCCTGTACACAAGTATGCGCTGTTGACAGAATGACTTCCTGAACGCTGACGTGCTTTACTAAGAAACCATAAGTGCATTTGCTTCCACTTGCTCCTTAACGTTATACACATATCTTTGTTTGTTTCGATTCACGTGGCATGTCACTACTTCAAATCTTACTCACTGGCTGAAAGTTCTCAAAACCCTCGAATATGGCAGCAGGAGCGTGGGACTTTGTCTCGAGCCTTACAAATGACTTCCTGACTTGGATGTCTCAACCTTGTAAGTCACTTTCAAATCTACTCCTCTTGCGATACCTATGCAGGCAGTCCAGATTTTTAACGCACCCTCAGATGTATTATTGCTCATCATTATCTGGTGCATAACATTCACTCTTGTTGTGGTACCGGTACTTTCTCTCGGCTTCAACTCACCTGGTATCCGCACCGGTGAGCAGGCAGTTTTTACTATAATATAACGTCGATATTAGCTGACGAACTCTGAGGCTCCCGCGCTAGAGCATACCAATCTAGGACATACGGTGCCTCTACCCCGGCACGTGGGATATTTGCAACGCTCACAAGTTTGGGCATGACAGGGAATCTTGCGCCTGTTGTTGTCGCAGTGGGTGTAAGTGTGGCTACGATTATTGCCTTTGTTGTCTGGTGGAACCTATAGAGTTTCTGAAGATCACGGACCTAAGTCATCGCTGCCAATATGGATTTTGGTGGATAACTGACATTTGGCCGGGTTTCGATATGTGATAGAGTGAGCTCAGGTTTGGTTTACGTTAGCCAACGCTTTTTCCATGTTTGTGAAAACATTGGAAAAGAATTATTGATCCGTTATAGAAGCTTTCCCCACTCAGTTCACAACACCACTCAATTCCCCACGCGTCGCGCACAGTGACGCGACACGCTGGTATTATTCAGCACGTAACACCCGCACCAAAGGTACTGAGCATGTACAATTTACATGTTATCACGATCATGATATTCTTTGTGTATACCGGCATGACCTATTGCCGAAGCTTCTTGGGTGGCTTGATAAGTCTCCCACTCGACGACATGCCGGCTTTCGGAAGGCTCAGCATACTTTCTACTATTATAACGTCTCCATCGTCCTGCACCTCTCTGGAACTTTGGACCTGCCTTTCTTTACTTTTGAGCTTCTTTTGCAAGCCATGGTGAGGAGGTCTGGTACGATGTGCAGCTGCTCTGGCCAATTTGCCAGCAGCTTTGAGAATGGTTCAGGGTGGATAAGGTGCACTTGTGTCGCAACCCTTCTGATGTGTAAGCCTAACCCTAATGTAGGCATTATGACGTCAAACGTTCGCTCAAGCACCCACCTGACTGATTTGACTCCTGATTGAGCCTCTCCTGATTCTGAATATTCAGGATTCAAGCACTATGCCCAAATCTAAGATCGAAAGTCTCACGACTTCACGACAACTGTGGTCACGACTGCTGGCGATCACCAGACTGTGGCCAATCAGGTCAGACAACTCTCCATTTAGCATGTGCCGGCGGTGTCGACACATTAGTAGCCCTCTTGCTCGAGTCCGGGGCGAACGTTGAGCTCAGGGACGAAGTGGGCTACCTGCCTGTATACTCTGCTATGGCGCAAGGTCACTGCGACGTGACGCTTCGTCTTTTACGCAAGTGCACTGGTCCAACCACAATTATTGTAGTGCAGCGAAGCCAAAGTACTGCACTCCACGTGGCTGCCCGGTTTGGATCAACCACTGCTGCCGCAACGCTACTTGGAATGGGTGCAAATGCGAACATCCTCGACGCTTTTGGTTGGTGTTGCAGTTGTGTTGTATCACCCAGATCCATCCCAAACATATGAACACGGATACACCTCCGAGGAAGCGAGGTGTGCGACCTTGGCGGCTGTGAAAGATCTGATCAGTTCATCAACACTGGGTACCTTGGACACCGATGATGTAACGATACTAGATTCCATGCCATTTATTGAAGATGACTTCGATAAAGGCGAGCCACTACATACGCAAAGCCACGGGATTTTGACTAGAGCTCTAGTCGCGAAGCAACCGAATGTTCTCATCTCTTGTTTTCAGTCAGAAAGCAATACAGGATTCTTGAATCTGATACGACACGAAGGGGTCGGCAAAAAGAAAGATGGACACCGTTTTATGCTACCCGGAACG
>PEGC01000169.1:0-16294 GCA_002921095.1 Cladosporium sp. SL-16
TAAGGATTTGGTAAGGATTACATACAAAAGATGCCTAGGAGGCTAAATACTAGTTGGAAGGGCGGATACTTCACAAACTACCATTTTAGGAGCCTTAAGCTCCTATACCAATCAACCATTATCTTAACTACAACTATTGGTTGATCAAATTCACTTCAACCAACCAATCGTCAAACATCAGCCAATCAGAGCCAACCAACCATGAATAGGCCCTCAATCAACCAATGGTTGGTTGATGACAGGGCTGGATGCCATCCTGCAGCACAGAGAACTCGAAAGCTGGATCTGGCACTGCACTAGAATGGGCAGCGAGTACGCATAGGCCACGACGCAGGAGGGCGGAGCTGGAGCTGATGCTATCCGCATTGACTTTTACGGCGAACAGGATTCTTACCTGGAGATGAGCGGCGGAACGAGGGATGAGGTTGTTGAGATGATCTTGCAGCATGTGGGAGTTTACCGAGAAGCTGTGCGGGGAGCGGAGAGAATCCAGAGTGAGAAGGAGGGCTTGCTGAGAGCTCAGAGGGGATGAGGATGGTCGGGTGAGAACGAGGTTGTGATGCGTTGTCAGAGGTCGGCGCACGTCGCCTCTCCGATTGTACATCCATATCTGGTAGTACCGCTGTGGCGTCTCGGTGGTGCCTTTCAGCTTCAACTGGGATGAGGAGTCGCAGAGACTTTCCGGGAACGGAGCTTGAATTGTTTCAATCATATAAAATCCAAGCCTCCTTTTGGAGACAGCGAGCAGATAGAGAATTCATTACTGATGCTTCACTCTGTCTCGCCAGCACACTTACTGTGATCCCGTCTTCATCCCAATAATAACGTTCATGTATCCCAAAGGCCATGTGTGCAAGGCACGGTGACTGGTAAAGACCCAATCTCCCCGCTGCACGGTCACCAGAGGTCCAGATGCCTTACTCTGGTGCTTCCTGCCCAGAGAATCGTCGAGTAGCTCCACAAACTCCTCAAAAGTGCGTGTTCGTAGGCAGCTAACTAGCCCATCGAACGAATGCAAGATAGGCATGATGGGCACGAGATAGGTAAGAGCCAGGTAAAACCAGTCGTCCGTGAACCAGAATATCGCCATAATGTACACCAGGAACGGCTCCAGCAGCATTAGCAGCAGGCTCCCGATACGTCTTTCTTGTAGTTCAAAAATGACGACAGCATCGCTGGTGTTCATAGTGCTCTTGATTACACGCTTCGCACCCTCATCGTCAAAGTGATGGAACGAAAGACTGAACAAGCGGAGAACCTTGCACCCATCGTGCTCATAGCCTCGTTCTCGAGCAGCTGCTTTATCGCCAGGCGTGCTCGAGCTGATAGCAGCGAACGGAGGGTTCGTGGCATCGACCGGATTAGGAATGAACGAGAGGTTCGCAGAGCGCGAAGCATGCGCAACGTAGGCATCAAGATTGGGCGAGATGTCCGAGAGATAGAACGCGACGGGACTGCGGCCGGCTTTCGCACGCTGACGCTGTAGGTGCTTCTCGATGTGAGGCGTAGGCCCGCCAGAGCCAGAGCAAAAGTCGATGACTTTCCATTTATCAGTGCCTTCGATAGCGGCAAAGACCTCGTTGATCACATCTGCCGCCAACTCGGCAGGCGCTCGCTTCTGCAAGAAAGGGATGCGCTGCGTCCAGTGCTTCTCCAGCGTGTTTTGCGCACATTGTTTGATGAGGAAAGGCACGCTAAGTATTAGTTAGAAGAGAGATCCTTAATCTATTGAATCCCACTATTGCACAGGGGTCTTACGCTTGAAGATCGCAGAATTCAAATAGTTGCAATCGATTCGGAAGTGCGAAGTTGAAGATGTCGACGAGTCGCGCGGCTCGCCGGAGATTGGCTTCGGGCCAGGACATGTTTGAGCTCTGCTCAATGGTTTGCTTTCGGGTCCCCATCGATAGTGGCTAGAGTTGACGAAGGCAGGAATCCCTTTTCAGTAGAGAAGAAATATTGCAAAGGGTTGTCGCGAAACGCAAGCGATATCTGAGGCAGGAGTTGTTATGTTAATTGCTGGCAGCTTGAGTTGGCATGTGCCAGTGACGCAACCACTTCCAACTGGCCAACATTGGGGTGGGCCCGACACAGTTGCATGTTTGTATGTGAACCTCTACCGCAAAGCGGATAGCCGCTACTGATCTTGAATGAAAGACAAGAATAATCACTGTTGAACCTTTATGGGTAAATTGTAGTAATGCTAAGTGGGTATCATATATAAGGGCGTCTCGGCTACTATCGCCGTCGCCATCAACGCCGCCAAACGGCAGTGCAACATCAGGTCATTTCACACATCTTCACATCGAGTCTATATCAGAAGACCTCCTCCAGCTATCATGTAGCCTCGCCTTTCTCAGCACCAATCCCATAAATTTCTGGATGTTGCTTGTCGGAAAGTTTTGACTCTGTCTCAACAGGACCCAGCGTCCACACCCACTCTCTGGAGCGCTTCTTCCGTCCTGCTACTGGAGTCGCCGGACATGTGTCGCTGTCATCCTCATCTGAGGATTCACGTTTCTCGCCAGTCTGTGGCGATCTGGCTTTCTTTCCTTTTGACTTTGTATTGAGTTTGTGAGCATCGCCTTCGCTCATCTCCTCTGACTTCTCAGCATCCGGGGGTGACAGCTCCAGCGTTGAAATAGTTGAGATGGACGATTCGATGTCGGAATGTCTCATAGTGTACCTTTCGGTAGTGATATCCTCTGTCAGCGGGGCACGGAATGCCACCTTCTTTGCTGTTGGAAACATCGGTCGTGATTGTGCAAAGGTTCTTCGCTGGATGCCGACTTTAGGTAGAGGGCTATTCGTCAAGATCGATGTTACGTTGTATGCGAGCTTGTATGGAACCGCAGCCGCCAGAGATCCGATCGTCGATACTGAATCAGCAGAGCTTGCTGTGTGAATTGTTGTATCGGAGTGTTCCGAAGCAGATGGCGATGACGAACTTGTGTCGTACGCATTAATGCTTGACGTGGCGAGATTTGATAATGTTGGACGTTTAGGTCGGGAACCAGGAGCTTTTACGCTTGATTCGTCCTCATGCGCATTGCTGAAAGTGTTTCTGACTGTGGGCGAGGTTGCGGAAAGAGTCTCTAGTCGAAGACTTGTTGCTTTCTTGCCGAACGTCGATGGTAAGCTCGTAGTGTTTAATGATAGTTTCGGACGTTTGGATGGCGTTGGCGCAGAGAGTAAAGGTGGTTGACTGTTATAAGTGGCGGGCGACGAGGGTAGTATGGCAAGCGACATGGTGCTCGTGGTCGTGGGGGTTGTGTGGTGGGTTGACAAAGTGTGTGGTGACTTGGGCATACAGGAAGCTAGCATGATCTTGTGAATCGGATCGCGTGTACAAAAGGCCTGCCGGTGTGATGAACAATTCCCCAGGTTCCGAGACTGGCTGCGCCCAGAGCACGGGATCAAAGAGCTGACTATGCCGCGTGAGGCAGGACAGTAGAGTGACTGATGTTGTTGGATGTCAAGGCCTATACCTCTGATGTGAGAGGGGAGCCGTGCGCAGCTGCGCGAGACCGAACGGACGGACTGGTTTCAGTCCGTATATGTGCAGGAAGAGGCGTAGGCGGACCGTGAGAGCAGAACCCTGATCCGTCCACGCTCCCAGCAAGGAAGGCGAGTAGTCGTGTAGGGTCAGCTGGACGTTATAGCCTGGATTGGGAAGAAGATGACACGGGCGGCAAGAGGCGTAAGACGGCAGGTCGTGAGGCCTGGCGGAACGCAACGCGCAGAGGTGCGAGGGGTATTAGAAGGGCGCGTAGAAGGTTTCGCTCAAACAGCAGGGAATTGGGAGTGGTCGAAAAGGGAGGAGACGGCGAGAGTCAACTGGCGGGAGAGGGTGGCCTTTACCAGACGGAGAGGCGTCTTCATGGGGATGTAATGATCGCCATTCAATAGCACCGGCAGCGCCTCATCAGCGGCGAGGCCCACGCACCGAAATAGAGCAATGGAGACTCGTTCGAAGCAGGAGCTGTGGGACGGGCATCACGAGCATCGAGGGGAGCAGGGCATGCGCGTGTGGCAGGGTTTGGGCGCCACGCACGTCCGCGATGGCCAATCGTGTCCGATGGCAGAAAGCAAAACTATTTATTACTATTTCCAGCGCCTCCCGCAGCGTTTGGCGTCAGGCTAATCCTTCCGTGCCCGTGAGCCAACGGGCGCGCGAAGCCCTGTCAAAGTGTGGACTCTGCGTGAGTGCGATCGCTGCAGGGAAGGATTGGCCGATGCCAGCCCACCCTATGCCGTTTTATTGAGAAACGAAGAGAGGCCTGTCCGTGGTCTGGACCGATGATCGTTTCTTTGCTTGCTTCATGTTGCTTGTGTGACGGCCGCGGAGGTGTGGGCGTGGGCGAGATCATCGTTTACATACACAACCTACAACATTTCTTTGTCTGTACAAAAGCCATATTAAGAGCCTGCTGACTGCGCCGTCGTAGCGCTCAGGCCAGCGGTGGAGGATGGAGGACGTGGCGGCGGCGAATCATCGCATAATCATGCTGCGTGCGTGCATGCGTCCGTGAGCCGCAGAGCCACAGGCGTCCACGAGAGAGCCAGCATGCTCGACAAGGTATAACGCGCAATTGTGACGGCAACATTTGCAAAGGTCTTGGTGTTTCAAAGTACTGCAGGACTTCTGTACTGTACTGTACCTCCAAAGACGCATGCATGATGCACTTATGCACTACCATCTCATTGAGCTGGCCATGGAAACCTCGCCCTCGCTGCTGTGTAACCATGTAACCACCTTTGCAGCTCTTCTGGAGGCCCGGCAGTTGACAAAACCGGTTTGGTTGAGCGTTTCCCACGTGTGTCAAACACCTCGCTGCACTGCTACACCATCATGAGCGGAATATCGGCCGCGATAGCCATGTTCTAATAATCCGCCGCTTGGAGTATTATTACTACTAACTCCGGCCTCATCCACGCACTCACCACCACCACCATCTGACCAGACCACACTCAGACCAAGTGGGCGCGCGCACTCGTCACGCCGCTGACGGAGTCTTCGCCACCGCCCAGCTCGCTACGTACACCAGACGTCGCAATCTGCTGGCGCGCAGCCTGCAGACGTAGACCACCTAGGTATATGAAGGATGACGCAGGTCAAGCAGTATTCATCTACTTGAGGTACATGCTTGATGCCGCGAAAAAGGGACGCCTAAGCCCCCAACCTTTTTTTCTCTGCTGGTCCCGTAGATATCACGACAATGTAGCTTTCTCGTGCCTTGCAGTGCCGTAGTTCCAACCAACGCCACGCTTTGTGCGCCTCGGTACGATCAGTACGATCATAAGACCCCTGCTCGCTCTATAACCAGCAGCAGGGCAGATCTTGCAACTCGTGCCGTAGATGCTCGAAGGATTGCCAACAAAAGCTAGCACGTTGATCTCGTACTGTTGCTAATTTCTCTGATTAATGATGATGATGTAAGTGCCTCCGCCAGGGCCTCCTACATCTTACTCTGCCGAGTCGAGCGAGTCTACTTATATTTCTCTATCGTAATTAGGCTTTCCAACAACTAGGGTGTGGCTTATTGACGAACTCCACCGTGCTTATCCCGAAAGCACGACTACCGCGATTAAGTGTTGCCAAAAACAGGCCGCTTTCAGACGTTGCCACCACTTGGACTTGGCCATTCGGTACCGAACGCCACGCTCGTATTGCCGTCAGTCATCACTGGTAGGTGGCTTTCCACAGCGTGGAAAGATCGCGTGTTGTATCGCATCGCATCGCATCTACCGTAACTCCGACGATCGATTTTGCTCGGGAAGCCACCACCGAGCGATTGTCGTTGTTTCCGATCTACACGTGGCACTTTGAGTTCACCTCATGTTTGGTGCCAGGTTGCGACGATCGTGTTGCAAGGGAGTGCAATTGGAAACTGTCGCCGGTTTAGCCTGTTATCCATCTGTACTCGCTGTACGTCGCTGCTTTTTTACTATATTACACATGGTTCGGCTTGGCTACATCCTAGTCACGTATTACGTCAATTGATTGTGATGACAGATTTGAAGTGCGCACAGATCTTTGAGCAGGTCGCTAAACACACAGGAAGACAGTCGGTCACATCTGCTGATGCTGAACATTTCCCTTGTAAAAATTGCGGTTTAGCGCCCACGCATGATCGTATTCTAGCGGTAAGTTTCGTTTAGTGATCCGATTTGTTGGTGTGCCATGTGTAGCACGGCCATCGCGTCGTCAACCGGTTTTTCAAGCAACCGACATAATTCTGTACGATGTCTATGGAAATTAGTATAGAATGCACTCATGGCGTTGATGATCTCACCGAATGTATGAGCTTGACTTTTGGCCTTTGCATCATTCCTGTTTCCCATGCGTCTGTGTATTCGAGGAGTCCCTTCACTGACGCGTAAGCCCCGACCCCAATGCAAGAACGGACATCAAACATGCTTTGACTGCGATGTGAGCATACCCTATCATCCAACGAACCCCAAGCTCAGTCTGTTCCGTGACAGAGATAGCAATAGCAGCGATCCCCAACGTCCACATAAACAAGAACATCATCCCGTCGAAACAAATCAGCGTACTCCGATCTCTCTCGCGTTTTTTCTGGGCGGCCTCTCCTGCTTCCTCGACAAGACCAGACAAGTCGTACACCGTTCCGCAATCCCCAACAGACTCATCGAGTTCGAAAACGTCGCTGATGAATCCGCGGGTTGACACACGGCCCACGTCGAAGTCCTCACATCCCTGGCGCTGTCCGTTGTTCTTCTGGAACAGTCTCCCGTGGACTCGACACTCGTCCCGTCTTACAGCTGTGCAGACATGGCGAGCTTCGCTTCGCAGGCGCTGGTACTTCTTTCCGTGGTATTGTCGACGTTCGAAGTGTGCGTCGCTTTGGCAGAGGCTTGCGAGCAGTGAAGGGTAGAGTCTGCTACGCTGCAGTAGATTGTAGGGATGTCCATCTCTGTTTACGCTGGACTCTTGTTCGACGTTCTGTATCTTGCCTTTGCCTTTGCCGGTGTGTGGTACGACCTCGCCATTGAGGAATTGGGGGTGCTTGAAAGTGTGACTTGGCTGGTTCGAGGCGACGCCGAATGAATGAATTGTTCTTTCAATCCTTCTGGAGTTTGGAGCGCCTGGGTTGTGGGAGGAGAGGTAGGGTGTTGGGTGGTTTGACTCACATTGCTGTACGAGGGAGGGCTTCGGGAGCTCCTCTAGTCCCAGAGCCTCGAGGTTGCAGCAAGTTTGACTGCTCGGGTCGCGGTAGTCGACAGGTTGGGTTACTAACAGTTCAGTCTGGCTTGAGTAGCAAAATTCAACATCGTATGTTGTGAATCGATCTTCATCAGAGGGAGGGTTGAACTCAGCTTGTAGCTCTTGCGGAGATCGAGTATATTCGGCGTGTTTGAGGTCGTCCTATTCGATGTCACCTCCCTGCTCCATCGCAGGAAGCGTTGTCTTCGGATTCTTTGTGTCTAATTTAAGTCGTCGACTGTCCCTCGGCGGTGTCTCTGATCTGAGCGTTTGTCTATCATGGCGTCTTACAGGGCCAGTGCGAAGTCGGAGCGTGGGAAAGCATGTGGCAATGACCACATGTAAGTGAAGGTTACGCAGGCCTCATTCTTGCAGAAGTTAAGGGGGCCTCGCGTTTGCAAAGGCAATCGTAGGTTCCACTAGCGACCTCAGTGAGTGTAAACTGTCTCCAACGCCTTGTGTGGCATGAACAATCGATGTTGTTTTTGCTACCGATTCCTGAATGGTCAATCATCCGCCATGGAGTGCATTCTATACGATGGGTAGCAACATTAAGCTCCTGCAGATTCATTGATCAGATGTGTAGTCTGTAGGAATGATGTCGTAGAGGGCTCCTCATTACATGTAGATTACAGGAAGAGACCCAATATTGTTGACCGTCGTCTCAAGTATGGGCCTATACATTCATCAATCTCTTGCGCTCCTGGTTACTATGCTTACAGTACCTCGCAAGGTGGAATAAAACCGAAGTCAGCCTACGATGGCGATGTGCGACGTGACATGACTCCTTGCTCAGAGTGATTGTCGATGCTGTTTGCTTTACATCTACGCTGTGGGGTGGGGGGAGCTTGACGCAGACCTACCGCTCTGTCTTACGGTTGGCTGTGTGGATCCTTTGAGCACGGGTCTTCGCATAGACGAAGTCATATTTCCAGATCGGACCAGGACGATTTGTCGTATGTGTTCGTCGAACCCAGCACATTGATCGTCTAGATAACTTGAGAGCTCAAGTATCACATTTGTAGCATGTTCCCTCGATCATGTCATTTGATGTTGTGATTTTCGCTAGCGAATGTTCTACGGGCATTTTGCGAGGCGGACTCATCTGTCGATACCTTGTCATTGCTTTGATATATCGAAGCAAGCCATAGAAGTTTTCAAAACGGCTGGGCGAGTATGGTTGGGATGTTTGCGACCTACTATGTGACTTGGACGTCAAGTCAAGATGAAAGCACCTCGAACAGCTTCGAGATCCTCTATTGACAATCGAGTCCACAGCAAAGAAGATACTCGAGATCGACTATTTCTCTCCACGTGTTATCAATTGCGCGTCGCAACGTGCAGCTTGCCAATGCAAATGTCACTAACGTACTTCAGGCAATTGTCCGCGGTATACCCAGCAGTCACTGCCACACACCGTCTCGCGCGAACGGACGCAGATCTCCGTATCCAACAGCGCAAGCCTCCGCAGACCTCTCTGTTTCCAAGGTGAAGGATGCGAGCATGATTCGAGATACGAGCATGTTATCAGCACCAGCGTCCATGGCTGAGTGTCTAAGGAATTTGCAAAGTCCACTATTTTGACGATGTTTAGCTGGGCGGCGTCGCCGTGGTAATTCGAGAGAGCTGAGCGCTGTGAGACGCCTCAGACGCGCTCCGAGACGCCCGACCGTGCGGCTCCTCCACAGAGGCGTTGTGCGGACATGAGTCGGGTGGACCCTTCTATTTGCGTTCGGGAATTACGTAGCATGTGATTGATGAGTGAAATTGAAAGCAGGCGTCCGCCGCTGTTAGAGATTGATTGAGGTGCAGGTAGTGGACATGCACGAAAGCTGGCATACGCTTTGTAACACCTTTGGGCATGGAAGCCAGCGATAATATACAACACATCATAGAACAGAGATCGTGTAGGCTGTGCTATAGACCAACAACGAAGATAGACTCTGGCGTCGAATGCTTATTTGCGTCTCGGCCGTGCGCAGGCGTCCCCTGGCAAAGTCGGGCTTGCGTGTTGGGTTGGTGGGTTGGTGGGTTGGCTCGTTGGTGTGTCTCAGGGCGGTGTTGACACGAGCAACCAGCAGCAGCAGTAGGGCTGACGGCATACATACAATGGCAAAAATATCGGATCGATGGCCTCGTCCACACCACCTCCATCTCCCACCGTAACAGGCGTGCTGAGAGTGTTCCCGTATGCACCACTGTGACTTTGCCCTCTCCGCATCTAGATCCGCATTCAGGCCAGCCTCGATCGCGCTCGCTCGCGTGAGCTTTACCTGAGCCATGGCAAGAAACGCCCGCATCCCTGCACCTGCAGCTGCTCCAGGTCCAGCAGCACCACCACAGCCAGATTCCGAGATCAACACTGGCCTGCAGCCCGCTGCCTCGACTTCCTCCTCGCCCACTCTCAGCGATGTATCTAGCCTGAGCTCGCCCGACCTTTCGCTGTCATTGTCGCACAATTCCCCCGCCGAACAGCGCAACCAGGCACCTGGTATCCCCGATCGCAGAAAGAGTGTCCGGCCCAGCAGTCGTTCCCAGAGCCGACACAGAAGTCGAGACATCAGAAAAAGCAAGGCGTCTCCACTCAGTATCAGCATGGCCAACATGGGCAACGCAATGAAGCTGCGAGACGACGACGAAGACGAGACTCCGGGCGAGAAGTCGGTATGTTTTCCAGTCGCAATGAGCGGTGTCTGCAAGCCTCTCCCAAACTGACCACTTGTCTTTAGGACGCCTTCGAAGATGCCGTAGACACACCCCGAGCGACAGCTAAAGAGAACGAGAATAAGCCACCTGGGCAAGACACCGAGGCCACGGGTCTGGGAATACAGGGAGCCAGCGCCAGCTCCCCACGATCGTCTGGAGAGGATACAAAGAAAGATGACGTCCCACAACAGACATCAGCAACAGCAGACACAGCAATGGCACAGTCACAAGAAGCGACCGCGTCGCAAGACACGCACAACATCGAGGTAGAACCACCAACGCCCACAAATGTGAAGGCTGCCGCCGACGCACCAGGCGCATTCCCAGCGGAGCCGGCTTCACCTACCAAGGCACCACCATCGCAGAGGAATTCAATGAGCGCACCTCAAAAGCCTTTCCACGGCAGACAGAGGAGTGTTTCACCGAGGTTCCCAGTCAATGTCAGCCAGCCCAGCATCAGCCAGACATTAGCTATGCCACTAGAGACCCCATCCGGCCGTCAATCACCCACCAAAGACCTGCCTGCAGATGCCAACGGGTCCATTCCAACATCTCCTAGAAAGAACTCCTCAGGCAACATGTCACCTCCTCCAGTTCCTGGAAACTTGGCGCGCAAAGCATCGAATGGTTTCGGGGCACTCTTTGGAAGGATGGGAAGCATGCGCAAGACAAAATCGCCCGTTCCTGCCCGGGAACGCAGGCTCACCGGCGGCTCAGCATCGTCTGCCGACGGGACGAAACTGTCGGCTATCGTGGATGGACCTGAAGGCGACTCGTACATGAAGCCAAGTTTGCAAGACAGATTCGCGGAACTGAGAGCACAAGAAGAGCATGGCAACGAAATCGCCTTTGAAGATGGAGAAGGTGAATCGTCGAGAGCGAACGAGGCCGTTACCAGCCCTATAAAAGAGTCAACGGGAACCAGAACAAGGAGGGCATCATCAGCGCTCAAATCCCCACCTATCGATCGCAAGCTGCCGCCTGGCACGGCATCTGGTATGGCAGCTGGACCCGCGGCAGAGGCTGGTCCTGTCGATTGGGACTTGTGGCAGTCACTGGTCCAGGAAGGTCCATCTGCAGTACAACGCACCGGTGGAGCAGAGATTGCGAAGGCGATTGCTAGTGGCATCCCGCCTGCGATTCGCGGCGTTGTTTGGCAGGTTCTTGCGGACAGCAAAAGCGAAGACCTAGAATCGTTGTACAAAACACTCAAAGCCAGAGGTACCGAAGCTGAACAGAGGCCGGCTTTGTCAAGAGGCAACTCCAGCTACATGGGCCTCGGTGCTCCAGAAAAGGACAAGGATTCGACAGGATCGTCTCGTTCAAGTGTTCACTCAGACCTATCGACGCCGGCAACTTCAAATCTCACATCACGCCCGCAATCAGTTGACGGCAGCACTTCAGAGTTGAAGATGAAGCTTCTTGCAGAAAAGCAAAAGCGTGACGCAGCAGCTTTGATCAAACTTGAGAAGGCCATCAAACGCGATCTCGGTGCGCGAACTTCATTCAGCAAATACGCCCAGTCTGCTGGTCTTCAAGATGGTCTCTTTGGACTGTGCAAAGCTTACGCTCTCTTTGACGAGGCAGTTGGCTACGCGCAGGGTATCAACTTCATCGCAATGCCCCTACTTTTCAATATGAGTGAAGAGGAGGCCTTCACATTGCTGGTCCGTTTGATGCACAAATACAACCTTCGTTCGCTGTTTGAGCCAGAGATGCCTGGACTCCATCTCCACCTGTACAAGTTTGAACGCTTACTTGAAGACCTGGAGCCTGCATTGCACGTCCACCTGAAGAGAAGACATGTTGGGCCACAACTCTACGCCACTCAATGGTTCCTCACACTATTCGCCTACCGCTTCCCACTCCAACTAGTCCTACGCGTCTACGATCTTCTCTTTTCTGAAGGCATGACCGCCATCCTGAAGTTTGGCATCGTGCTCATGCAACGCAACAAGGAAGCTCTTCTCGGCATGAAAGACATGGCTCAAATCACGACCTTCCTCAAAGAGAAGATCTTTGACGTCTACATAGACAAGTCACCTTCCGCTTCATCTTTGCTTGACTCTGGATTCTTCGGTTCCGTGTCTGGCGGTGCGGACAAGGAGTTGTACCGCGCGGACGAAATGGTCCGGGACGCAACGGCTATTGTCATTGCCGATGAAACTCTCGCAGAATACACAACCGAATGGGAAGAGGCACAACGACTTGCCAAGGAGCAAGAACAAGAGCTCGAGACTCTTCGGTCGAGCAATGCACACCTCACCTCATATGTTCGTACTCTGGAGGAGCGTGCTCAGCAGCACGACGTGGAACATGTCAACATGGCCTCGGACATGGTGCGGCTGAAGATGGACAACGACACGCTGGCTGATGACAACGAGGGCTTGAAGTTCCAGGTTGTCGAGTTGCAGAAGATGATCGACACGCAGCCTGAAGAGGTTGAGGCCAAACTCAAGGCTGAGATGGATCGCATCATGCAACGAAATATCGAAGTTCAGAACGAGAATCGGGCTTTGAAGGAAGAGATGGACGAGATGGAGAGGGAGTTGGTCAATGCCAAAATGAGCCATGCGGAGGTCAGTAACTACCCTCCACTTGCATTACTTTGTCACACTACTGACGTACTTCTAATAGACACTCTCCGACCACGATTCTCTAAAGCAGCGTCTGGCAAGCGTACAGGCGATGCTGAACAGCAACAAATAGTCGAAAGATCGTTTGATACGATGACGCGATCGCTGGCTGGACTTCATCGAGCTTGGGATAACACAGCTTACCTACGGATCTTTGTACCTATCTATACCGGCGTTCACATTGGAGGCGGCTGGCCGCAAGGAGTTCGTTTTTGAGCGAAGCTCAGGTAAAGAGGCTGGGTCTGGGATAGAGCACAAGCCTAAGGGTATTTGTTGTACAGTGCATATAAGTCATCGTTTATGGCTACTGGCTTGAGAGAGCGCACCAGATATCTAATGAGATCAATGATTGCGCATTGCAAAATGCTTTTCTGAATCAAGATCACATCTGGTAACACATCATCTGGCAAGGGTCTCTTTTATCCCTTCAGTAGATTCAGTGTTACGGTATTTTACATTACATGTAACGTTGACTATTGCGATCATGATGCATTTCAAAGCCGACCTCGGTCTTTGATAAAGCTAAAATGACGTGCTGAGCTAAAGGTCCCGCACTCGTAAGCGGGCACTTCTCGACTGGAGACTCAGAACGCTTTTTGTTTATACCATGCCGCCGTTGACTCAGTTCGCTCGTACTGCCACTAGAATACGCCCTCACTCATTATTCAATTACTCCCGGATCTCTCTGCCAGCTCTGAGAGCGTTCTCCGCTTCAGCCATGGTCCAAGACCCTTTCAAGCCCGCCGCAAGAGTGGCTGGCCAGAGGCAGGATGTTTGGTGAGCAATACTTCACTGCAAGTCGGTATCGCATGAGTGAAGACGCTGACGGACGTCAAGGTCGATTGTCAATGAAGCTGCTCAGGCATCGCCTGTCCAACCCATTGTGAACATGGGCCAGGGCTTCTTCGGCTACAACCCTCCTCAATTCGTGCTTGATGCTGCCCACGATGCTCTGGGTAAAGTGGAATGCAACCAGTACTCGCCAACAAAGGTATGATACGACATGAGCATACTGTATATCACAACAAGCACCAACTAATGGCACCTAGTAGGGTCGCCCGCGCCTGAAGAAAGCAATCGCAGAAGCCTACTCGTCTTCCTTCAACCGCACCATTAACCCAGAGACCGAAGTGACCATCACCACTGGCGCCAATGAGGGCATGCTCTCCGCCTTCATGGGCTTCCTCGAGGCCGGCGACGAGGTCATCGTCTTCGAGCCCTTTTTCGACCAATACATCTCCAACATTGAGATGCCCGGCGGCAAGGTCGTCTACGTGCCACTACACCCTCCTAAGGACGGCTCCGCAAAGACCACTTCGGCTGGTGAATGGACGTTTGACTTGAAAGAGCTGGAGAGCAAGATCACAGAGCGCACACGCATGATCGTCATCAACACACCGCACAACCCCGTTGGCAAGGTCTTCAGTCGCGAGGAACTGCAAGCCATTGGCGACCTTTGCGTCAAGCACAACATCCTCATTCTGTCCGATGAGGTATACGACAAGTTGTACTACGTGCCGTTCACACGGATCGCGACGCTGAGCCCCGAGATTGCGGCTCTCACATTGACTGTGGGCAGCGCGGGCAAGCTCTTCTACGCTACCGGCTGGAGAGTTGGCTACTTGATCGGCCCGGAGCATCTGATCAAGTATGTCGCGGCAGCACACACGCGTATCTGTTTCTCCAGTGTCAGCCCTCTCCAGGAAGCGACTGCGGTCGCCTTCGAACAGGCCGAGGGCAGAGGCTTCTGGGAAGAGAGCAAGGCCGAAATGAAGGGAAAGCTGGACCGTTTCAACGAGGTTTGGGACGAGCTGGGACTGCCCGTAAGTTACGAGGCTCTTAAGCTTGCTCGTATACTATTACTAACGTCTTCTCCTACAGTACTCGGAGCCTGAAGGCGGCTACTTCGTCCTCGTCAACCTGGCCAAGGTCGAGCTTCCCGCCGACTATCCTTTCCCACCGCACGTCGCTAGCAGGCCCCGCGACTTCAAGCTATCGTGGTTCTGTATCAAGGAGCTCGGCGTGGCAGCTATCCCACCAACAGAATTCTTCACCGACGACAACGCACACCTCGCCGAAGACTGGTTGCGATTCGCAGTCTGCAAGCCGGACGAGGTGCTAGAACAGGCGAAGGATAGGCTACGGGGATTGAAGAAGTTTATCAAAGCGTAGAGGGATAGCAGATCGATAGATAAAAGTAACATGCAATATATATACGCACGTATACGGACGTATAGTCGCTATGCTATCTATATTTCTTATAAGTAACCACTCTCGCGATTACTACTATAGTAGCGCTCCCTATATTAATTACTATTAAGTATATTATCGATATCCTCTTTTTCTTTATAATAAATCCTCGAGAGATACTCTTTTATTTTCTATTCCTAGTCTTGTTAGTATATTATAACTAACTTAAGTTATAGTAATCTACCTAAGTAAGCCCTATCTTACTTTAATTTCAAAGCTATTGAATATTTAATTTTTAGAGATTACGATATTAAATAAGCTTATTATAAAGATTACTATACCTTCATAAAATTGAATTATTAAATAGTTAAGTTTGATTAATTAAATATAATAAAATAGAAGAAGTAGTATAGAAAATAAAGTAATTAAAGATTAAGATTTAGAGAACTAAATATACTATATCTTATAATTAAGGACTAATTAGCGTAACTCTAAGAAGCCAAAATTAAGAATAGATAGTTTTTAAGCTAAATTAAAAGTTTTAAGATATTCTATAGATAGATTATAGAGATATAGTATTATATAAAAGCTATCTTACTTCTAGAAATTAGCTACTTTTTTTTAGAAAAAGCTGTAATTCTCTAAATATTTTCCTAATCTAATCTAGTCTTAAAAGTGAAAGATTATAGCTATTTATTTTATATTTAGCTAATTGGACTTTTTTAAATTTAAGTCTAGTTCGCTTAATATAGTAAATTAGGAACTTAGAATCTAGAATTCTCTAGAATTTACTCTAAGTATTTCTCAGAACTCTTAGGTATAATCTAAAATAGAATACTTTTCGACCTCTTCTTAGTCTATTATCAACTATTTTAGCTCTTCTTAAAGTTATATAGAGCTAATTAGGGCTAGATTATAGAGGTCTATTCTATATCTAACTATTATAGATTAACTTAGGTAATTACCTAGCCTATTGAGGAAGTTATAGTAATTTTAAAACTAGACTTTTCTAAAATATAGTTTACATAAGTTAAGTACTTACTAGATTACAAGCTAAAACTTAAAGATTAGCTCTATTTCTTAGCATTACTAGGAAAGCTATAACATCGTAGTAGGGGATAATGCTTAGTAGGGGATATAGCTTAGGATTTAGAGTTCCGAATTTTAAAAATCAATAACTCCTTAATTAACGCCGATTTTAAAAATCCGATTAAGCTAGTTTATCCTTACTATCTTCCTCTTCCTCCTCTAATAAACTTAGAACTATAGGAGCTTTTTTCTTATTCTTTTTTGCCTTTTTTTCCTTTACTACTTTTTCTATATTTTTAACTTCCTTTAGGATCGAGTCCCTTAAAAGGATAACTTAGCCTTTAATTATAATATACTTACCTATCTTATACTTCTTATATATATAAGGAATATATCCTTCTTATATAGCTCTCTCTATAAGGATATTACTTTAGTATTCCTTTCTTCTATAAAGATAAGGAGTTCTTAGATAAAGGCCTTACTTCGAGGGCTTAGAACTCTATAA
>PEGC01000017.1:0-172168 GCA_002921095.1 Cladosporium sp. SL-16
TCCCATCAAGAAAACAATCTCTTTTCCCTCACAGCGCAACCGCCCCCTCCCCCCTCCTCTTCCGCCAGACTTTCACACCCGCGACAATAGAACCAATGACCAGCACCATCACTCCCAGCGTCGCAGCAATAACAACAGCAATCTCCTTCGGATACAGCGTCGGCCCACCGACGATCTTGAACGTGTTCGAGTACGCATAGGCCGGAGTGCCGGGCAGCCATTCGTCTTTTTCGGGCGGGCCCGTGGGCATGCCGCGGACCCAGAGGCGGTAGAACCTGCAAAAGTCAGCGTCAACACGCCTTTACGATGCTGGCCGACGCTCTCAAAGGAGACTTAACTTACCCGTTGTCTTTGACGTTTGGAACTTTCCAGTAAATTTCGTGCTCGCCGATTTCGAAGTCGAGCATGTGGTCGACGACGCGCACGTGCGAGAACCATTCGCCGCCGTCTTCTTCGTGCGTGAGGTCCAAATTCCAGAGGCGCTACGGTGATGGGGAGGTTAGAGTTGCGTGAAGTGGATGGAAAACGTTGGGTTGATGATTGCATTGCAACTCACGTAGTCACGATCTTGACTCCATTTGACGTAGTACTCCGAGCCTGCTTTCAGTTCGGAGGGCATTGGTTCGAGTGTGATTGTTGCGAGGATGGGGGCTGCCCAGAGGAGAGGGGCGAGGATTATGGTGGTTAGGTGCATGGTTACGGTTGGCTGGTTTTGTTGTACGAGGAATCGAAGCAGTGTATGATTGATCGGACTCTTTTTTAATCGATAGAGTGCGTGGAGTTGGTTGAGTTAGGCACCGATTCGAGTACGCTGGAGGCTGTTTGTATTTGAAGTATAAATCCTGTCGCCTAAAACGTTGCTATTCTATACCTTAGCGTAGGATTCAATGCCAATATTAGTGGATTTCGCATGCATACAGTCCATTGGCGCTCCGGATATAGACGCTGTCTGTTGAGTATTGTCCAGCAATCGAATTTTGTTACTCACATCGATTATCGGTTGCTAAAACGATTGTCCTACGATGCATCAGCGACTGTGAGGTCCAAGGAGGTGACAGATGTGGATCGATTTCCGTGCTCGTTATCATGTAGAGCTGAAGATACCACCAGACTGTTGCAGAGCAAAAGAGACACGGCAGGAATCCTGTTGCCTAAGAGAAGGAAGCGGGGCCAATGCAGCGCATTTCGTAAACGACCCAAAGCTTTGTATAGCATGTCTCACCCCCTCAAACCCTCAAACCTCAAACCGCCCTCCCTCACAGCACAATCTTCTTAGCCGCCACCACCGACATCCTCCTCCGCCACCACCAAACCTCCACCCCAGCGCCAACAAGCACCACCAGCCCCACCACAACTCCCACAATCTCTTTTGTGTATAGCAGCGGCCCGCCCACGATCCGAAACGGGACCGACGTCGCGTCAAAGCCGCCGCCGTGCATGTAGTCGAGGTTTTCCGGCGCGACGCCGTCGAGCCAGAGTTTGTAGACGCTGGAGAGAGGTTTGGGTGTTAGTTTTTTGTGTTGGGTTTGAGGGTTGGAGTCTTCGACTATGAGGGAGCGCTGCGGGGATCGTTGGGTTGGAAAAGTGGAGAAGGGAACGGTTACTGTTGCTGTTGTTTTTCGTGTATGGCGTGGACGCGGACTGGTTTGAGGGGGAAAGGAAGAAAAGGTAGGGAAGAGAATTCATTCATGGCAAATCGAACGACATTCGCACAAACGTACGTACCCGTTGTTTTGACAGCAGGGACTTTCCATTGCAAATCGTGCGAGCCGGCGGTGTAGTTTGTTGGTTGGAGGACGTGTTGTTCAAACCCGAAGTTAGGATAGATGGATGGTTTGTGCAAAAGGTAGAAAGCCTGGATATTCTTTATGTTGGAAAGAGGGGAGTCAGAATCGTTGATTTCGGCTGAGCAGAGGAGTGTTTGTTTGTTGAGAGCTGTGGTGCACTCACGTAATCGTGGTCCTGGGTCCATTTGATATGGTAATCTGAGCCTGCTCGGAGTTCGGAAGGGATATCTCCGAGGGTGATTGTTGCGAGAGTAAGGATGCAGAAGAAGGGGATGAGGGCGGTGGTGCTGAGTTTCATGCTTGTTGATCAGCTATGTTTATTTTCATGAGCGACTAGGAGGTTTATGGGTTTGTTTTACTAGTCGTCTGGCTGCGTGTAGTTCTTTGTCATGAGTGTGAGTAAGCGGGACATGGATTAGAGCATGGCATGGCGAGTCCCAATCGTACGCATGTACTCGAAGATGTTGCCTACATGCTACTATGCCTTGCCTTAGCGTACCAGCCACTGCCAATAATGGGGTGCCGAATGCTTGTATTAGCGCTTCGGATGGATATATGGGGTCGCTTTAGATGTGCGCCACAATTGGTAGACGCCTCGCCTAGTGACCGATGTGCGGCGATCGACTTCTGCTGCCTGGTTCGGTTAAGTGGATGATAGGTTTGTGGTGTACGACAGATAAAGAGTTTCGAAGCGAGGGAGGTTTAGTTTGATCATGGCGCCTGTCGTTGCTTAGGACGGCAGATATGAGCAGATGAATTTCGCGTGCGGCATTATTCGTCACAGAGCGAAGGTGGTACAGTAAGACTTCTGTTGCCCGAGAAAGGAAATGGTAGCGCATTCTGTGTGTGAGACAATGGAGCCTCTATTACTGCGGATTCATGTCATTCCTCCACCAGCTTGAACAAAGATGGCGAGTATCGTATTGGCACGTTCTTGTCCTCATGTGCTGTGCAAAGCCAGAGGAAGTAGTCCATGCAGGCTGATATATCCCTGGCGTGAAATTGGGATGCCTAGGCGATGTAGTACATCACTATCCAGACGTCGGGTTGAGCGTCCACTTTATAGACACAAGCCCAGGGCTTTGTAGTGTGAAATACGGTAAGGTAAAGACATGGCGAATACAGCGAAAGCCGATCAGGGCAGCGCACATCAAGGTCAAAACACAGACTGGCGGGCCGCGCCGAACCTAATTCCTCATCGAATTCCGTCCAATGACGTTACAGCGACGCCCGACTGAAAATGGGCTCTGCATGTGGCTTGGGTGACACGCGCGCTGGCCTGGGGCACTTCTTTCACGTTTCCGCCTTGTTCAGTCGACATCCCCCGTACACCACCACCACCTCCTCCTCCCACCTCCCCCTGCGCGCTCCAGCTGCCTGCCTTCCGCTGCCAATCCGCATTCCGCCGTCGATTTGACTATCTGACGGTTCACGAGCGAAATCAGCCATCTGCCTGGTCCCATCTGTCTTCAATTCACACATCCAGTCACCCCCAAGCGCGCACACCACCGCCTAAATCCCCCAGACCGCTATTGTCGCCAGCGTATTCCTTGCTTTGTCTCGAAGATCCGCAGGATTACACAGGAACCATACAATACCGCAATCATGGCCCAGCCTACTCAGCTTGCCTGTAAGCACATTTCCACCCTGTTTCTCTACCGCTCGTCTTGCTGACATTCCTTACAGTCCGCACTTCCAAGCACATTGGTCTCCTTGATGCTGCTCCCGTCTACCAAAACGTCCCCGCTTTCCAGCGCCCCGAGGGCAACCTCCGATGCTGCAAATACTCCCCTGATGGCCGCTTCTTCGCCTACGCTTCCATCGAGAACGTGACCGTTGTGGATGCTTCCACCGGCAATGTTGTGACCACCTTGCCTACCGACAACGTCTACGAGCTCGGCTTCTCTCCCGCCGGCACATACATTATCACCTGGCAGAGGCCCACCAAGGACGAGAATGGAGACGCGACCAAGAACTTGAAGGTGTGGCGCACTATTGATGAGGTTTCGGAAGGTGAGAGACAAGTTGTCGGCAAGTTTGTTCAGAAGGCCCAGACCGGCTGGAACTTGCAGTACACTCACGATGAGCAGTACTGCGCTCGCTCCGTGACCAACGAGGTTCAATTTTACAAGAGCGACAACCTTGGAAACGTTTGGCAAAAGCTCCGCGTTGAGGGTGTTGCGGACTTTGCTCTCTCTCCTAGCAACAACGCCAGTGTTGCAGTCTTCATTCCTGAGCGTAAGGGTCAGCCCGCCGCTGTCAAGGTCTTCAACGTACCGCAGTTCAACTCGCCTGTTTCTCAGAAGACTTTCTTCAAGGGTGACAAGGTTCAACTCAACTGGAACAACCAGGGCACAAGCTTGATTGTGCTCGCCCAGACTGAGGTCGACAAGAGCAACAAAAGTTACTACGGCGAGACCAACCTGTACATCCTCAGCGCCAACGGTGGTTTCGACTCGAGGATCCAACTCGACAAGGAGGGACCCATCCACGATGTCACTTGGTCTCCCAACGGCAAGGAGTTCGGTGTAGTGTACGGATACATGCCCGCGAAGACTACCATCTTCAACCAGCGTGCCGTGGCCCAGCACAGCTTCAACTTGGCCCCACGCAACACCATCATTTTCTCCCCTCATGGACGTTTCGTTATTGTTGCTGGCTTTGGAAACTTGGCTGGTCAGATGGACATCTACGATTTGGAGAAGAACTACAACAAGATCACTACAATTGAGGCCAGCAACACAAGTGTTTGCGAGTGGAGCCCCGACGGTAAACACATTCTTACTGCCACCACCAGCCCGCGTCTTCGCGTTGACAACGGCCTGAAAATCTACCACATTTTGGGTGGTGTCATGTACAATGAGGAGATGCACGAGTTGTACCACGTCACTTGGCGCCCGCAGTCGACCACACAGCACCCTCTGGAGTCGCCGATCAACCCTGCACCTGCTCCCCACGCGTCTGCGCTGGAGTACCTTGGACGGATTAAGACTCCGTCCAAGCCCGCTGGCGCATACCGCCCACCTGGTGCTCGTGGTGCCGCTACGCCTCTCTCTTTCAAGCGTGAAGACCAGGGTGGCGCCGCTTTCATCCGCGAGGCCATGTCTGGCCAGCAGGAGATGCCCACCAACGGCTTCGGTAAGCCCAGGAGACGTGAAGTCCCTGGTGCTGAGACCACCGATGGACCCGCCCCTCCTGGCGCCGCTCCTGGTGGCGGTGTGAGCCTTGACGACGAGAACCTGAGCAAGGCCGCTCTGAAGAACAAGAAGAAGAGGGAAGCGAAGAAGGCCAAGGAGGCCGAAGCGAAGACCGGCGGTCTTGCTCCCACAACCAACGGCAACGGCAGTGGCACTCAGTCTCCTCGCACTGACCGCCCACGTAGCCGCTCCAAGAACAGCCAGGACGCGCCTCGTGCTCCTTCGCGAAGGAGAGACGGCGAACGCCCTCGCGGCCCACCTGTCAACACCAACTCTCCTGCCCCGAGGGCCGCTCCTGCCGCTGCTCCTGCGGCTCCCGCTCCGGAGCTCACCGTCACGAGCCCGATTGCCGGCTCCCCTGCGGAGAAGAAGGTCCGCTCACTGCTTAAGAAGCTGCGCGCTATCGACGACTTGAAGATGCGCCAGGCGGGCGGAGAGAAGCTCGAGGGCACACAGGTGCTCAAGATCGGCACCGAGGAGCAGGTTCGTAAGGAGCTGGCCAGCAACGGCTACACCGAGTAGTCGTGCTCAAGTCGCTCGTGATTCAAAATTGTATTAAGTAGGAACAACCCACCAAAAAATTCAAATTGAGATTGTCGTTATTCATGTTCGTGTGAATGCCGTGTTTATCTTGAACTTCAATCCAAGTGAATACAACGTGATCGATACATCAGGTAGAGCTAGTCAAGTAGGTTGGTACATTTCGGGCTTCCCTCAGTACCATCGTCATGTATTGAGTGTGAATAGAATTCATCGCAAGGAACAGCTCTACGACACGAAGTATAGGAATGTAGTTAGAATCCAAGCGGGTCAAATCGGGAACTCCCTCCACTGTCCTGAGAAACAAGCCGGCTGTTCGGACAACAATGACCACCGACAACCTCCAACCAAGAAAGTCGCCGCATCTTGGCACCCGACTGGATGTCGCTGTGCTTTCTATGCACCAGCAGCGACAAGCTTTAGAGGGAATGCTAATGGGCTTAGGAGGTAATATGATGCTCATCCGACAATTCGGCCTCACGTAGCGGCGTGGCGTGACCCATCACCTGACGAAACACCCAAGGGATCGGTGGTCCATACAGCTCCGGGCGAATTCAGCAGCCTGGTGTTGTGGTCCTTTGTTACGACCTTCGGTTGTGTATAATGTGACTCGGTTGCCTGGTGTATGCTACCTACCTAGCTATTAAGAGCTTCGCTGTCTTGAGAGCTTGATATAACTACAGCACAGCATATTATAACCGGCGACACTGTTTCTTCCATCTGGATTACACGCTCTTGCATTCAGTTACACAGTCGACTTCTGGTTGGCGTAGCTCGCTACCCGCCATGTTCACCCTCTTGATCCCATCCGAGGCCTCGTATCTGGACATCCTGGTCTATGGCATTACTAGAGGCGCAGCGGGCGTCGCGATCCTGGTTGCAGCACCGATCGTGACACTTCTCGCTGTGACTGTCCCGCTGCAGCTGCACCGCATTTCTTTCGCGCCGAAGAATATTCCATGGGTTGGACAGGAGAACTATACTTGGTTCCCGAAATTGAGATCCACTCTTGTAGCTCTGAAAAACGAGCGTCTCAATCTTGAGGAAGGATGGGAGAAGGTTCGTCGCACACCTAGCCGGCATCTTGATTTACATTGAGCTAAAGCAAGGGCATCTAGTACAGCAGCAAAGGCAAGCCCTTCATCAGACCATCCCTCCACTGGCCCTCAGTCGTCCTCCCTCCCTGTGACGCCGAATGGCTCGCCCGCCAACCCGAGCACATCATCGCAGCGTCCAAAGTCCAAGACGACGTCCTGGGTCTCGAATGGCTCGCTTCGGGGCCGAGCAACGCTTTCATCCACGATTTCACGGTCATCCGCAGAGACTTAACGAGGCAGATCAACGCTTGCATACCGGACGTCTTGGACGAGATCCGGTACGCTTTTGACGCGCATTTTAGCAGGGGCGAGGATGCTTCTGCTGATGAGGGCTGGAAGAAGGTTTTCATCAACGATGCTATCCGCAGGGCAGTGTGTGGCGTGGCGAATCGAGTTATTGTTGGGTTGCCTGTTTGTCGGAGTGAGGACTATTTTGAGGCGGTTCAAAAGTGGTGGATATGCTTTGGACTTACGGGGTTGGTTTTTAGGTCTTTTATTCCGAAGCCGCTTCGGAGAGTTATTATGCCGGTTTTGAGTCTGCCGACTTGGTACTGGCGGAGGAGGATTGTGAGGATGTTTGAGCCTGAAGTGGCGAGCCGGGTTAAGATCATACAAGATGCTAAAGCTAGGGGAGAGCCGTTGAAGACGAACAAAGACGACGCCCGATCAAACGACCTCATGCAATGGCTCATCGAACAATCCGCACACAGCAAAGATCCGGCCGAGATGACACCTCGCAACATCTCGAACAAGCTGGTCCTCTTCAACCTCTTCGGTAAGAACCACCTCCACCTCACCACCCTCACCAAAACGCTAACCAACAATCTCACCAGCAACACACACCCTAACCACCTCCCTAACAACCCTCCTAACAACCCTCGTCTCCCACCCCACCACCCCTCAAACCCTCTCAGCCCTCCACGCCGAAGCCTCCCGCACCCTCCCCTACGCCGCCACCTCCCCAACCCTAACCAAACAAATGCCCCTCCACGACTCCGTCCTCCGCGAAACTCTCCGCCTCAACCCTGCATTCGACGACTCCATGCTCCGCGAGGTCGTCGCGCCGGAAGGTGTGCGCACGCCCGAAGGTTTTTATCTCCCTTGCGGCTCGCATGTGGCGATGCATACAAGGCTTATGCAGCGGTCGGAGTGGGCTGGTGAAGGAGAAGGGCAGGAGTGGAGTGAGTTTAGGCCGTTTCGGTATTATGAGATGGCCGCCGAAGCGCAACGGAGAGTTTCGGAGAGGAATGAGGGAGATGATGCTACGGAGGAGAGAGCGATTGCTGGTAGTGAGAAGGGGCAGATCAGCGCTGTACAGATTTCGGAAAGGTATATGGGTTTTGGGTTGGGGAGGCATGCTTGGTGAGTTTTCTTTTTCTTTTTCACTGGTGGTTGGATTGTTTGTTTAGTGATGGTTTGATGATTGCGAATATACTGACTGACTGCTCTATGTGTATAGCCCGGGTCGATTCTTTGCTATCAGTACGCTGAAGCTCATGCTGGCGTATTTGGTTCTTGAGTTTGAGATTGAGGCTTTTCCGGAGGACAGGCAGCCGCAGTGGATGGAGTTCGGAGGCGTCAGTTTATTGAAGGAGGATACGTTTGTGGTCATGAGGAAACGTGCGACAATCGATGGTTTTGAAGGGAAGGGTGCGTAGCTAGAAAGAGATGAGTGAGCGAAAAGTAGCAACCATCTGGAGCAAACGCCTCACTTTGATAGATCAAGTAAGGCAAGTCATGTTTGAGATCGGGGATCGCAGGTGACTCATTTACAGAGACTCATGCGCCACTGTATAATTGTGCTCTGAACCACGCGTAATCGTTAACCTTGAACATTACACTCGTGGTAATCGCGTTGCATAGGTATATACACTGTTGCGGGGACTAGGGGACAAACAAACATTTAATCCCCGAACGCTCACATCAAGAGCCCGGGCTGAGCTTACGTTAACATCAGCCTCACACATTCGGCGACCACGACGATTATTTATTTGTTGATTGTGACACCTCATAACTGTCAAACATCTTCACTACTCTTTTAATCAAGTTAATCCGGAAATACAGATGTCCTACATACAAATGACCGACCTCCGCCCGACGGAGCCTGACGCTTCCGCGATCGAAAAGAACAAAACATCAGCACACGCATTTCACAATGACGATGTGAAGAGTTTGACTTGGGAGGGCCTGTCGGTGAGGGTAATCGATCGTGCGACAGGAGCGGACAAGCACATATTGTCTGCGGTTTCTGGGCACGTTCGAGCGGGTAAGTTGCTGGGTTACACGCCGTCCGCTACTCCTGATATCGGGATCTGACAATACATTAGGAGAGCTAGTTGCACTTATGGGCCCGTCCGGCTCTGGCAAGACTACACTGCTCAACACCCTCGCACAACGTCAAGGTGCCACCACGTCGGGCGAGATCGCTATCAACGGCCGTGAACGCTCGTTGGCTACACACCGCGATGTCTCCGCTTTTGTCGAACAGGAAGACACCCTCATCGGATCACTGACGGTGACCGAGACCTTACAATACTCGGCCAAGCTTGCTTTGCCTCGCGGCGTTGCCGCTCATGAACTGCAGCATCGAGTGGACCATCTTCTTGAGTCTTTCGGGCTAAGAAACCAGAGTCAAACGCTTATCGGAACACCTTTGCAGAAAGGCCTCAGCGGTGGACAGAAGCGGAGAGTCAGTGTGGCCACGCAGTTGATCACAAGCCCGAGAATCCTCTACATGGATGAACCGACAAGTGGTCTTGATTCGACAGCCAGCTTTGAGGTCGTGTCTTTCCTCCGAGACTTCGCCCGGCGCAATAATATCTTGATGATCGCAAGTATCCATCAACCTTCGACGAAAACTTTCGAACTGTTTGACAAGGTGTGCCTGCTCTCACAAGGCAAGGCTTGTTTCTATGGCTCCAGCCTGGATTTGCTTTCATTCCTCCAATCGATCGATCTCCCTGTCCCGACGATGACCAACCCAGCCGAGCACATCCTAGACATCACGAATGTCGACTTCTCGACACACTCCAACGCCGAACAATCGCGCCTTGACCGGATCACGAGTGCATGGGGACAATCTTCGCAAGCAGCTCATCTACAGCGTGATGTACAAAGCTCCGCTACTTTGAGCGATGATCAACTGCTGCTTTCAACCTCAGGACAGAAGCCTTCTACCATACGCCAAGTCTTCACCCTGCTGCATCGCTCTTCCGTTAAAGGTTACCGCGACCTCACGGCTTACTGGATCCGAGTCGCCATGTACATGGGACTCGCATTCATGATGGGGACCGTGTGGCTCAGACTGAGCACGAACCAAGCCCACATCCAGCCTTTTATCAATGCCATCGTAAGCTTCCTTCTGTATCAAATCAACAACCCCAACTGACAATTAATCTCTGACAGTTCTTCGGCTCAGCCTTCATGTCCTTCATGGCCGTAGCCTACGTCCCCGCCTTCCTCGAAGACCGCTCAACATTCGTCAAAGAGCGCTCCAACGGCCTCTACGGCCCAACAGCATTCCTCGTCTCGAACTTCATCATCGGCCTCCCCTTCCTCTTCCTCATCAGCATCCTCTTCTCCATCGTCTCATACTGGCTCATCAATATGCAGCCCACGGCGACCGCCTTCTTCACCTGGATCATGTGGTTATTCCTCGACCTCATCGCTGCCGAATCGCTCGTGGTCCTCATCGCCAGCATCTTCCCGAACTTCGTGGTCGCTCTCGCTCTGATCGCTTTTGCCAACGGCCTGTGGATGAGCGTTGGAGGGTTTCTGGTTTCGATGCCTGTTCTGAATGTTTTCTGGAAATACGTTTTCCACTACATCGACTACCAAGCGTATGTTTTTCAGGGCATGATGGTCAACGAGTTCCAGAATCGGGAATATGCCTGCGATCGGCTCGGGGATTCGTGTCAGTGCATGTACTCGAGCGAGCTTGAGTCGGAGTGCAAGATTGCGGGCACTGCGGTTTTGGCGAATTATGGATATGCGTCTGGGCGGCAAGGAGAGTGGGCTGGGATTCTGATTGGGATCATTGTGGTTTACCGGATGTTGTCGTGGGGTGTGACTTACTATCGGAAGTCGTGAGCTTATGCTGAAGTTGCGATACCTTGGGCAGTTGCATAGAGAGGAAAGCGGTTGTAAGAATGCATGGACATCTGAAGAAGAGATGTAGGGCCAGAAACGGTCGGATTGTACTTGTACTGTATTAACAGCCCAGCTGGGCCGGTTATATTTTGACTCCGAAGCCCGCTAACTATACCAACGAAGTGTATATCAGAGTGTGTACTTGTAGTCAGGATGGTGATCACCCAAACTCTCAAACTGCTCTTGCACAGACAATTGATCCACTTCTCTCAAAAGGTGTTCCCTAGACTCCTCCTTCTGCTTATTCTTCCACTTCAACAACCATATCTCCCCTCCAACCACAGCAATCGTGATACACACCAGCGAGAGGTTGTACTTCGCAGCAAACTTGTAGCCCGGAGCAGCCGACTTGGGATAAATCCAAGTACTAACGATGCCGCCCGCATTGGTGAGAATAAATCCAAGTGCTACTGCGGTCGCACGTCGAATGTGCGCAGCGGTGTTGTTCGGCATCCAGCTGATCAAACTTGGTGCAGATGAGTAGACCCCAGTGATCATAAAGCAAAGTGCCGTGTACCGCATAGCAATCGTTTCGCCTTCGAGGAACATTGCAAAGCCAATCAGCGCGAGCAATGTCGTGCAGATCGCTGTGATGCCGCGAGCCTTGTACCGGTCCGCCATATAAGCTGAGACAAGCGTAACGAAAAACGCGATTGCGTAAGGCGGCACGGTAAGAAGCTGAGTTGTGGTCGAATCGTAGCCCAGACCTTGTACGATGCTTGGCGTAAAGTAGGCAAGACCGAAGAGAGAACTGCCATTGCAGAAAAGCGCGATGCCCAAGAGCCAGATGTGCAGATCCTTGAACGTCGATAGGAAAGCTTTCATGTTGAACTTGGGACTTTCCACGGCCAGGACATCGGTCTCTAGCCGTTTAACAATGATGTCTGCTTGCGCTGCAGTGAGCGAGATGGCTTGGTGTGGTGTGTTCGGCAGGATGAACGCTGTCATGGCGCCGAAACAGACGGTGAAAAGCCCTTCGAGGAGGAAGATCCACTTCCAGCCAGCCATACCTGAAATACCGTCCATTTGGACAATGGCTGCGGCGAGCAGGCCAGAAAAGGCGCCGCTCATTGCCGCCGCGGAGAAGAACAGTCCAATGCGCATCTGCAGCTCATGTCTGCGATAGAAGCCGGAGAGATACAGAACGATGCCAGGAAAGAGACCACCCTCAAGGAGACCTAAGAAGAAGCGGCAAGCAACGAGGCCGCCGAAAGTCTTGACCTGCGATTGAAGTGTCGTGACGATGCCCCACGAGACACAGAGAAAGGGGAGGAGGATGCGAGGTCCGACTTTGGCCAGTATCAGGTTTGATGGAAGCTCTGCCAAGATGTATGGGACGTATGTCACGGTGATTGCTTGCAAGTGTTAGCTTTGAATCTTCTGGACAAGAAAATAACAAGATATACCAATCTGATACTGATGGTCTGAGATACCCAAGTCCGTCTGCAGTCCTGCAATGCGGGCGTTGCCGATGTTCGCCCTGTCCAAGAATGCTAGAAGATATAATGAACACATGAGGCTCACAAGAAGCAAGTCAAGCTTCAGGAGTGCCTTTCGTTCGATCTTCTGATCGAACTGTGTCTCCGTCGAGCCGTTTCCTCCGTCCTTTCCCAACACATCTGCTTCTTCAAGCTGAATTGCCGCGTAGTCTTTATCGATATCATCGTGTGCTGTGGGCATGGTCGCCAGAAAGAGCTTGTGCAGATGTCACAACACAAGGTACGAGGTTCGCTGATGACATTGTCATGGCAGCAATCTCCTGGTTATATAGAAGAGTCACACTCGGTCAAAGATCTCCCTTGAATGCGTGCCGTAAGCATAAGCTTCAGATATATGGGGCCTCGAGTATGGGGGGAAGTGGAGTGTGGAGTCATCCATGATGGAGACGACCAATTAGTTGCGGAGGTCGTATGCGTACACACTCAACGCAGTGCTACCGAGACACGTGCCGGAGACTAACACCAGGCAACGCCAATCATATAAAAGCCTTCTTACGTCTTTATTGCCGAGGTTCGGCGTATGATTTTACGTTGTTCGTACGAGATGGCCGATGTATTGTGCAAGTACAGAATACTTCAGCGGTTGATCAATCTCGTATCAATTTCCATTGGCAACGATTCTCTCGTCACAGCTCGAACTATTATGCAAGGATTCTTGATCACGGAAATCTGAGTCGATGCTCATCCGGACGTCTCTTTGTGCAATCTTTGCACATCATGCCGGCATCGCGACTAAAACTGGACCTTTGGGACGTGTCGTGGTTGTACAGAGGCATACAGGATAAAACTGCGTGGGTATTCGATTCATACTTTACATTCCCATCCGCTTAGTCCTTGGACTTGCTCTTCTTCTCCTTTTTCTCTTTCTTGTCCTTCTTCTCCTTCTTGTCCTTCTTGCTGTGACCCGAAGCAACCAGTGCCTTCGGGAATTGGAAAGTCGCCTCCTTGCCAACAGGCTCTACATCGCTCTCAGAGTCTGATCCGATGCGTCCAGGGTCTCCGCTACCGAATCCCGGAGGTTTGTACCTCATCCTCATGCCTTTGGGTTGTGGGCGCACTGCGTAGACTGAAGGTTTCGCAACGTCGGCTGCGCCGTTGTCACCAGTAGTGTCGGACGTTTGCTTCTCACTGAGGTTGGGCAGGACAACGTGTTGGCGCAGGTGGAAAGTCTTGGAAACGGGTTGCGAAATGGGTTTGTAGCCATCCTTCTCCGGAAGCAATACCAGCGTTGCGTTGCCGATCTGTGCGCCCTTGTCTTCGCTCATAACGTAGTCGACGCCCTTGTGAGACAGCACCGGCTTGCCGCTTTGTATCGAGTCCAGAGCCACCTCGGTCAGTGCTGATATGGAAAGGTCGGCGGGCGCAGTGATGTGCCAGACCTGCTTGCCTTGCAGGTCTGCGTGTGAGATTGATGTCCGTGCAGATGTGTCTAGTGATGTGTATCCGAGTGGTGCGTCGAAAGGCTTCGCTGTGACTGAGCTGACCTTGCCTGCTGGTAGAGACGCGGGCTTGTCGAGATCCATCTTGTCTGCTTGCGCCTCATCCTCTGATTCCTCTTCAGATGATTCGGATTCTGTTCGTGCCTTCTTGGATTCCGGCGCGTCGGGCAGTTCCTCGTCGCTATCGTCGCTAGAGCTCTCGTCCGACTTCCTCTTAACGCCATTGGCCTTTGATGTCTCCTTCTTAGAGCTCTTTGAGGACTTCTTTGCCTTCGTCTCTTCCTCTTCGCTGCTGCTGTCGCTGCTGTCGTCCGAAGGAACTGGCACATCCAGAGGCTCTGTAGCCTTCACCTTTTTTGCATTTGGCTTCTTTGTGTTCTGTCTCTTCCCTGCCTCGCTCTCAGTGTCGCTGCCGCCTCCACTGCTTCCAGACTCGGACTCGCTTCCAGACTCCAGCACAGCTTCCTCGCTCAATTGCGACGGCTTCGCGCGAGCAGTCACAGAAGCCTTGGGCGCCTTGCTCTTTTTCTCGCCCTTCAAGGCCACCTTGGGCTCTTTCACTTTTGATTTGGCCATGTTTGTGGTGTTTCTGTGGTCCCAATCGGGTAGGCAAATGCGTTGCGAACTTCACATGAAATCTTTGGCGCTGCACGGCGAAGCTTGAAGCGGCAGAAAAATCGGGCGGTGAGCTGGAATTTTCCCGGGTCGCGACTTCCCAATTTGGACATTCACTTCCGCTGAACGAGATATCAAAAACCACATAATGGCGCAAAAACGAAAAGTGCAGGATGCCTTTGGCAAGCCTGGAGGTGAGCTTTCCATGATATCAAGAGTGAACATCCACTGACATGTCAAAGGCCAACTCAGCGCGTTCGCCGCTGCTCGCCTTGCGAAGCAGAACAAGCCAATTTCTGTATCTGCCGCTCTGTCTGGAGGAGATATTGGAGAAGATCCAGCTGCTCTCGCTATTGCCGTTGGCGCTATTCCTTACGATGGTCACCACAGCGATGACCTTTCATCTGCGATTCCTAGTGCTGCAGTCACGCCTGCTGTGACCCCACCCAGGACGCTTCCATCCCGGCAATTATCGACATTCGCTCTCGAACCACGTCGGATCTTACAGGACGTCGAGAGCACACTGGAGCTTACCATGGCCGCTGGCGATACAGCCGTGTTTGTGGGCGAGTACGTTCTTGAGGTCGTCAAAGGCACCGCTACGATCTACGGTGGCGCATTTCATGGCTCTTCCGGTCCCCAAAGAATATATGCGCCTACTGTGCAAGCTTTGCCACCTATCACTGCTCGTAGGAGCCCGACTATCATCCGTGTCTCTTCGGTGAAATCTACTATGAAACGTATGGAGAAGCTATCGCCTCTCTTCCGCAACATCTGGACCGCAGACCCCAAAGGCCGCTCGTTCACATTCCTCGAAACCACAGCAGACGATCCTTTGCAACGTTCTTTGAACTTGTTGGAGATAGACTCGACTACGCAGAAAGTCTTCACACAGCTCACCGGCAAAGTAGAGGAGAAGAAGGGTGCACTTTGTGCTATGGCCGTTGGACCTAAATCATCTGGCAAATCCACCTTTAACCGACAGCTGTGCAATGCAATGCTCACAACAAAACTACCAAGCAAAAGGTGTCTATACCTTGACCTCGACCCTGGCCAACCAGAATTCGGTCCTCCCGGACAGATATCGCTTGTGGAAGTCAGCAAGCCAATCCTTGGGCCTTCTTTCACGAACCAAGCATCGGAATCGTCTCAGACAAACAAACTTCTATCACACCACACTCTTGCAGCAACGAGTTTCAAGGATGACCCAGACCACTATCTCGCATGTATTCGTGAACTCGCCCTCGTCCTGGAGTCAAGGAAGCGCGAGAAAGGGGTGGCTCCTATCATCATAAATGCTTGCGGCTGGACTAACGGTCTCGGCGCTGCAGTTCTCACAGACCTTTACGACATCCTTCCTATCACCGACACAATCTGTATTGAAGGCGTCGATGCAAACCTCCAACAGACCACGCAAGCCCGCAGCCAGAACTCATACACCCTCTCGCGCGCACCTCCTCGCTCGACGATCCGGTCACCAGCTGACCTTCGTGCCATGCAAACAATGGCTTACTTCCACTCCAAAGCGCCCACCAAATCGTCTGCCTCAAAAGCCGAACAATGGTCTAGCAAAGCCATGAACACCCTCCGCCCCTGGATCGTCCGCTACTCCGGTTCAGACCCAGGCATCTTCGCTACAATCTCCTACGGCCAAAGCGTCCCCAGCGACTTCCTGCCCGAGATCCTCGACGGCGCCCTCGTCGCCATCGTCGCGGCCGAAAACACAGAAGACCTTCACCAAGCCTTCGCCACCTCCCTAAATTCCCCTCCGGAGCCTTCCTACACACCAGAGCCTCACTCACTGCCCTACATCGCGACACCACCAGAAGGCTATCTCCGCGCTCTCGACCCCCGCTTTGCCACCTGCGCCGGCCTAGCTCTCGTCCGCGGCATCGATGCGAAAACACAAGAACTGCACCTTGTGACCCCGCTCAGCGAGACGCAGATCCAAGAGCTGACCAGGAATAAAGTCCTCCTGGTGCGTGGCGGTTTCGATGCACCTGAGTGGGCGTACCTGGAAGACTTGTACGCGGCTGGAGGCAAGGGTGACGAAGAGAGCGAAGCGAAAGTGCGGCCTTGGGTGACGAAGAAGGAGATGGTGGGGATTGAGGGCGCGGTGTGGAGGTTGAGACATCCGCCTACGGCGGCGCAGGTGAATGGTGGAAGGTAGATATGCGGATTTTCATCCATGATGTGTTCCGTTTGTACAGGACATCGTTTCGCCAGCTTGCCGGAAGATAATCCAGAGGAGATGAAATGGTTACTTTTGGTCGTTCTCGCCATCATTCGTCCAGGGAGCCCTCGGAGCTCTCTGAGTCCTCCTCGTCGTACGACCAGTACTCTATCACGGAGCTGATATCCCACACTTCGTAAAACTCTTTCGCGTCCAGACTTTCCAAGTCGGCCTCCATCTGCGCCAGCTTACTGTCTTCCAAAAACGCCAGCCATCCTTTGATGATCCAGTCAGAATCATCAGAGTCGTCCCAGTCTAGCTCCCAACCCCCAGGCACATTGCAACGTACAGTCTCTGGATGGTTCACCTGATGCATCAGGTCAAGCACTTTCTCCGCAAGCTCTTCGCCGATTGGCGCTGCCTCTACACTGCGCCAGAAATATGCGGGATACGCTTTTCCAGGTGGGCCCGTTTCAATTTTCCAGTCATCAGGCTCCGGGCTATGCAACAATCTGCAAGTAAGATCGTACTTTGACTTCGCTATCAGCAAGATTTTGTTGATTATCCAGACCTCATTTTCGGCGTACGCCGCAAGATCCACACCTGCGTCGTAGAGTGTATTCACCCATAGTCTCATGGCCGCGTTGAGAAGCTCGAAGTGACGATGTTTTCTCTTTTTGGAGACGTACACGTCGACATGCCGGGCGAATATGTACGCAAATGGAGTAACGTTATCAGGACCCCAGGGGATCCAGTAGGTTGAGATCATCGCTTCAAACCATCCTGCGGGCAATTCCTTTATGTGCGCATGTAGATCGAGCTCTGAGTCGCAAAGCACGCCGAGAGCAAGACGATAGGCCCGGACAACATGCTCGGGAGGATCTCCCCGTCTGTTCCCCACGAACAGCCTGCTAGTCTTGTCGGCGAGGACAAAAAGCAGCCAAGTGCTACGGGGAGCGGCGGCTCGAATCTCTCGTGCATGATCCGCATCTCCAAGGAATTCTGACAACGAATGCAATTCAAGCTCAAGATCATCACAGTAGAGGCCAAGAGTCGTAGGGAACATGAGCGCCTCGAAGCGATCAAGGGCAGAACCATCGGCTTCCTCGGCGTGCAGGCGAAGGTCTTGAATTGCCTTGTAATAGTCGCTACCAATCTCCATATCATCAATCCAGTCAGGGTCAGTATTCTGCTGTGGTGCGATCAAGCGCAAGACTTCTCGACCTTCCTTCCTATTTGCATTCGAAGTCCAATTAAAGGCGAGGCTTTCCAAGGTGTGGGTAAAGTCATCCGATTGACAGAAGCTCAGTATACCCGCATCTACGAGTAGTTTGCACGCTGCGAGCTGATTATGCATCAAGGTGTGTCTCAACGCCAAATCGCATACACCTGCCGAGAATTCTCGGTCGCCAAGATATGCCTGCTTAGTCGTCAGGAGCATCTTCATTTGGTCCAAATCGCCAAATCGGCAAGCTTCGAAGAACGGCGAGTCGTAATCCACTGTCCTGTACATCCTCGGATGGAACAGCCATCCATTCTTCGAACGCGCGATCGCCAAGTTGTATTGGTCTTGCACAAACCAGTTCGGTAGACTTATTTTGCAGACACTTGTCTCAACAGTATATGCGGCTGCATGGCTTTTGGTTTGCCGTTCTTCTTGCTCAGACGAGAATTCGACTGAAAAGCTGAACAGTATCGAAGAGAACCCAATTTTCATCCGTTTTGTGCTGATGGATGAGCTGAGATGACTCCCTTCCGAACGCTGGGATACCAAATGCTCGAGATGTTGGTTCGAGGTGTGTATGTCTCGTTGGATGTCCTCAATTCTTGTAAGCATGGCCCTTGAGGATTCGCCGTCATGCTGTGAATGCAACTGATGCTTGAGGTTGCGAAGAGATTCGGAGATCTTCGAGCTATCGTGGAACGCTACGTCAGCAACATGGATGGAAAGGTGCGTTGTACCACCAACCTGCTTTCGCGATGAGCATCTTGCAGACTCCGGTATCCATGTGTCGAACGTTCAAAAGATTTTACGACTTGTTGAGAGATAGTCTCGAAGTCCAGTCGTTGTTGTGATGACACAGCCTCACTTCGCCAGTCAGC
Organism: Cladosporium sp. SL-16; assembly: GCA_002921095.1. Taxonomy (NCBI): domain Eukaryota; kingdom Fungi; phylum Ascomycota; class Dothideomycetes; order Cladosporiales; family Cladosporiaceae; genus Cladosporium; species Cladosporium sp. SL-16. Next base: position 18,600 of record PEGC01000017.1, read on the forward strand.
CAATATGCACATGGGAAGAGGTAAATACACTCACACAATCGTCTCGACTCGCGATGCTTGTTGTAGAAGCTGACTGTTGTCGCTCGACAGCTCCGTATGCTTTTGGAGCAATGTCTCGTGGCGCAAAGACGAGATTGCGCTGCCACGGTCAGCCATATGCCTTATATACCAGGAGAAATACCAACATACCCATCAATATTCTGCCTCGCGATGATGAGGCTCGACTTGCATGTTTCCACATCAGAAAGCATCTCCTGAATCTCTTTCTTCTTGAACACGAATCTCACTGCCGCTGCTCTGTTGCTCCGAAAGCTTTCACCAAGCTTCTTCACATGTGCCTCTATCTTGTACCTCGATGTCTCGCACTGGGCCATCACATCGCGGAAAGTCCCTGTGTCGATCTTGACATTGCCATGAGAAAGCTGTTGGATTTGGTCCCCGACCTCTTCCAACACGCCTTGCAGCGACTCCATCTTAGTGCACAAGTCCGCGACATCGTTAGGTGCGTCTTTAATCGTCGTATAAACTTCTTTGAGCTTGATGACGCCTTGCGCAAGCTGTCCAGCCAGACCAACAAAGCCAGCAGCCGCCGCAGCAACACTGAGAGGATCGGCCATGTTGCAGAAAAGAAATGTTGGAGTGGTGTGGACTAATCGTGTATTCAATTCGGCCAGTCGAATGAATTGCACAGATGAAGATGACAGACAGAATAGATTGCCTAAACCTTTTAAAGATGAGAGACAGGCAAGTTGTACTGTGCAAAATGAAGACGACAGGCAAGCCGTAAGCACCACCTCCCTCATACACCATCCAGCAAGTGGCGAGACTACAGCATGCGAGCTGCGCCCCTCTGCTGCGGCTGATACTGTACACCAGCGCAGCAGCGCAAAGTCGCCTCACGGGTTTCGCTCAAGCGCGTACGTGCCCTATCAGACCAACCATGCAAGCAAGTGGGGCATACTGCGGATAGACCATGACCACACTCGCTACGTGACGGCGAGCGTATGGTGCGAGAACTGGCCTTTCGCGCCCACGATCAGAATTCCAGATTTCAAATGTACGTGTAGGGCGTATGGTCTGTCGGGCCAAAAATCCGCGCTGAAGTGCGCGCGCTGGAGTGTGCGAACGAACGCACCTAACGTCTCCATACAAAGCGACCTGTAAAAAAGATATACAGAGAAACGATGCCTTCGATATATCTCCTCATCCCATCGAAGCAATATTAAAAACTTGCGAGCGGGAGACCTTGACAACCGATACGTGGTAGGCTCGATGAGCGTCGTTGTCGATTTTTATAAGACCTCGTGGCTTAACCGAAGACTGTCGTGGCTGTCATTTAGGTTTTAGCATGAACGATATAGTACGTCAAAAAGCTGCCTTCTTTAGAAACAACATTCTGCGCTCCCTCAAGCTGCTTCTTGCCAGGTACGATACTGACGCGCAACAGAACACTTACAACTAATGATTCAAGATGCACCTACAATCTCGAATTGTCCATCGGCATTAACCGAAACGAAGAAATTTGTCGGCTGTAATAACTTTCCAGAGAAAGTATCTTCGTATAGAAAACCGACCTGTAAAAACATACGTCAAAGGGTATAACAGGCAACAAAATGTGCAAAAAGAGAAACCGCGCCTTCGACGACGGAACCAGCCCATCTCTTCGCTTCCCATCAACGCAAAATCACAGGATATGCGTGTGCAATTCCCATAACACTTCCTCCGATCCTCCTTTTCCCCAATCCTGATCCTCAAAAAACAAAAGGAAAAAATGGCATATACTAGGATCCCCCTCCTTCGAGAGATATGTATATGTACCTCCATAGCTGGAGACCAAAAAGAAGTAAGAAGAAAAGAAGAAGAGATTGTGCAATAATCAAGATCAAGCCAAATCCCCATACGTCATCGCGGCCCTCGGCAGCCTCTCCTTCGGCGCCTTATTGCTACTCCCAAAGAAGCGCCTGAAACTCATCCCTCTGCCTCTCTTCTTATCATCAACGCCAGCCGGCGTGGCACCACCTTTCGAAAGTGAACTCCTCACGCTCCGCACGCTGCCGTTAGCGTTCGGGTTGGCGGAGCTGGTGCTGTTGGTGCTGATGAGTTTGGGTCTCGCGGGCGCGCCTGCGCCTCTCTCCGCGCCGCCGCTGTCGGATTTCATGGCTGGGGAGAGGTTTTCGGTGCCCGGGGTGGTGATGGTGAGAGTTGGGCTGTCGGTTGTGCTGCGGCCGCTTGTGGCGGAGGGTGTGGAAGGGGATTCTATAGATCGGTTTGTTGGCGGTGCTAAGTTGGGAGAAACTGTGCGTTGATCGAGGGCGGGAGAGACGTTACGCTGAGTGAATACTTCAGGCGCGGTGTCGGGGTTGTGGTTGGTGGGAGAGGCGGTTTCTCTTTCTCGGCGCATTGAGGCGGTTGAGTAGCGTCTTGAGGTGACGGGCCTGCTTTCTGGTGGTGGTGAGGCTTGAGCGCGAGCCGGGCTTTGTGGCCTGCTGCTGCTGCGGAAGGACAGGCGGCGCATGAAGGGACTGAAATCTGTTAGTGACTGTAAGGGACGAGTTCTGCAATGAATGACACATACCCAATGGAGGATGATCTGCGCGAAGAATCTCTGCCTCCTGCGGGTGGCGGACCATGCTTGTTCCTTTCAATGCCCTTCCTATATGGCTCCGTACGAGTCGGCTCAGATCCAGAGAGTGCAGTGTTGCCATCCGCGGTTTGTGGTCGCTCGTCTCTGCTCCTTCTCACACTGCTCCTGCTGATACTCCTCGCATGCTCCATGACGTCAATCGCACTCTGCCTTTTGTTATTATGGGAACTTCTCGCATCGCGCTCGTTCGAAGGATGATTTTGTGGCTGCCTGCCTTCTTGCAGGAATTCGACAATGTCTTTGGTGTCGTTGCGGTTCATGTTCCGAGATTCGCGAGGTTTCATGCCGGCGGTCAACGGGCGTGGAGGTACTGTACTTGATCGCCGCGACCTCTCACGTTCGACGCGCTCAGGCGAGACTGGAGTCGGACGTGGTTCTTCGTATCTTCGATCCATTGGAACAGGATGTGCCTCCAACTCCACAGGGCCATTGGTGTTGATGGGCGCCTTGGGTAGAGGCTTATCGACTGACATTGCTCTGCTTCTTTGACTCGATGTATCAGGCTTATCGACTGACATCGCCCTGTTTCTTTGAACTGATGCATCACTGCTGAATTTCGACCGTGGGATGGCCGACATTGGTTGTTGTGCAGAAGATGACGCTCTGCCGTGAGCTCTTGTGCGTCTGCTAGCCTCTGCGGCCATCCGCGCCATTTCCCGTATCACGGTTGAAAGCTGGTCCATGCTGTCTCTCAATTCATGAGCTTTGTTCTGCAAATCTTTGAGACAATGTTTCCAGCCCTGCTCGTTGCCGCGCATGGCATTGAGTACAGCTTCGAGATCTGCTTTATCGCTAGGCCAGTCGTCGGACACTGCATTCAGATAATGACCCAGCTCTTTCGTAGCAGTCTTGCCTCGTTGAATATCGTGGAGAGCAGCGTTCATGGCTCTTGAAGTGCGCTCAATTATAGTCTCGATCTTCTCGTTGCCCTCCATAAGCTGCGTGCGAAACGCCTTGTCCTCCAACATTGTGCCGAAAACATCAGGATGGTCCATGGGCAATTTCAAAAAGTTGATGCGCTCTGAGATATCCTTGATCGCGAGATCGAAATCCTCCGTCGTTTTCTCCAGAAAGGTGTCCACTTCGTCTACGTGCGTCTGCAGGATCTTGACCACCTCTTCGTCCGATTTCGCAGCCTGCTGCTGCAGCAAGTGCATTCCGAACACGATCTGCGCCATGAGCTTGGCCAGAGGGTGGTGCCGGGCGGTGGGCCTCTGCCTCCATCGTGCCGTCCAAGAGTCGTCGTACTGCCGGACCTCCAGTACTTTCTGTCGTCGTGTCTCGGCCGTCTCATCTTTGTTAGACGGCCGCGACTGCGGATTTGGTTCCGAGGATTCGTGGATGGACTCTTCAAAGGCGCCCTGCATGGCGGGCACGGGATGTCTCGGAGGAGCCATTGAGGTTGTCTCAAGCGAGTCGGCGTCGCTGTCTGAGGTGTCTGCTCCGCCGTAGACTTGGGCGCCGACCGAGAAGTACTCATCCTCGCTGCTCTCGCTGGCGACCTGGCGGGCGGACATGGTCACGCGGACAATGCTACGATTGGTGTCGCACTCCGGGCGCGGTGGTACCTTTCATGCAGCTCCCATGCACTGCAGACGCTACACTCGCCAGTGTATGCTGCGATGGAGATAGGCTGGCTGGCTGGCGGGGGAGGCTGGTGGAGGCTGCAGGCCGGGGAAATTCACAAGTCGATAGGTGGTGACGTGATGCGGGCTGTGAAGAGACCTAGGGCTGGAGACAGAGAAATGCGGTGGGTGACAGCGAGCAGAAGGAAAGGTATAGATAGTATGGAGCCGTGTAGGCGTGCAGAGACAGGAAGAGGAGAGGAATATTGGAGGTCAAGTTAGGGTTGATTCGCATTGGAGCCACAGGAGCAGTGTGGTGCTGATGCCTGCGTCCGGCGTGAGTGGTGGCCGATCATGATCGATTGAGCTCTCGCGCGCATTGACCGCAACCTTGAAGAGAACGGTGGCCTGTCAATCCACACGAATCTGCAGGATCGCCTCGACGCCATCGCGTTGGCGCGCCGTGGTTTGCACTCTGCACGCTGCAATAATCCTGCCTGCTATACCTCGACATCTCAGCGGACTTGGTCAGGCACGTGTTGGAGAAGGAACTGGCGCTCGTATGTTCATACTGCCACTCTTACGGCGATATGAGCCTATATCAGAACACCCAACTACATGTACGACATCACATCTGCCTCTCCGATCAGCACATCACACCACGTCGGCCTCGATGAACCGAAAGGCTGCCGATGGATGATGGGCATAGGCTCGCCGCGAACACGATCGCCGGGCGCGCACTATCAAAAAGCTCGGACTGCTCAGTGCTACTGCTCGCAACTCAATCTTGAGCAGGCTGGCAGGGAAGCCCGAATTCCAAGCGGATGGGTCTTCGACGTCTGTCCTGCACATGCCGCTTGCGTGATAGCAAGGCACTAGTGCTTCTCGTCACATCCTACCCGGGCACCCGTTTCCTCGCCACTGGTCAACCCTCCTGTCAGGCTGTCAGTCGGCCAAAGGGACTGAGTCAAGGGTTTTTCTCTTCACGCCTCGTCCTCAGCCGAGAGTCAGGTACCACACTGCTACCGTGGGGCAGATGGGAGGACCCTCGCTGCCCAGTGACCTGCATGTCTTACACGTGAGGGCCAAGAGCGCATCGAACGCGATGATCGCAGCATCTGCGCCAAGAGGCCGTCATCCCTGCGGCTTCATCTCGCGTAGCACACACCCACACGCCTCTTGCGTGGCTCTCCGCCTTACTGTATATAAAGCTGACGATTGCATCTCAGCTTCCGAGATTGCTACCAGGATCTCGGCTGAATGTGACGAAAGAAAAGCAGTGTGTCATTTGCGACGCTGTTTCAAGAATATACATGTCATTATTATGCTAATCACCCCCGGAAGCCTAGCAAGGCACGCGCGTGTCAGCATCATCCGGTCTTGTCTCCGGACAACGCCTTTTCCGAGAGGGCAGGAGAATCCTTTGATTGCTTATCATCACTACAGAAATATACCTGAACTCCTTCAAGAGCCACTATTGGTCGCTATTTGGGAACATAAAATAAAATCCTCCGTTCTACGATACCATTCTTGCTCATCCCCCTGAATACTTCACAGCTTCAAGTCCTTGTCAGCGTGGACCACCTTCCACTCTTCAACCAACCCAGCATAGTCCCGCGGCATGTACGGCTCAGTGAGCTCCGCGAACCAGCTCCTCTTGCGGTTGTTCTTCAGGCCCATGTCTCGCAGAAGCATGTCAATGTAAGGAATACCCTCAAACACAAAGTCTGGCAGAGTCGCGCCATATCCGCAGGGGTAGCGCCACTTGCCCCATTGTGTGTGCAGCATGATCTCCTCTAGCACTTCGCCGTTGGAGCTTGGCAGACGATCAAGCTTGTTGGAAAGGTACGCGGCAGCCCAGTGACCCTGAATCGTAGCGCAGGTGGAAGTAGATACGGTCGAGACTGCGCCCACCCATGCAATGCTGCGGGCGAATGTGTAGCCTGAGGGAACGATGAAGCGGTACAGACGAAGAGGATCAGCTTCCTTGGGAGTAAAGCGAAGCTTAGGCTGGTCCTTGAGGCGAGGGAACATATCGAGAACGTCCTTGTCCGCTTTCTGGTTGAGTCTGGTCCTCTCGGCTGTCGAGATGTCCAAGCCGAACCCTTGTGGACCAAGACCCTGGAACTTGATCGGCGACTCCTTCTTCCAACCTGTTGAGCAGACGACGACATCGGCGTGCAATCTGGTTCCGTCGGCTAGGACTACTGTCTTGTTCTCCATGTGATCGATCTGGCCGATGTGGACTCGAATCTTCCCTTCTTTGACGAGATCGAACAGTGGCGTTTCGTAGTTCAGAATACTGAGACCGCTTCCGATCCAGAAAGCAGAATTCCATGGCTTGAGCTTCTTCAGCTCCGGGTGAGAGTCGTATCCGTTCGCGCTGATGACATCGGCAGAGAGAATTTTCCAGAACGTATCGACAAGCCAGCGACCGATGAAAGTGCCATGGAGGAAGCCACGAATGCCGCCGTAGCCGTCTTCTTTACCCCACGGGCAAGGAGCCATCCAGGTCATCCAGCGGATGAGGAGCAGCTGATCAAGACGCTTCTTGAAAGGAGTGACAAACGCCGGTGCAATCCACACCGGGCCATGTCCATCGTCTCTGATGACGAGATCGACCGTCGAACCCGCCTGGACTTGAGCATAAGCCACATCGAAAGCAGACTTGGCGCCTCCTACGACGACAGAGTTCTTGACATCCTTCAACTCAGGCGCGCGAGCGCAAAAGTCCTTCGCATGGAAAAGAGGAGCACCAAGGTTCTCCTGGCCGTTGTAAGTAGGCATATTCGGCGTCGAAGTCAACCCAGTAGCCAGAATCAACTTCTTAGCAACAACCGTCCTCTCGCCAGAATCACCATTCAAGAACAACTTCCAAGCCTCGCCCGCCGGCTCAATCGCATCGACCTTCGACCGAAACTGAATCTTGTCGTAAAACCCAAAATGGTGGGCGAAATCGGTGAGGTACCGGTTCAGCACTGTTCCCGGAATATGCGCATTGGGTTTGACGCCGTATCTGGACTCCAGCATGGGGAAGTCGGGGAATTCGTAAGTGCCAACCATGTTGTTGGATTTGAGGCCGGGGTAGAGTCTGTCTCTCGACCAGGTGCCGCCGGGGGTTTCGGAGCTTTCTAGGACGGCCATTGTGTGGTTTGGCATCAGTTGCGAGGCGGCTTTGGCGGCGGCTAGGCCGTACCAGCCTGGTGAGGTACGATCTCAGCGATGACATTCCTTCGGGGTTTTGTGAGGAGCGAAGGATGAACGAGGAGCTTACTTACCGGCGCCGACGACGACAATGTCATATGTTTCGCTCATGGTGTGGGAGTTTGTTGTTGACAGTCAAGTCAATCTCTCTGGCGACTGACTGCTTCACTGACTAATGAATGAATAGTTAGAACGTTGTTCTGTATAAGTAGATGGGCGCAGAATGATGACAGCTCTTTGTCCGCCCGGGCGGTCACGCCCTACTTATAACACACACCCACTCCGTATCAGCAGTCGGTCGGCGCGAAGCAAGCCAGAGCGAACCCTCCAAGGGCCAAAGCTTGCGAGCTTGCGTATAACCGCAATCGTCGGTCGCCCCAAGACAACAGCTACGCCTCCCCTGGAAAGGCCAGTCACACCGCGTCCGACGTCCACATCCACCCAGCGCAGGAGTGAGCGGCCCGCCCAATAAGTCCCCCACGCACCTCAACATGGCGACGCGCGATTTCTGGGTGCCAGGAGCGGTGGAGGCAGGTACGCAGGCAAAGGGGCTGTAGCGCTGCTCGTCTCCGAACTAACCACTACTACCGACTACTGCAGCGCTTCCCTTTGGCGCTTTCGCGGCGGCGGCGGTGGATCTACCAGGAACAGGAACGGGGTAATGGGACATCGTTATGCGGGGTTTGATAAGAACCCCCATAAACCTTAAAATGCCACCACACACGGACCGCTGTCGGCTACTAGGTTGCGACGAACTGCTGGTGGTTTATCCGACGATTGGCATTGGAGATAAGTAGATGGAGGTGGTATCCGACGCGTAGGTAGGGCCTCTCTGCAGAGGTCCGCCGTGTTGTTAATTCGTGTCGCTTGGATGGTGTTGAGTCGGCAATGGGCTGCGATAGCGAGTTGGTGATCGTACTGGTAGCACAACTGGCGGTCGACCAACCCGCGACCTTTCAGCAATAGGGGACAATCAACAGTTGGTACCGATTTCCTGGTTCTCGTACACGCAGGCGTGCGGTGTGCAGTCCGACGTGTCTGTCTCAAGCGGAAGTTCTTGATTCAGTGATTTGAACTAAGCGTCGTTGCAATAGTCTAAATACACCAAACATGCCTACGAAACGAAACTCTACATGTATCGTATCTACTTCTCATAGCTAATCAACCCATCAATAGTCCCCGCATGCAACCCGCCCGTAATCGCAATATCCGCCGCCGTCGTATGCACCGACGCATCGCTCAAGAAATACACCGCCGCACCCGTCAAATCGCTCTGCTTGCTCAGGCGCTGGTTCGGCGGCGCCAGCCACATCTGCTCGCCCTCGCGTTTGCTGGGCTTTGCTTCGCGGATGTTGCGCGTCTGGTCCGAGTCGACGAAGCCCGGCGAGATGGTGTTGACGCGGATGCCGTGAGGTGCGAGCTCAACGCCGAGGACTTTGGCCAGTTGCATCACGCCGCCTTTGGAGGCGTTGTAGGCGGCCATGCGGTAGCCGGGTAGGGCAATGTGCGCGGATTGCGAGGCGATGAGCAGGATGCTGCCGGATTTTTTCTGTTCGATGAGGTGTTTGGCGACTAGTTGGGCTGTGAAGAATGTGCCACGGACCTGTGCGATGAATCAGTTAACTAGTTTCGATGTGAGCTTCGGTGGCGCGCTCGCAACACTCACATTGATCTCCTGAATCCTCGTGAACTCCTCCCACGTCTGCTCAACAAACGGCTTATCAATCGCAATGCCCGCAGAAGGCACGCACCCATCCACCGTCTGGAAGACATCAAGCGTCTTCTGGAACGCCGCTTGCAAGCTCTCCTGCTTCGTGACGTCCGTCTGGACGTACAGCGTTTTGCTGCTGAAAGTCGACGTCCAGGATTCGAATTCCTTCTGGTCGACAGCGCCGGCCTGGATGTCCCAGATGGCGACGTTGCCGCCCATTTCGCAGATGGCGCGCGCGATGGTGAAGCCGATGCCTTGAGCGCCGCCGGTGACAATGTAGGTGCGGCCTGTGAGCTCGAAGGCTGAGCGGACGGACGACATTTTTTTCTTTGAATTGTTATCTTTTGGATAATGGGTGTTGTTTCCTTAATGTTCAATTTTTTGTTTGAATGGAACAAAAGACCAAGAACGATTTGAAGACAAAATGACAATCTTATGGATCAGTCAATGCTGTCTAGCAACAAAACTTGTAATGCAATGACTAGGGTCTCAATGGTCAAATCTTTGGCTCCAGCAGCAATGCAGTCCAGACTCGCCGGCGTCGATCCGTCTCAGAACGGGCACATCGGGCCGCTGCAGCTGCGAGAGCTGTTCCACAATGAGGTTGGTCGGCTGTCGTGATTTTACCCTGCCGAGGTGCAATTGCCGAAAGGAATGGGGGGCGTTTCCGACTTATCAGCTTTGATCGACACGTCTGCATCTATGAGCGGTACACTCCAAGTTGAGAGTTTCCAAGAAAGTGTAGATAAGCTGGCGAACGGTTTTCACACTGAAGTGGATTGATTGTAAAGAGATCAGAGAATTATTTATCACACGACTCACCAACTACCAACCATGCCGTACGCCGACATCAGCAAGCCTCCGGCACCATTGCCTGCGGCCAAATTGCAGGTCTTGAAACCTGGTGTATCTCTACAACCTCCTTTGACAAGACTCGGCTCTGGACCTGGCTTGATCCTTTTCACGACTGATGATATGTACGATGAAAAATTGGCCCAGCGTGATGACGCACCTACAGCTGTGCTGAAGTGGGCTGAGGAGGGCTATACTGTTGTCCAGATTTCTGCGGCAGCAGTTGGAGGCTCTAAAATAGAAGATCTTCTCACCGAAGCTGTGAAGGCGATCGAGCGATGCGACGCTTGTCAGCCAAAGGACAAAGTTGGTGTAGTCTGTAAGTCTAAGTCGTTACACATGTTCCTCAACTTGAATGGCTGCTAATCGCTCAACTAGCCTACTCAAAAGCTCTCTGGGACGTAGTAAGACCGGCCCTCGCGAAGTTCCCAAGGGTTGTCGCCGGCGTTGTCTATGTTGATGGTCAAGAAGCGGAAGCATGCGGCGCCGACAACTTGCCTCTACTCAAGCATGTCGCCGGGCCTCCGAAGCAAATCGGTTCCAAAACTGCCGGAAGCCTCAACAAAGATTATCATTACCCCAAGTCGCAAGGCCAGTGGTTCTCAGCTGGCGGCGCTGACTTCGACTACGCTGCGGACTCGGTGGCGCATACACGAAACCTGCAATTCTTGAAGCCGAAGATGGGCGGTCCATACTTTGATCTGGAAGACATCTGGGAGGAGCACACGTTCTACGAGTTCGCCGACAGATCAGTCGAGCACACAATGAGCACCATGGTGCAAGAGCCTTACGTGAATCATGTACCAACAGTGAGTCTGGCCTCGTGAGCTGTGCGAGGAATTTACTGATTGTCTTGAACAGTTGACCGGTGGCGTGGGAAGGAGCAGTCTGACAACCTTCTATCGGAACAACTTCATCTTCAATAACTCGACAGACACTGATCTCGAACTTGTCAGTCGCACGATTGGCATCGATCGTGTAATAGATGAGTTCATCTTCAAATTCACACATGATAGAGAGCTCGATTGGCTGTGCGTCCACCACTCATTTCTATCTTCATGTACAATCAGCTGACCTCGTCCAGATTGCCCGGTGTGCCACCGACCCAGCGTAAAGCAGCGATTCCCTTCACAGCTGTCGTCAACATCCGAGGCGACAGACTTTACCATGAGCATATCTCATGGGATCAGGGCACAGCTTTGAGACAGCTTGGTCTCCTGCCAGAATATCTGCCGTTCCCGTATCCTTTGCCTGAGGGCAGTGCATTGCCAGCAGGTGCAAAGGCCGAGTATCGCCTGCCAGTACTTGGTATCGAGACGGCAGACAAGCTACGCAACAGGAAGTCGGTACCGTCCAACCAGATGTTCAAATATGAAGTGCGGGAAAGAAAGGACTAGATCGCGATCAATTCACTTGGCGTATCCTATTGCAGCACGTGTAAATACCATATGCGCGCCTCACCTCCGACTGCGAGTCCCATCACACAATCTGCAACGCTGCGATCCCTCTCAGCTGTTGCTCATCTATGCTGCTCTGCACTTCCGTTGCTCGAAACGCCTGAGAAGCACTCAGCCTCTCGACCGTCATAGTATGAGCCATGTCCAACACCGTACCATTGTAAGTACGGATGCCGGTATTTGCAGCATCTGATGTGGAATATCGGACCACGGCGAGGCTGTGTTTGCAAAGTCAACTTGGCAAGCAGTGGTAGGAGATGGCGGTGTAGTTCTACCCTGAGCTCTGTCCAGTCGCATCGACGGGAACATATATCTTAGTATGGTCGTCGACGTTGGCCTCCGAGAGCTTCCGGAGGAGGAATTTGTTCAATGCTCGCTGCGACTGCTGGGGTATCGTTGGGACTCCACTGAGTACTACCAGGTTCTCGTCACGTATAGCTTCCATCATGCTCGAAACTAGTAGAATGTTGTTTGTTCGGCCGGAGCGCGGAGTTGTCACAAACAAAATCGCCACCTGCTATGGAGATCTGGTGCCGAAGTGGTCTGCTATGTCACGCAGGGGAAATGGAAGGCCTTGGTCCAAGCACGCGGGGTCAAAAAGGCAAATCATGGTCCGACCACATCCGTTATCGAGCACATGCCACACTCCAGCAGGGTCGGCGAGGTCGGCTAAGGGCTGGAGAAAGTCAGATAACGGTCGCGGTGTTCTGGTACGCGCCATGGACATTGCCTGGATCTGTACAGAAGTAGGCGAGTCCAGCTATAGGTGCATCCAGTGCACGCGGCGTGTGGCATGATACACCTCTTCCTCCATCTTCGTCACAAGTGCGATTAAGGCCACAGTAATATGCCGCGACCTGGTGTTTCTTGTCAGAGGTAATTTACTGACTTGTACTTTCCCCCTGAACAGCATGTTCATTCTGCAGGGAGAGCAAGAAGAAATGCAGTGGGACAACCCCTTGCACGCAATGTCTGCGGAGGGGACTGCCACATGAGTGCCACATCACATATCTGCCTCGAGGCTTCAGGTCGAGGAACAAGCATAATGCTTCTACCGGAGCCAATCGACAGTCCTGGAATACTGGGTCACGAGTTCCAGTCACCTCTACCCAAGAGACAGGTGTTGCCACGCTACCGAGTCCATCGAATGTATCAGGTAGCCTTCCTGATACTCACATGACGACAACAGCTGGATCACTCATCGGACCATTATCACCCTCTGAATCTCGCGATGAGAATGACGATAGCAGGAGTTATCAGACTGGAGGCTCAAACGTGACAGCAACATTGGGCAACTATGCAACATCGGAAGACACATCCTTGACCAAACCTGGTCCACGAATGTTGCTCAGCTCCCATGGCGAAAGAGGTGTGTCAACTTAATTCCCACCTGTTTTGATTTCCAATGACATTTGCTCATTGCTACAGTCTACGTCGGAGCCGCTGCTTCAATAGCTTTCCTCCAAACTGTGAGGCGGGTCGTCGCTGGACAAATCGGGCCCACGAACTTTTCGCAAAACATGGACAGCGAGAAGATGCTCGAAATCGAGACTCCGCAGTCTACAGACGATACCATGGGCCTTACTGTAGAGCAGAAGCTACATTTTCTGCAATGTTACTTCTCGGTGGTGAGCATCCATTTTTCAGTTGAGGTCGTGGCTAAGATGACTGACCTTTTTGGTTCTAGACGGAAGCGTTCATCGATATCTTCGACCCACCAGAACTTGAAGCTTGCATAACAAATAGTGGCAAAGGTTCTTTCTTGGGTGCAACAGATGAAAATAGCGGGTCTGACAGGAGGAATTCTGTTGCTGAACAGTCTAGTTCGTTACGACGAGCCACTCTCGATCTGGTACTTGCAATTGGTGCACAATGCACGTCAAAGCAGGACTCCCAGAACATCGCTCGGGCTCTATTCCGCAAAGCCCAACGTCAAGCTTTATCGGAGATGATCCAGGACCCCGATCTTGACATGGTCAGAACTTACCTTCTAATGGCGTTTTACATGCTTGGCGAGTGTCGCAGAAATACGGCGTACATGTACCTGTCTGTCGCCGCACGAGCAGCTATCGCTTTGGGTCTACATAGCACAAGCTCATACTCCCGGCAGCAACCTCTGGACACGAATGATAAACTAAGGTGAGTGGCCGGCTGCACTCACACTTTCGTTCGTCGCTAACTATGTTTTTAGGCTCCGCGTCTGGATGACATGTCGTGTGGGCGACAAGCTCGTCAACTCGCTGCTTGGTCGCCCAGCTACCACCATTGGCATCCTAGAACAGCTTGATCCCGTCTACACGGACCTCGTTTCCGGTCAAGACCGTGGTCTAAAATGTATGGTCGCTGCCTACAGAATTGTCTCCATCATTGACGAGATCAACACCAAGCTGTATAGTGAGCAAGATGTCCGGCCTGCGGTGGTAGAACAACTCCTACAATCCATTGACACCTGGAAGCGCGACTGCCTGCCATCATTGCAACCGGGTGTACAAGAGGCTTCGCTTCTGCCAGGAGATGGTTCAATGGACCCAAGGCAAGGGTCTGTGGGGATTGTGCACGTTTCCTGTCTGTACTACTTTGCGGTCATTTTGGCCACCCGACCGGTCTTCATCTCAGCTCTCACATTACAACACGGGCAAAAGGATCAGGAATCACCAATGAGTGAGGCATGCCTAGATGCAGCTGTGTTCCTTGCACAGACATGCGTCGAGGCACTCGATACCGGCTTACTTTCGAGCAATATGTGTATCATGAAGTAAGTAATCGCGTCACTATACCCCACAAAAATACTAACGTTACCTCAGAGCACTTGTCTTCGCCGCAGGTCTTGTGCTTGGTGTCCACAACTTTGCTAAGCCCGGCAGCAAGTTCGAGACCGAACGCGCATTCGAAGGTGCCAAAAGAGTCCTGAGCTTCCTCGCTACACGCAGTCCCCAGGCCAGCCACTACCTCGATATCCTCACTTCCCTATCAAATGCGATTTCGGAACAGCGCTCCCGTACGGAACAGGGCCGTGCGAATCGCTATGTGTCTAGGCTTTTCTCTTTTGGATCGGCAACCTCAAATGTTGAGACCTTCGCCGATGGTATGCATCATGACACTTCTGGCATGGCCGGTCTGTTGGGGGACTCGGGTTCAGTTGCCATCGACGACCTTCCTTCTCTTAGCGGTAGCCCTTCGAGATGGCCTGGTAATGATCAGCTTGACCCGGAGCTGTTCATCGACTGGGAGACCGTCAACATCTCTCACTGGGATAACTTTCCTTTCTCGATCTAGCTATATACCCTCCGTTTGACTTGAACGATGATTGCGGAGATGAGACTCATGACTAGCGATGCCATTTTATCATTGATTACCATGATATACACTTCCCTTGCAGCGTGCTTTGATTACGATTCTTTTTTGTCGATGCACGACATCAACACTCGGAATAGCTCAGACAGACGATCAGTAGTGCTGTGATATCATGAAGGACTCCGTGCACAACATCAGCGTGCCGAACGACCTTCTCGAAGTATGCACCAAAGTGAGATGTTGGAGAAGAAGATATGATTGCGTCTGTCTTACTTTTTTTGCTCTTGTGAGCGTTGGCTCATGCTCTTGACGTCAAAAGGGTCACTTCGTTGGCGGACGCTTTTCCAATGTTTGGTACAGTTCTCGTAGATACATGCTAAATCAATTTTGTGCTCTAGAGAAATAAAGCTGTCGTAAAATAGGAAAGTAGACGGGTATGTAAGAAGATCATGCGCTCGCGCCAATAACAATGCCGTTCGGAAGCTTGAGTCCGACCGGCAGACCACAGATGAACTTGTCAGCATATTTGACTTGCTTCCTGGCAGCCAACTTCTCCTCGATATCACGGTACATATCGTATCTAAGAAATTGTCAGTGATGTTGGTCGTATAATGCAGGTGGTTTCTTGGTAGCTTACGCATTCATCTCCTCAATCGTTAGCACCTTGCTCTCATCTTCGACCTTGTAGAATGGCAGGTCTCTGTTGTTCGAGAAGCCGATGCGCTCATTGATGTTGTAGGCGGCCTTTGCTGCAGATGATTGGACCCTTGTGGCGCGAGGTAGTCTCACAGTGGTGTAGACAGCAAGAGCTTGCTCCACGTTTCCGTCAAAGTACTCTGGGCTGAAGAGGATGCCGAGAGCAGCAGCATCTTCGATCGCCATACAAGCGCCCTGGCTCTGGTGTGGCATCATAGGGTGTCCAGCATCACCGATGAGACAGACTCGCTCCTTGTTGAGGTATGGGTAAGGGTCGTGGATCCACAGCCTCCAAGGCTGAATCTCCTTGCCGATACCAAGGTGGCCGAAGACTTGTCGGTCAAGCTCGGGGTAGTGATCCAGAAGCTCACTCACAGGGCGATCCTCAGAGCCCCAGGCTTGGCTGACAGCGTCGCCCTGTTCACGCTCGAAGAAGCAGTAGTAAGACAGCAGCTTTCCGCCGTTGCAAGGGGACAGGACGATCTTGTCCCACTTGCCCTCTTGGCCTCCCCAGTACTCCAGGGCTTCGTTCTTTGAGTAGTCGACGAGGCCAGCTCTGACAGCGTCGTCGGTCATGACATTGCAGTGGAGACATTGTTGGTCTGCAATTCTGCGCTTGGGGTGGATGCCGATAACGCCACGGACGACAGAGCCGATGCCATCAGCTCCGACAATGAGATCGTGGGTCGCAGTGACTCCGTTCTCAAATGTGACGGTGTTCGCCTCCAAATCAATGGTTTTGCACTGGAATTTTAAGTCAGTCTCGCGACGTACAGAGTCGGAGTCAACGAGAACGATAATCTTACCTTGTGATTAACGACCAGCTTAGCAGCTTTGCCCTTTCCCTCTTCGTCTAGTGCCGCATCCTTGAGCATGGCATGCATGTACTGCCTGTGGAACATGTTGTAGACATGTCCCCATCGCTCCTCATAGTCGTCCAGGCTGTACTCGCTTACAGGCTCGCCGGTCTTCCAGTCTCTGTTGATCAATTGCTTGAGAACCACGGGGTCGCCTTTCGCAACGTCGATCTCCCATTCGTGCAGCCATCGTGTACCGTTGGCAGCACACGAAACTGAAGCTCCGACCTCTCCAGCGAAGTCTGATCGTTCGTAGATGATAACGTCGTGGCCTGCGCGTCTTAGGGCAATCGCAACACACATGCCGCCGATGCCACCACCAACCACGCCGACGTTAAGTTTTCTCCAGCCAGCAGCCATTCTGATTGAGATGTGATTGACAGTAGATGAGTGATTTGTGGTGATAGTGTGCTTCGAGATGAGTGTAGTTGCCGATGTGAAAGCAAGGCGTAAGTCGTTACACTTGTGAGTAGTCTTATACAGAACGAGATGGTGGAGACATCGTCAGAAGTGCTGTAAAACAGCAATCTCTTATCTTCTTGCATGGTTGCATGATTGCCGCCCGCAGCTCACCTAGCTGGCTGGTCAACTGACGGATCATGTGCTGTGCGGCCAACTGCTACTCGCGGTCCGACGATCTTTGCTATCCAGCCATATGCGCAAGGTTTGTGTGATAGAGGTGGCGGCTATGTACCTTCCGATCCGCTGCTATGCGCTTGGGAACATATCCGCCACGCGGGTAACGCACCTCCATCCGTTCGGCGTCTTAGATTACCATCATGCTGCGAGATACACGCGTTGTTTGCAGATGCGGTATCTTTGCGGAACTTTTGTCTATCGTTATCGTCGATAGCAATGTTCGTCGCGACTTTGATGTTGGCGATCGTATCTGCGCTCACTGCGAATCTGGATCTCGCGCAATTCGTTCCTATCCGCTCAAGGAAAATCAACTTCTGAATGAAATAGGCATTTACAGGATTTTTCGTTGGGTTTGCCCATGGATAATGCCCATGGAGATTTTCCATAGGTAATACATGCCCATACAACGAACAATTTCGTAGAGTACAATCGGCCATGTCAACATGAACGCCAATGAGCGAGAAGCGTTATAGCATTCTCGTATGCTTCGCAGTCTTCACGCCGACTGTATTTTGGTGCAATCGCATGCAACCATACATGTTCGTTACGATGACGCCTGTGACACTTCATAACCATAGCGAAGAATCTCTCATCGGGCTCGTATTGACAGCAGACGAACGCGGCTATCCTCAAGATGAGGATTGCCCGAGGGTAACATAAGAGAGTGAGAATAAAGTACTTTCGAAAGCTGATCACACGAACATTTATTATCAAGATAGCTGACAATCAGGGATGCACATAAGAAAGCTCGCACGGGCCAGTTACTAGGCGTGTTTTGCAAGCATTGCATAGCTAAGAATCAACTTGCAGAGTTTAAGGTGGCGGCGTTGGTGGGTTTGGATGGTTACGCCCAAAGGTGATATTTTCATGAAATCTATACTTGAGCTCTCTAAATTAGGCTTTGCTGTCCTTGAAGTCACCAAGCTTCAGCAGCTTAGCAGCATTGTCGCGTCCAATCTTCTTCTTGTCTGACTTGTTCATCGGGATGTCATCATACCAGTTGCAAGCGTCGCCAAATGACTCGAATGGGTAGTCGATTGAGAACAAGATGCGATCAGCTCCGACCTCGCCGAGGCAGAATTGCAATGTGGATGTCGAGAAGTGGCCGCTAGTGGTGATCCAGAGGTTCTGCTCGAAGTACTCGCGGATGGTCTTCTTGCACGATAGACCGAGAGGCTTCTTGATATCTTCAAACCAGTGGTTGATTCGCCACATGTCGAAAGGAATGTGCTCGCCCAGGTGACCGAGAATGACCTGGAGCTTCGGGTGGCGGTCGAAGACGCCGTTGGTGACCATTCCGAGGACATGCAAGCTGACACCTTGGGCGAAGCTCAATGGAGGGCCGATCAACCACGAGCGCTTTGCCCATAGCTTTTCGTGAATAGTTCCGGTGGGGTTTCGGGGATGAAGATAGAAGGGAACATCGAGCTCCTCAACAGTAGACCAGAAGACGTCCCATTCCGGGCCATCGTAGAAGACCATGTCGTCGCCGTCCGGACCAGCTCGTTGAGTGTCGTTAACAAGGGCACCTTTGAAGCCGTAGTCCTTGACGACTCTCTTCAGTTCTGCAGATGCCTCGTTGGGATCGTGCATGGACAGAGTGCTAGAACATGATATTAGCCAATGTTCTGGTCACTCACTTTCTGATAGATACGTACGCGAAGGCACTGAAGCGATCAGGGTGGGGTTTGATGGCTTCCGCAATGTAGTCATTGACTTCAACTGCAAGAGCTTGTGCTTCTTTGGGGTCCCAGATATCTTGAACACCAGGAGCTGTGTACGACAAGACGGTGTGGCCAACACCATGTTCGTCCATGTACTTGATGCGTCTGTCGGTGATGTCTGAGATCTCTGCTGCGTGCTTCGCGGCGTCAATGGCAAACATCGATGCCCACCATTGTGTCCTCTCGTGGAAACGCGGCAGCGCGAAGGCTTCTTCTAGAGCAACTTTGCCCAACATTGTGATTTTTAATATGTGGTTGATGGAGAGAATGAGCTGCTTTGCTTGAGATTAAAATGTATGTTGAAATTATTGCAAAGTCGACTTCTAGCTGCGAGAAGGACCTGTTTTAAACCTCATGGTCAAACCGCTTACCTTCGCCTATTGCTGTAGCTCAGCATCATGTGCCGGACTGCGGAAACGCGGAGTCGTAGACTGCAGAGCACGGCAAGGTACTGATCCGAGGAAAAGGGAACTCAAGTACGTAGCCGCTCTCTTTTTCGCGTATGCTTGAAGCACACTGCCCGTGCAATCGCCCAGCGGAACTCGGTGCACCACTGCACCGATACCCTGCGCTTCGTGGTACCATCACAAAGTATGCAAATTGGATTTGATGCGGAAAGGTCGTCGCCGATGGACGTATGGTGCTTCAGTATCTCCGAAGGCAAACACGCGTCGCGAAAACAACCGCGTTGAGAGTTGAATCCCCTTGGCGGAGGATCCTGCCCGCTGTTCGGGGCGTAGCCGCACCACCACTACAACACCACTCCTTTGCAGTCCGCTAAACGGGTATAGCACCTGACACGACAGTATCAGGCCCGCTGCATGATTGCAAAGCGAGCACCTGAGCGTAAGCAAGATCCTTGGGCCATGTTATTGGGCGGGGAAGCCGAAGGTGGTCCGTACAGCTGCTGTGATAAGTATCGACCTGTATGGAACTGTGCGATATAAGTGTTACCTATCATTCCAGCCATCAAGAGCCCTCGATCTTGCGCCTAATAGTTCACCACATCTTGGTCTCGATAGTCTTCAAACAACCACTATTCCATCACCATCATGGGTTCCCAGGTCGAGTCCGCCCCCTTGGGCAGCGAGTTCACCAAGAAAGTCATAGAGTCGATGGGTCCCAACACACCTCCACGGCTCAGAGAGATCATGTCCTCGCTCATCAAGCATCTACATGAATTCACCATTGAGACACAACTCACAACAGACGAGTGGATGATCGGCGTCAACGCCATAAACTGGGCCGGACAGATGAGCGACGACAAGCGTAATGAAGGACAGCTGATGTGCGATGTCCTCGGAATTGAATCATAAGTCATCCACGGTCTCAAGCACTGTGTAGCTTAGAAACTGACCGAACGTACATTAGTGGACGACATCACATTCTCCGCCGCCACGAAAAGTTCCAATGGCCTAACAGCCTCTGCAATTTTGGGTCCGTTCTGGAGAGAGGACCACCCAGTACGCCCGAACGGTACTACAATTAGCTTCGACACGCCCGAGGATGCTCAAGTTGCTTTTATGTACGGTCAGGTCACAGATGTCAAAACTGGCAAGCCTATCGCTGGCGCTACCGTCGACATCTGGCAAGCATCTACCAATGGTATGAATTCAGTATCTTGCCACACAAACTTTTGCTAAATGATTCACAGGCTTGTACGAACAGCAAGATCCCAACCAACAAGACTTGAATCTCCGCGGCCAATTCGTGACAGACGAAGACGGCAACTACTCACTCTACTGTCTGCGACCAACTCCGTACCCCGTTAGTACCACCTTACCAGCCCTACTTGTGAATCAGCTGCTAACATCCCGGAGGTCCCTGACGATGGTCCTGCCGGACAACTCCTGAAGATGATGGACCGACACCCCTTCCGCCCCGCACACATCCATCTCGTGGTTCGCCACAAGGGCCACAGCTCATTAACAACGCAGATTTTCGACAAGGGCTGCAAGTATCTGGCTGATGATAGCGTGTTTGCTGTCAAAGACGAGCTGGCAGTCACTTTCGCGCCGAGAGACGGTGATCCGCAGGCGAAGTTGGGACTGGAGTATAACATTACTCTAGCGCCGAGTTCGTGAAGAAGGAATCGTCGCAAACGAATACCCCTTAACTAGCGTATGAGATTCTCGTCCAGAAAGTAGATATTGTGCTTGGCTGTTGTGTTGCCCACTAGGATGCACAAAAAAAATCGATGCCGTCTCGAACAAAATACCTCGCAATTGAACCTTACCAACTCTTGTTCTGAATAAGTATATTGTGCTTGGCTGTTGCCCTGTTCACGAGAAGAATGCTCAAATATACCCTACCATCCCCTCCACCGTGTCCAAACATCCACAATCGTATCCGCATCTCCCTCCTCCGAATCCACAATCAAATACCACCCAAAGCTCGGCCCACACATGCAAGCATGGTTCGGCCACAGCAACAACTTCTGCCCAACCTCCAACTTCCGCACCTCCTCAGCCGGACCCTCCCACGTCAACACGCCGTGCTCCTGGCTGATCCGTCCAACGATCCAGCCCTTCTTCTCGCCCTCAGGATCGTAGAATTTGCCATCATTTTCCGGCCAAGAGCTCACGACTGCCCAGCCGGGATAGCTCTTGCAAGGCTCGCGGCCCATCACGATGGAGCCTGCGGCGATCATGGCTTCGGGCTTTTCGCGCTCGTTGTACACGCTGACAACTTCGACGAGCGCTCGCAGGCCGAGATCAGCGTATGATAGCAGGGTCTTGCTGGGGTCGGAAGAAGAGTGCTGCGGTCGAGCGCGCGCCGCGAGCTGCTGCATATCGAGGACGGGATAGACGCCGGCGTGGATTTCGACGGCGAAGCTCTGCCCGATCCTTTCGAGTAGCGCTCTATACTCCTTGCCACCCTCGCAATCATCGACGATGTTCTGCGTGGCAGTCGCAGTAGGCGTAGCGCCAATCGAAATCACGGCCTTAGGTGCATTCGGATCTTCCGAGGCCGTCGCGCCAGCACACTTCAAAAACTCAAGCGCAGCCTTCTCAACACCCTCGAGCTCTTCGGCGAAAAACTTGAGAGCCTCCTGAGGATCTCCCACGCCGTATGAGTGGCCCATGTGCGCGTAGAAACCTGCAGTGTTTGTGCGCTGCGAGGATTTGAGAGCGTACGCGAGGTCGCTGAGCTGGGCTTCGCCTACGGCGACGCCGGCGCGGTGGTAGCCGATGTCGATTTTGACGAAGACTGGAATTTGTCCGGGCCAGGTTTCTTCGGAGACGCTCTCGAGGAGGCGGACGTGGTCTGGGTGGTCTACAAAGAGGGAGATGGTGTTGGGGCCTAGGATGCGAACTATGGCTCCGAGTCTTGGGATAGATGAGGGTGCTACCGGCAAGCCGTAAATTACCTGATGATATGATTAGTGGTGAGTTGAGTAGTGTTGTCTGACGACAACTTACGTTGACGTCTTTTCCTTCCCTCTTGCACTCCGCCAACCAAGGCATCAGATTCTCGATCTCCGCCACAGTGCTTGCAATCAATTTCACACTTTGTGAGTCGGCGCCGACCTGTAGCTTCGACAATTCTGTAGTCTAAGACCAACGAACAGCATAAGTTAGCAATCCGCTCAAGTCATAAAGCTTAACATGCTATCGCCACTAAGCTGACCGTACCTTGTGTGTCTTGACGTGTGCTCTGAAGCCAACACCCAGCTCCTTCGCTGTATCAAGCATGAGCTTACAGTTACGCCTTACAACCGCAGCATCGATTACAACCGCTGGTGCTTGGACATCTTTAATCTGGCGGCCGAGAAAGTGATGCTTGAGAGCTGTATCAGAGGCTTGTGGGATGAGAGATGGTGCATGGAACGGCGGCGTCGCATTAAAAGCAGCCATCTTGACAGCACGATCCTAATCGGTTTTATTGTCTTTGTAGAATATCGAGTCAGATTTCCAGATTCAATGTTGATGAGCTGTATCGAGCTGGTAGACGAGGCAGGCCTTGGCGAGAGCGTCACTGGTAAGGATTTGGTGAACTTTTGATTCTTTCTTTTTCACAATATCGACAACTCGAATATTGATTTCTATACTTTCGACAAAACAACGACACGTGTAGCAAGAAATAGGGAGAGTCACCATCCGTCCCTATCCGTCACGCCCTACAGATAGTGGAGCCTCCAGCTGCTGCGTTCCTCCTATCAGTAGGCCTATCTATCCTCCGACGAATTCCCAGCACGGCCAGCTGCGGAGGGGGACAAATATTCATCCGCCACGCGCGCGCGCAGAGAGTCGCGATACCAACCACTATTACCCCATCTTAATTCGACGCAGAAGCAATAATGGATCAAGGCACGAAGCGCAAAGCCGACGACGGTGGCTCAGGCTCGTCGGATAAGAGGAGCAAGGTGAGATTTTTGTCCATCGTCGCTGTACGGAGGCGAAATTTCCTTGCATGAGCGAATGCTATGCTATCGAGTCGCATGCCTTTCCTCGAAGCGGCTGGCTGACATCATCGGCCAATGCCACAATGAAAACAACAACAACTGACGCATTTCATGTATCAATTAGACGAAAAAACAATGGCGCGTCCCGCGCGCAAACCAAAACGGCGCCAACGCGCCTCGAGCAATCATGCCAGGCGACAGCGGTATCTTCGCAACATGCAACAAAGGCCGGGAGGCGAAATGCGTAGGCGAGCTTCGTGACTTGTTCGCCGAGTACGCTGAGCAATTGTATGGCAATGGCGACGGCGATGCGGATGAGGACGAAGGCGAGGGCACGGCGAGCATCGAGAACGACATCCAAGCCGAGATCGCGGGCATTCAGAAGCCGCCGACGGCGCAGCTGTTTGTGCCTGTGAAGCTTGATGTGCAGTGTGGTGAGTATCTACGGTCTACCTACCGTTTCTTCTCAGACTCGCTTATAGACGAGAAGGGGAAAAGGAGCGAGGGCTGGGCTGACTCGAATTGATTGCAGTTGTGTTCTTCAAAACCGTGGCTCCGGTCGAGCCGGTCAGTTTCGTGCACAAGATCTGCGAGGACGCCATGGCGAACCCGATGCTCAAGAGGACGCGGACGGCAAAGCGGCTGGCGCCTATGAGTCTGATGGGCAAGGCGACGATGGAGGGATTGGAGGAGGTAGCGAAGAGCGTGCTGGCGCCGCACTTCCATCAGGCGCCTGTGACGCCGAAGAAGGTAAGTGATGATGATGCATTGCATTGCATTGTTTGTTGAATCATCGTATTACATCGGGGGCAATGACTAACGACAAGCGCCTCGACATGCAGTTCTGCGTACGCCCTAACATGCGGAATCACAACACGCTGAAGAGAGACGCCATCATCAAGACGATAGCCGGGCTCGTCGGGCAGCCTCACAGAGTGGACTTGAAGAACTACGACCTCTTGATTACGGTGGAGATTTATAAGGTGGGTATTTCTCCTCTCCTCCTGCACGGCATAGGCGAAGAATACTACCTCAGGTTTGTTTGATGCTACATTGCGATGCTGACTATTAGACGCAGAATATATGCGGCGTTAGTGTTGTGGATCATCGCTTCGAGGAACTTAAGCGATACAACATCTCTGAGATCTTCGACCCGACGCCAAAGGAGGAGGCGGTGAAGCAAGACAAAGCTGAAGCTGAAGTGGAAGTGCCAGTTTCAGCTGCTGCTGTTGAGACGAGGGCAGAAGAGGCGGTCCCCACAGTGGTCGCGACTACAGCTGAAGACAAACACGGCGCGGCCGCGACAGATGAAGTCTCAGTAGACGACAACGATAAGGTGGCAGAAGGCGATGGCGGAGTCCTGCTCGCCAATGACGATGCGACATAGCAGAGACAAGGATGGCGTCGTCTCGGTTGTCCAGGATGAGCTGCAGGCGGTCGTGGCGGCGAGCTCGGCCCTGGCTCCGCAGGCAGACAGGGCCACTGACGAGCGATGATGACTAGTTACGCGAAGAAGACAGATACCGTCCCTTTCTTAGCGCCAATACCACAGAGAAAGTTGAGGGCACAGCTGCGACGCAGTAGTTTTGACGCGGTGTATGTATATTACATTAACAATCTCGATGCTACGCGAGGATGCCTACTCGCCTGGGAATTTTGCGCATGCGTTTTGCTTTAGTGTGTGGGGCGAGCGAGCATTCCAACTTTGTATGTGCATTTTTAGCGAGCCTTCCGAGGAGCGAGTTCCGGGCGTGTGATAGCCGTTGAGAGATACGAAATACCTATTATCGTCTGCATATGTCTGCGTGAAGAAGGGCATATTGCGCGTACGGATGTAGATGGAAGAAAGGAAGACCTAAGTTCTGTGAGGAACAGAAGCGAATGCGCGTGTTTCAGGACGCGGTGGAGACGGTTGACGACAGGCGTGCAGGAGTAGCGTTGGCCTGATCGGTAATTAAGCGAGAAAGGCAATCCTCTAGGAACGTTGAAAGGCGAGAGAGTTGGAAGGCCTGAAGGTGACGCCGTGACGGGCAGCGGGATTCTGGAATATACTTTCGGAGAAGGTGACCGAACGGTCGGGTGCACCGTGGGAATAGCGATGGAAGAGGCGAATGGAGGGATGGTGGTAGGGTAGGGTATGATCCGCATCCCTGGTATAGCAGCGTGCCGTACGTGCATGCGAGTGGCTGAGAGGCTGATGAGATGAGATGAGAGGTTCGAGATCGCTCTCACTGGAGACCAACATTATTTGGATCTACGATCAGTTGGTATAGCAGGCGTCGATATGTATAATAATATACAGTAGGTGGTGCCATGCCTCGACTCGGAGATGGCTCGCCCTCGATCGATCTAACTGCCCGCCGGCCCACTGGGCTGAGGAAGGCGGACGAAGAAGAGTCGAAGACTCGAAGGAAAGCTGGCCCACGAGGATCTACCGCAGGAGCGCTCGCTTGCTGCGACGCCGTTTGAAGTCTAACTCCACCGCTGCATGTTGAATGCCGGACGGACAACAATCAAGTCAACAAGCATTATCGTTAACTGTGGAATCATGATCCTGCCGTCGTGTCATCTTCGTCGCAGCGCTGCCTCAGCTACAGTGCGGTCTGCCTGTCTGCACCGCTCTGCCCTCACATTGATATTATCGCGGCATCCAGCGCTGCACGTAAGCGAAAGTGCTGCAGCCCAGCCGTCATGGGCATGGCCGCCGCCTACTGCGACTGACAGGCGACTAGGCGTGCTGTGTCACAGTATGTACACATGTTGTGTTGTGTGTGTATCATGTAGGGGTGTACGCATGTATGCATGTACATGCCATGTGTCTGCCATGATTGCATGTGGTACAACTGCAATCCCAAGCATACCACGCGAACAACAAGGACAAGCACTCGCAAACAGGCGAGCCGGCATGCGCAGGCCATCCAATAGCCGCTGACCGCATGCCACGAACCGAGGGCTCGTCGAGGCTCTTGTGCCTCTCGCTGAGCACGTCCGCACGTTCAGCCTTCTCTCGCCTACTTCCCACCACGGCCCGCCGCTACGGGCTCGGGCCCCTGTTCGATTTGCATTCTTACGCGAAAACCATCTCAAAGCCTCCACGCACCACCACGCAGCAGCTCTCGCCTCTCTATACACTCCAGCCTTGCGTGGCTCGCTGGCTCCGCTCGCCAATTTAGCGACCGTTCGTCTACCTCACCGAGCGAACCCCCAAGCCCTGCCCCGTGCCTACCCAGCCCAATACGACCGCGGCGATGGCGTCTCCAGTAAGCGAAACCTGATCCATACTGTCAAATGCTCTCTTTCTCTCGTGCCGTGCGTGCCAACGGCCCTGCTGTTGCTGCTGCTACTGTTACTTTGTTACCGCCTGGACGGACATATTCGCTCCTTCTACCCTGCACTTGCACTATATCTCCTTTCCATCGCTCTCGCTTCCATTAATCACCAAGCCCTGTTTCGCATCTCTCTCCCGCAAACATGTCCCTTGCTGCTACGTGTGTGAGCTTATCTACGCCTTCCTTCCCGGCTCTCCATCATATGGACACTTGCCTCCCACCCATACCTGGGGTTTCCATCGGTCGAACGCAAGTGCCTTCATCACATATGGCCGCAAAGCCCACAGTCCGGACTCTGGACCGCACGGCCATTCTCAGAACTGCCAGCATTGCATTGAGAAGCGACTCTGTTGAGATTCACAGATTGGACGACCACCTGTATCGATCATATCGTATCTCGGATCCCAGCAATGACGATACATTTTGCGTTCTCAAATGTCCTCCAGCACCAAACACACGCCTCCTTCGCCACGAACACGACCGTCTATCGACAGAAGCACATTGCCTTCAGATCTTCAGCCGACGAAAGGGCCTACCTATAGTCCAACAACCTGCCCTCTTGGACCATCAAACAGCGTCGTTCACCCTTATCGGACCGCAATCTGGTATCATACTTTCGGATCTGGAAACGCCACTTTCACCATCACGACGCAGGACACTGGATCGAAGCCTGGGTCAATACCTAAGACGACTCAACGCCATCACATGTCCCACCTTCGGCCCACTCCAACGACCGCAACATCAATCGTGGGCACGATGCTTTGCTTCGATGCTGTTGGAAGTTCTTCGGGATGCGGAAGATGGACTTGTCAGCTTGCCTTATAGCGAAGTCAGGGCGCAGTTGAAGCGTCATTGGGATCGTTTGGACTCGGTGTCGGAGGCGAGGTTGACTATTACTGAAGTGCCCGCTGATGGTGCAGTCTTTGACGAGAGGTCAGGGGAGGTCAGAGGTCTGATCGATTATGGAAGTGCTATGTGGGCGGACCCCATGTTCAGCGACTGTTTCGTGCGGGCGTCGGAAGGACTTGTGGAAGGTTACGGTGCTGTTGATGGCGAGGATCAGAAGGTCAGACGGCTCTTGTAAGTGATCGATAAACTTGACTTTTTACGAGTGGCGATCAAATACTGACTTGCAACAGGTACATCGTCTATCATTCCCTCGTCGCCATTGTACGACAGTGCTTCCGACCTGGATCAAGTGGGTCTGAGAATGAAGCCCGCCGATCGCTTACGACTGCGCTTCAGTACTTGAACGCTATTGACGCTTCATGAAGCGACGGATTCTTTCAATACTTCCATCCACTCGGGGTCATCACTCCTTGTATCACCAACGTGAGCTCCGATATCATGCTGCTGGGCTGTGCCTGCAGTACCCATCACAGGTCCGGACAGCCTATGTCGCCTACGAATTAGCGTTAACACCGTCGAGACGGCAATGCCACGCCAACATCTGGCACCGCTCGCCTCACCTCGACTCTACAAGCCATGCCTCGCATTCCTCGAGCCTTGCACGTAGCCCACCGTGGCATGAATAATCCACTTGACCAGAGAGAGAGATGTTCTTCCGGCCTCGATCCTCACCCTCTCGGTCCAGTTCGCAGTAGCGCTGCCTCGAACTTTACCTTACCATACACGCACGCACGAAAGCGTGGTTTCTATAACGGCCTATCTGACGTGTGACGACGCGTACACAACGTATATAATATACATAATTCTAGCGCAAGCATATATATACATATACACAAGGTACATTGCTCAATGTACCCGTTCGCATTGTCTTGTTGTTTTTCATGCCTGGAGACCGTGTGTTCATATGTCTGGGCTCGATTTGTTCGCAAGTCACTAGCCCGACGTGTTATAAGTTTGTATACTACCAATCTAGGGTTCGAGTTGGGGCTTTGGTCTTGGCACTCTGAACAACCAAATTGACGACGACGAGGTCTGACGGGTGATTGAAGGCACTTTGGGTTGATCGAATGATTTGTATCAATACTCTATTCTGTTTGTGTGCATTGCCGTCCAATCATTACCCTCTGCATCGACTTACTACCCTATTCTCTCTTTTGTTCAATACAATGACCAAACATCACGACCAATCTCACCACCATTCTCGACAACAAGCACAAAACAACAACAACATCACGGTCCAAGCCTCTAACCAATCGACCATCCATCCGTACATATCCTTAATATCAACAATAACATACATACAACCCCGTATAGCAAAATCTCCAACATAGCCCGGGTTATCATCGTCGCCGTGCAGATGTGCCTACCCTACTTACCCCAAGCAAACTGTCTCAAAAGTCTCGAGACATGACTGGAGGTAAGCGGAAACTCATCGCCCGCGGAACGTCACCGACGAAAACCACACGGGACAACACGGACCTCATGACCATGAACAAGACGTGCCGTATGCAACCGAGTCCGATAATCCGGTTTCCACAGACCTTAGTATATCAAGCACGGGCGAGAACGAGGATACAGAGGACGTAGAAGTGATTGAACAAAAGAAAACCATATAAAATTCCTCACATGCAGATTGCGTTTTACTTTGTACAAGGTGTGTTGTTGCTGTGTGTGAATGAATCACTCCTCCCCTCCCCATCCCATCCCTATCTTCCACAATAAATTACAGCATCTAAGCGAGGAGCATCTTCCTGGGGTCCTCGATCATCTCCTTGATGCGGACGAGGAAAGTGACGGCCTCACGGCCGTCGAGGATGCGGTGGTCGTAGGTCAGGGCGAGGTACATCATGGGGCGGATCTCGACCTTGCCGTTGATGGCGACGGGCTTGTCCTTGATGGCGTGCAGGCCGAGGACGGCGGTCTGGGGCAGGTTGATGATGGGGGTGCCCATGAGGGAGCCGAAGACGCCGCCGTTGGAGATGGTGAAGGTGCCGCCGGCCATGTCTTCGATGGTGAGCTTGTTGTCGCGGGCCTGGAAAATATATTGTTAGCTTGATCGGATTAGACTGTGGTTAGGAAGTTGACTGACCTTCTTGCCAAGGTTGGCAATCTCCTGCTCAATGCCGATCATGTCAAGGGACTCGGCGTTCCTGACAACGGGAGTGACCAGGCCCTTGGGAGTGGCAACAGCAACGCTGATGTCAACAAAGTCCCTGTAGACAATGGTGTCGCCGCCGTTGGGGCCCTCAATGGAGGCGTTGACAGCGGGGATCTCCTTCATGGCGAGGGAGGCGGCCTTGGAGAATGCACCCATGAAGCCGAGCTTGGTGCCGGTCTTCTTGAGGATCTCATCCTTGTAGAGCTTGCGCATCTCCATGAGGCCGGACATGTCGACCTCGTTGAAGGTGGTGAGGGAGGCGGCAGTGTTCTGCGACTGCTTCAGGCGCTCGGCGATCCTCAGGCGCATACGGTTCATCTTGACGCGACGCTCCTCACGGGCGCCAGGGGTGGCAGGTTTTGACTCCTCAGCAGCCTCGGGCTTCTTCTCAGGCTTCTTCTCCTGCTTGGGCTCAGGCGCGGGCTTGGACTCCTGCTTGGGCTGCTCCTTGGGCTGTTCGGGCTTCTTCTCCTCCTGCTTGGGCTTGGCCTCCTCCTTCTGGCCCTCGGGCTGCGAGCTGGTCTCCTGAGACTCAGAGGCGGGTGCCTTGGGCTCCTCCTTGGCCTTTGACTCGCCACCCTTAGATGCCTCTGCGCCAGCATCGATCTTGACAAGGTCCTGACCAACAACAACGTTGTCCTCCTCGTTGGCCAAGAACTCCAGAATCACACCAGCCTTGGGGGCGTTGACGGCGACGTCGATCTTGTCGGTCTCGATGGTGGCGATCTCCTCGTCTAGCTCGACGTAGTCGCCGACCTGCTTGCTGAACTGCTTGAGAGTGCCCTCGGAGATGGACTCGGCCATTTCGGGGACCTTGATGATCTCCTCTCCTGTGGGTTGTGTTAGCCGTTGCGCCTGCTTGGCCAGAGAAGTTGTCGTCGGCGCATACCCTTGAGACTACGGGTCATGCTGAACTGGCGCGACTGGTAGGCGGGCGAGGATTGTCTGCGGCATATTTAGAGTTTTGATCCTTGCGGGAATTCTTGACATGCTCCAAACAAACATACTGTGACTGCAGGGCCTGGTATGAGCTCCATGAGGGCTTAGCGGCGTATGAGAGGGAGCGAGCGGCAGCAGGTGCGCGCATCAGACTCCTCGCGCTTTTTGAGCTCTGCGTAAGGAGAGAGGCAGGGCGGGAGACGGCGGCCATACGGCGCAGACATTGTGAGCTCGACATGGTTGGAGGTGTGGCTTGGAGAGAGCCTTCTGATTACAGCGCAATGCTTGGGTGAGTGGAGAGTGTGTATGGAGGGTCCCTTAGGACGGCGCGTGAATAAAAAAAGGATGAAGATGTCAAGGTTGTGACGGGGGTATGGTCGTGAGGGATGATGTAGCTTGAAGCAGCAGAGGCAGATCTTCAGCGCTGGAGAGCCAGCCAGTGCCAGTGCCAGCTCTCACGCGCGCTCTCGGAGGTCGACCGAACAAACCCAAGGCAAAACGACGCAATCCCGTCCGAGCTCCTCCGTAACTAGCCGTCTCTTACAGGCTGGCCTTGCTGCTCTTCCTCCACCAGCGGAAGCAACCGTACCGCATCCCGCGGCAACAGCACCTCAGTTCAAGCATCGCCGCCGTATTGCGCCGTAGGCCCTGTGGATAATTGAAGCTATCACCGCCGCACACCCAATGTGAGTACCCAGCACGTGCATCCAGCCATACCGCAAGAGACTAACTCATGGCCCAGTCTCCCCTCTAGACCCATTGGCAGGCCGCGACGGCCAGCACCTCCCCGACCATGGCTACCAAACCCCAGATCCTGTGAGCAGCAGCACCCAATGCGCGCGCATGCGATATGCCTCTGACACCATGTCCAGCTCGCTCTACCGCCGCTCCCTGAAGCTCGCCCTCGACTGGGCCGTCCACCGCTACATCTGGCGCGGCCAGGCCTTGTACATCCGTGGTCTCTTCGAGGCCAACAAGCACGTCACAGAGCCCAGACAGCAAAGGGTATGCGCCTTTCCCGGACGAAAAGATGCAGGAAGGAAGAGGAAGATTTTGAATTGCAGACGGAGGCACGCAAAACACATGGGCAAATGCTGATCCGCCATTTCCCACAGTTAATCATCGAGGAGACCGAGGGCCTGCTCGAGAAGTGGAAGCACCCCGACCCCTACAGAGCTCCCACCGCGCCCGGCGGAAGCAAGTACGAGCGCAACTTGCCTGTTCCCTCAACCGAGCGTAAGTTTTTCCCGTCTTGCGAAAGACACGAAATATACGTGAACACAACCCAGCTGACACGCCTCGCAGCGCCGCCACACATGCATCTGTAAGCTAGAGCAGCGCTTGATGGGAAAAATGTGGCGTCTTTCTTTGTTATACTGTTGAACCCGGGATGTACAAATGGCTAGTTATTAGCAAAGGCAGGTAGTGAGGAGAAGCTGAATATACCAAAACATGCAAAAAAGAGGCTTCGCCTGAGGCGTTTGATCATTTCTTCCGCTGCAGAATTTACTGGCCTTGTCACTTTGCTGGAGGAGAGGTATTTGTTGCCTATATCGAACGTCTCTTACATGTCTGCTTTCTTGCGCGTCATCCCATTGGCCTGATGCGAAACAAGTCACGTAAGTGAAGCCAAGGCAAGTTCTGAGGCCAACGCAACGTACGACATCCTCTCTGCAACTATCCTTCGCGCGTCAACTCGCCGCCACAGCCATACACTCTACTGCTGAACCTCAACTACCTGAAAACCTCACAAGTCCCACAATGCTTCATCCCCTCACCATTCTCCACGAAGCTGCTATGTCCTGCTATCCGCCCATATCCTCCTCTGTCCACTCCGATGCCAAACCTTGGCGCCCAGTCGATATCTGCGTAGTCAGCCGATTTGACATTTGAAATCATACATGTCAGCGAGCAAATTCACGTGTATTTCAAAGTCTTGATTTCACCGCATTTGTCGTCGTCTGTTGGAAAGCGATTAAATCGTAATCTAGTTAGAGCCAGAAATGCCTTTCTCGCCATTTGAGGCGTTTTCTGTATGCCGTCATTGAAGCTTGCAAATTACTGGCCAAGTTGCGTACGCTGAGCAAACTGCAGATCAAGCAAGTGCTTGGCTCGTCTCAAGTCGCGTTCGAGACAAGGCAATGCGAAAGTGAGAACGTCAATGATGATGCAAGGAGTTTTGAATTGTTAAGGAGGTATCATTCGTTATGCTTCGCTATCGCCTCTCTGCCTGTCCTCTGCGGGCGTAATGTACAGCCATCGCATGGTTCTCCTCGTACTGACCATCGCATGAAAAGGCCCGAGGAGCATTCTTCAAAAGTTAAAAGGAAAAATTGGTAATCTCAATCAATAAGCACCCGAAACCCTGTGCTTCTTGCCCATGATGAACCCGGTGTCATCATGCAACCCCGATTTGCGCCGGAACCCAGTGTGTTGTGAAGATGGTGGAACTTGGAGCGCACGCGCTTAAAGCTCCTGGCTGCCCTTGGCACCCTTGGTGGTACCGGCGGTCTTCTTGGGAAGGAGGTCTGAAAGATGATGTTAGTGATTGATTGGAGCGGGTTGGAGATGCGGTGGAGCTTACTCTGGTGGATGTTGGGGAGAACACCACCCTGGGCGATGGTGACGTGGCCGAGGAGCTTGTTCAACTCCTCATCGTTGCGGATGGCGAGCTGGAGGTGACGGGGGATGATACGGGTCTTCTTGTTGTCGCGAGCGGCGTTGCCAGCAAGCTCGAGGATTTCGGCGGCCAGGTACTCAAGGACGGCAGCGAGGTAGACGGGAGCGCCGGCACCGACACGCTGAGCGTAGTTGCCCTTGCGGAGGAGACGGTGG
Organism: Cladosporium sp. SL-16; assembly: GCA_002921095.1. Lineage (NCBI taxonomy): Eukaryota > Fungi > Ascomycota > Dothideomycetes > Cladosporiales > Cladosporiaceae > Cladosporium > Cladosporium sp. SL-16. Next base: position 51,818 of record PEGC01000017.1, read on the forward strand.
ACACGGCCAACGGGGAATGCAAGACCAGCCTTGGAAGAGCGGCTAAGAACGATGATGTCAGTTTGCGCCGATGGAGATTGAGGATGGAAAACGCGTCATTTTGAAGCCGGAAATGGCTCAAAGGTGATGAAGGATGCCAGATCTCAGTGATGGATGGAGTGAACTCACGATTGCGCGTTGGACTTGGTGCCAGAGGCCTTTCCGCCAGACTTGCCGCCAGTCATTTTGATGGATTTGGGTTGGGGGGTTGGTTTTGTTGGGTGAGGTGGATTGGTTGGAAGTGATGAAATGCGATTGATCGATGTGTCGTGATGGATGAGTGGCGTGAAGATGGAGATAGAAAGGAGCAAGGTCGCCGTGTTGTGGGCGGGCAGCTGGCTTAAGAAGTCGCGGGGCGCGACGCAGCAGCAGCGGGTTTGATTGTGAGCCTTGGCGACGCGCGATGTTGATTCGGCCTAATTCGGTTTAGCGTGGGCCAGCTTCGCGCCTGTCGCCCGCAATCACAGCTGCTCGCGCCTTCGCTGCCCGCTCGTACAAGAACGTCGCCGTCCCCGAATCTCGTCGCCTCTGATCTTCTTCTCCTCCCACAACCACATCACCAGCATCCATCGACGTCCATCACCAGCTCATACCACCTTCATCACCCACCTCTAACCCACATCCAAAAACCGCGTCAAACGACCCAAATCTCTCGAAATGGCTCCCAAGCAGGCACAGGTGCGCAAACACAGCTCTAATCACGCGTTTCGACGCGATTTCCTTTGCGCATTCCACTGACTCCCATTCCAGAAGACTCCCACCACCGCCGGCAAGGCCCCTGCTGGCAAGGCTCCCGCTGAGAAGAAGGAGGCTGGCAAGAAGACCGCCGCCGTGTCTGGTGACAAGAAGAAGCGCACCAAGACCCGCAAGGAGACCTACTCCTCCTACATCTACAAGGTCCTCAAGCAGGTCCACCCCGACACCGGTATCTCCAACCGTGCCATGTCCATCCTGAACTCTTTCGTCAACGGTAAGCTCAAGTCAATCCAAACCAAACAAGCCACTTCAATTCTGACATCCAATCTTCAGACATCTTCGAGCGCGTCGCAACTGAGGCCTCCAAGCTTGCCGCTTACAACAAGAAGTCCACCATCTCTTCCCGCGAGATCCAGACCTCCGTCCGCCTCATCCTTCCGGGTGAGCTTGCCAAGCACGCCGTGTCTGAGGGCACCAAGGCCGTCACCAAGTACTCCTCTTCCACCAAGTAAACACATCATCACCATGATGTCTTTGCTTTTGGGTAGTACTTCAATCACAACCACATGATGAAGGGCGGGGTTTCAAATGGGCGTTGCGCGCAATGAATGCGATCAATCGGGGTGTTATGTTTTTGGGTTTCCACACACCATGGGGCTTTGTTTTCGAGCCCACATTTTCTTTACTTTATACCATGGCTAGTGCTGCAGAGATGGAAAGAGGGCAAAGCGCGCCCACTTCATTCAGATAACACGAATGGTGCTGTACAGTAGCAGCGGGTGGGAGCAGCAGCAGTTAAGAAGGCAGATGAAATGCACGATCAATAACTCCAATATTTTCTTCAAGATCAGCCGCGTTCTTCAGCGAAATCCAACGAAGCACTTCACTTGCACTGATCGGTCTCGCAGACAGTCTTACAAGATCGCATTCACCGCCACCATTGAAACATTGCTTTCAACAAAACAGATACGTCAAAAGCGCCACATCTGGAAAACATATAAAATCGCGCCTACATTTCCAAGTATCACCAGAAACTAAAAATCGCTCAGGAAACGGCAAAATCGCCTATACATGTCACCCAGCAACGAGACAAAGGAAAGCGCGCCATTCTCGCGTTTCTGCGAACCGAGCGCTGGCTGGCTGGGAGAATAGAGAAAGAAAGAGGGCGAGAGTGATCCGTGCGTGCTTTGAACTTCAGTGTTCAATGCTCTCGGACTCTCGAATTCCTGGTGATGCGAAGCGGCACTAGTTCGACTGCTACGCCAACGCCAACTGCAAGGCTGGTTGTTGCGACGATTTGGAGAGCACGTTTTAGCGGTGTATCGTACAGTACAGCGGCATGGAACTTCGGATTTGGAGCACATGGCGTGTTCGAGGCTCGGGCTATTGGAAGGTGAGACGCAAAAGGCGGTCTGTTTAGTGGTCGGTGTGGAAATTGTCTGAGTGAGATGCAGGTGGGATGGGTTGCTTGCTTGCTTGCGTTGTGTGTCAAAATGTTTAGCTGCTGCTACTGCCACTTACCTATTTGCGGCTGTTTATGCTCGCAACGCGTTGCGCTTGCTCGACGTGACATCTCATGAGGTATACAATTTCAAGACTTCGATACGCCTGACCCGTGCAGTATTCTCCTTTCTCCTCCTTGCCTTCCATGCTTGTGACTCCAACCGGGAGGGGAAAGGGATAAATAAAGTCCAAAGTACTTCTTCAAACGGCATGTTCGCCACTACGACTCCTCATCTCCAGTCTCCCATGCTTCCACTTCGTCCACAGCGCCAGGTCGCTCGGGTCCAGTGGCGTATTTCGATTCCGTGTCGTGGATGTGGATGATTGATTTCCCAGGGATGGCGGCCACAGCCTTCCTCCACTCCTCAAACTCTTCTTGAGAGCGCACGAGGAAGCCAAGCAACATACTTGGATCCAGTTCTGCAATACCAAGCTTGCGGACCCGACGAGTGTGGCATGATGCAACATCCTCGGGTGATGGGTCAAGTGGTAGCGCAGATCGTGTTGAGTGCGGATCGAGGTAGAAGAAGGACTGGCCACCTTGATGGCCGATGAAGTAGTGTGAGCTTGCAGGTCGGCCACCAGCAATACCGACGCATTGTGGGAGTTCTAGCGTGGCGGCGAGAGCAGCGTGGTAGACTGGTGTGATGCGGTCGATTCCGAGACGAACGCCGAGTAGGATCAAGGTCGGATGGAAAGCTTCGGATGAGTCGGAGGTGGCGGCTGCGATCAGGGAATCGGCGTAGATGTCACTGTCGTTGGGCCTGACGTATACACGGAGGTCTGATGTGGGAGTCTTGGAAGCAAGAGCTCTGCGTGGCTTGTTAGTGATTGTTTGATGCAAACCACAAAATACAGACTTACTGAATGCAGTTGGCTGTGGCGCTGGGACCGAACCACTCGCCAGGGTGTTTGCCACAGGCTTCAGCGCCGTGTTCGACAAACTTGTGTATCGAAAAGGGTGCTTCTGGCGCATCGGCGAATAAAGCAAGCAGAGCCTTGTGTTCTTGCTCTCGTTGACCAAATCGCCAGTCTCGCCCAAGCTGGAGGAGTGCGAATGTATTGGCAAGCATGGACTGGCCGCTGCGAATCATACAGCCCCAGCCAGTGTCGCTGGTGAAAGATCCTGGGTTGGCCAGATTGCGTAGCTTGGTAGAGAAGGACATGGCTGATGTTGCCGCAGGATCGCTGGACTTCAGTATAGGTGGGAAGTTGCTGCGATAGGTGAGCCAAATGCGAGACTGCAGGTCGTCGAGGAACTCTGATGGCCAGCCTAGTGCTTCTTCTTCAGCCCGCGAGAGCTCAGCCTGGCTTTTTGAGGTGGCGTCGTCGCTTTGCTGGGCTGGCTCGACATCCTTGATGTGCGATGCGGCAGTGTCCACCCCGGAGTCGGCCTGCGATGTACCAGAGTCAGAGTGCGCGGACGGCGAAGTGCCATTCGGCTTGGAGACGCGAGGGTGCTGGTAGCGAGAGTCGTATGAGCGGCCCAGACACCAGATCTGAGATGGATCCTCGTTCTTAGGCAGCGGATCCCAGAAGTACTGGACAACCTTCTTGCTGAAGCGGGTGAAGTCGTTGTTGGCCATGGGTGGCTAACACGCTTACCAGCGAAAGCAGGAGAGAGTGGAAGATGGTATAGGAATAAGTGGTTACGGACGTGAAAGAGAGGGAAGCGGGTAGCGTGGTAGACAGGTCACAGGATGAGGTGTTGGTAGTAGGTGGACATGCGGCGTGACCAGAGCTCAGGCGTGGCGTAGCGTTGATAAGGCTTGCCTGGTGGGGAAGATGGCTGGCAGGGAGGGATGAGCAGGCAGACTCTCGCAAAGGGTAGTGAATGAACCCTTCACGCGAGCAGCAAGCGGTATGATGAGGCGCAAACAGTGGTAGCAGCAGTCAGGTGTGTACAGTGCAGCAGACAACAGACTGGGAGTGTCAACAGGTGCCTGGAGTCAGATGGCATCACAGCATGAGACCAGCCCGGCCGCACGGCAGAGGCAAAGGCAAAGGCACATCCCCCGCCTGCAGGGTCGTGCGGCTACTTATCGATTGCCGGGCGCAAAGAGATGCAGATCCACTCACAGCACTACTCAGCGCAGGCGTCATACTCTCTCATCCAGTGCTTTGTTCACACGTGCACGCAGACTTACATCCTCTCCCGAGACTTTCTCGCCTCATAACGCCTCACTCTTCCTCTTCCTCTTTATTCATTGCGCGTTTGCTGGTGCTGGGTCGCTTGCTACGCTTCTCTCGCCGCGTGTATACATCCACTACATTCGACTTTTCGCCCCCAGATCGATCTAGTACCACATCTCGAATTCGCCACAAGCTACTCCAATGCCCAAGAAGAAGGGAGGCAAGGTGCAGGGCCGCGCGAAGCAAAAGGCCAAGGCACAGAATGTACATCACGCAGGCGGCAAGCCAGCGTGGATGAAGAAGTTTGCCAAAAGCTTCGATGACGGTCCGTCGCTCCTGCCACGCCATCACTTTCACATGCCAAATTCACCCACCCTCCCCCGCCTGCCTGCCCTTCAACATTCACAACACACCGTTTGCTGAGACTTTCTTCTACCACAGGCGACGACGACAACAACGGCCCAATGTTCCGCGGCTTTGCACAGCGCTCCGGCGAGTCCACTCCACGCGATGCTGGGCTGAAGCTACGCCACCAAGCCATCTCCTTTGTCAGCGCCGGCACCAACACACCGACTGAGAAGAAGGAGGACACTCTTGAAGAGGCGGACATTGTCGCTGCTCTGGTGGAGGAAGACGATGACGACGACGAGAATCTTGAGGACGAAGCAATGGAGGACACCTTGATTGACGACCTTGACAATTCCGCTCTGGACAACACACTGGTCACGGATACCGATGTGGAGATCTCACGCGACACCAAGGCTATGCACATCCACGAGCACCCACAAGCGCCTATTGCTGCTCTCGACGGAGCCATGGACACATTACCCGATGTTGCACAAGCATCCTCAAGCAAGCCTCCCACCCCTCCACAGGAAGAGACATTGTCGTTTGTCATTGACACCGAAGGCGACCCATCGCTGAGCCGCCCTCGCCACTCCAACGCTAAGGTCCCCGTCCGCCCAGCATCGCCAACTCCCTCTGACTCCAGCGAAGAGGTCATTCTGTTCCACGGTCGCAACAGGCCGACGGTGGTCGATGATCCAGTGACCTCTTCACGCAACTCCTCAGTTCGCCGTCAACCACCTCAGGCTTCCAAACCATCAAAGCCTGTTCAGCATGCTCCACCCAAGGTTGCCACACCACAGTCACAAGCCAGCGACGCCCATGTGACAGATGCGTTGCTTGCTGCGCTTGGGCAAGCAGTACCACAAGGAACACAGGCCAGTGGATGGGGATCGAAGGCGCCCATATGGGACCAGCAGCTGCAAACTACACCCACCGACTTCACTCCGGCGCCTCCTGGTTCATGGTGGAAGAACAAGGGCATGCCAAGACCCGATCTTGGCCCCTCGCCTGAAGAAAAGATGGCGTTCGAAGCTGCTGTACCCAAAGTATCAAAGGTCGCTTTCGCGGCCAGCACGGATAACGACAAGGGTACAAGCGACAAAATTGCCACCGCAAAAGCCGAGTGGGAACAGGCCCTCCGCGAGAAGAAACGTGATAAGAAGACCGCCCAGGAGCTCGAAGATGAATTCGAGACTGTGGACGAGGATGAACCAAGCTCAAGTGCTGCGCCAAAGGTGGTAAACCGGGCCGTGGCACATGATCTAGGCGCAAAAACAAACAGGCGAGGCAAGCGTGGTCGCAAGCGCTCCAACAAACTCCTTCGGGACCTACAGACCGACCAGACCGATGAGGACGAAGCAGCGTACAATGATTACATGGAGAACCTCAAGGCCCAACTTGAGGCTGACAGTGATATGGAAATCATGGGTATTCGCTCAGCCGAGGGTGGTCCTTCACTTGTCGTTGATGGTGAGGCCATTGACGAGAACGATGTCTTGGATCGCAGCACACGCGATGTCAACTTCGATGAGCTACGCATGATGGACACAGAGTCAGACGACTCTGACGATGAAGAGCTTGGTCTTGATATCGACGATCTCGAGGAGGAGGACGATGATCTATCGGAGTTCGATTCCTCGGATCTCGAAAGCGAGCTGGCCTACAACGAGAGGGAGCAATGGGAAGATGAGGCAGATCTTCGTGAGCGTCGCATTGCGGCAATGGACGACGAGACACTGGCGCGCCTGTACGCGAAGCAGGCTGAGCTAGGCATCAGCGATGATGACCTCGTGATAGACGATGGCACATTCGTCGAGGATGACCTCGACGAGTTTGGTGATGTCGATGAAGCCAAGGCTGGTCTTGACTCTCTTAAGAACTCCGCCTTTGCTCAATCAGCGGCCAAGCGCAGCAGCAAGAAGCGTGGTGGCATGAACTTCCCAAGCGCCTCTGCCTTCGCCGACACACTCGACCAGTACGGTGACGCCGGATTCGACATCATGGACTTTGATCGTCCCTCGCTTCGCCCCAAGCGTGGCGGACGCAAGGGTAAGCTGCCTCCCGAGCTGGATGCGCTTTCCGACGATGAGCTCAAGGACGAGATGCTCGGACACTGGTCCAACGACCGCGAGAAGAAGCGTCTTAAAAAGGCCGAGCGTGAAGAGCTACGCAGGGAGGGTCTGCTCGGCGCCGGCGTGGCGAAGAAGGGCAAGGCCGACCTCAGCCAGAAATACCTACAAGGCATGACTGTCGTGCAGATCCACAAAGAGCTCCGTATCTTCCTGCAAGACGTCACAAAGACCACGCGCGCTTTCCCGCCCATGGATAAGCATGATCGAAAGAGCCTTCACGAGATCGCGAACGTCCTGAACCTCAAGTCTAAGAGCGTAGGTGCAGGTAAGAACCGCGCTCCGGTCCTCTACAAGACCAACCGCACCGCCGACTACACCGAGGCGACGTTCAATCGCATCACCACAGCTGCCAACAGGGGCTTCCTCAAGAACTCGGCGTTCAAGGGCAAGAAGCCCAAGGGCGGCGCTGTCCCTAAAATGCAACGAGGTGGCAAAGGCCGTGGCGCAGACACCAGCTCGACTGGTCTCAGGCACGGCGATGTTGTCGGCGGCGGCGCAAAGGAGATCGGCAGGGAGAACTTCGGCCACAGGCTCATGGAGAAGATGGGCTGGCAGACGGGCACTGCGCTCGGCAAGGATGGCAGCGGTATGCTCACGCCTGTCGAGCAGATCATGAGGACTGGCAGGAGTGGTCTTGGCTGAGCTTGGGCTGTGGCTGTCTTACTTCTCCTCTTTCTTTCTTCTCTTTCGCGTTCCTCGCCGAGGCTTCGCATTTGCATCACAGACGCTTGCATCGCATCGCGTTGCATTGCATCGCAAGCATTTGGTGTCGCTCGGCGTTCTTGGCTTTGATAAGTGGCCCATCCTTGAGGTGGGAATGACATAATAGACGGCGATTCTCTTCGCCCTTAGACCCGAGGTGGCTTCGCATATGTAGCATACGAAAACATTGGCTACGTGCCTTGCATCGCTTCATTCCATGTACCTTCGATCCGAGCCCTGCTGTCAACGTCCTAACGTACACATCCGTTCAGTTTAAAGCCTTGTTGCTCTCAATGTGAGACTTTCAGCACGCAGGTCTTTGATTGGGGTTAATAGGGTTAGGGTCGCAACGAGACGAGATGCTATATCTCGGGCGGTAAGTGTATTGAGTGTGTGTGGATCATTGGGGAGATACTATAAGCTAATGAAATTGTATCTGCGTTAGTAGTAAGTTGTTCGGATGTTCGTGAGCTGAGATATCGTGGTTGATGGTTGGAGATAGGCTTTGAATGAAGCTGTCCGCTCACGCTGGCATGGAACAACCTCGTACTTCTGGATGATTGCACGGATTTTCACAACGACGACGACTCTACTTGATGGGAATGGACACATAATCTCAGAGGGTTATATAGCATAACATGAAATACCACCGAGAATGATCAAGAAGACATTGGAGCAATGGACGAAGTGTCAATGTGTGTTTTGATGACAATACGAGCGATACGAGCCAATTCTCCTCTGATCCGCTGTTTCATCAGACTCAGCGACTCTCGTCGCCTTGCCCTTCGACAATCCATTGATACCATCGCACGGCCGTAGCAAATGTGTGTGAAAACTTCCTCTCTGATCAATCGTCGCGCAACCGCGCTGTCCTCTTCTCGCTGTCTCGTGCCTTTCTGGCATCCGCATGAGTGTCGGGTTTTGCAACTTTCCCAGTGAGAGCCGCGCCATGAATGCCTCGAGTCTCAAACCTATCACCCGAGTCAGCATGAACGTTGGAAAAGGAGGGCGGTGGTGAACTTACGAAACCTATACCATCTCTTCGGCGCCTTCAGAAGGCTGGCTGAAGCCAAGCGCGGCTGTGAAGACACTCAAATATCCGAAAGCAGTCTGCTAGGCGTTTCGCTGAGCGCGTTGCTCGTCGGAAATTGCTTGGTGCGATGTGGTGTGGGACGCAAGAGTGGTGCTGATCGCAGCATGGGATGTGGTATGAGTTGTGAGGGTTGCGTGGAAGCCAGAAAGTGCTGCCTCAATGCGCTTCAAAGATTTGGTGTGCTCATTCGCGGTGGCTTGAAGAGTATCGTACTTGGCGTTGAGGTCGGTTATGGCGGTCTTCGTCGAGGCGAGCTTCTGAGTATGAGTGGTAAGGGTAGTGTTGATATCAGCAAGATCGAGAACGTTCGATGTGTATTGGCGAGTCATCGAGGCAGCTTCAGTCGTCATGCCATCGAGGGCCTCGTTCATGCGCTGCAGAATTTCGTCGCTCATGTTTGCGGTAGTAGTTGGTGAGTTCGGTGGAAAATGTGCTGTGGTGGCGCTATGGTGAGATGTTGATGTGTTGTGAAGAGTATGTTGTTGTGAAGGGAGCAGGATGCGGACTGCGCTTTATGTGAGCTTCGCGGTCAGTGAAAAAGAGAAGGTGCAATAAAGTTCACCGTGCTTACCATCAGCTCGCTAGAGAAGGTGCAATAAAGTTCGGCTGAGGAGGAACCAAGGAGAGAAGCGACAACCTGCAAAGTTAGCACACGCGCCTCCAGACATTGCGCTGCCGACCGATAAAATCTGCACCCGCCTCGTAAGCAAACCTCAGAGACTGACCGCCTCGCATCGAGTGCAGTAGCTCGGTCGAAACTGGTACGTGTGGTATTGCTTCCGAAGAAGATACCGGGCGTCGAGTGCAGAAAGAGCCGCTTGGGGCTGGAGGCGTTGAGGATGTGGATGTCAGTGATGGCTCTTGTGGATGGGAGCAATGCGAGAGCCATACCATGTTGCAAGGCCAAGGCGAGGTGGCAAGGTGCGAGCGGGCGAGGGCGAGGAAGTTGGTGTTGAGGAGATGGATTTCGTCGAGGAAGGACGGGGCTTTTGTAAGGCGAGGTGAGCAGATTTTCTTGGCATTGGACTCATTTGACACCGGATGACTCAAGCTTGTGACACGCCGTTGAGGCTGTGCTGCAAACGGATGACTTGCAAAGTGAAGTGAGTGAAGTGAGTGAGAATGAAGTGAGCGGCGCACTCACTTCACTCACTGAATCAAGCGCAGTAGGCAGCACCGTGTAATACTACACCTGATGCAATACTGAAAGGCTCAACATGAACATGCTTACGGCTTTACAGAATAGTGCTCCTTGCTGTGCCTTTGTAACATATAAATTACCGGCTTCAGCGTTGTCCATATCCTAGAGAGGTATTGATCTGATTTGAGATCAAGTAATGTCAGCCATCAACTGAAGTCAGCCGGTGAAGCGAGTCATTGAGCGAACCAAGCCATCAGCTCATCAAGTGAAGTGAGGCATCAGGTGAAGTAAGGCAAAAAATCAGCCATTGAGTGAAGTCAGCAGCAATCAGGCTTCATTCACTCCCCGTCATCACCCCATTGAGACTTGAGCTTCTGAGTCAGCCGACCAACGCGCCACCCCACCACGCTCTCCATCTTGAGCAGAAAGTCAAGGCAGGCTTGCTGGTCGCCGTGCTTTCGCAAACTTCCGCCCCAGACTGCCAGGCAGTGATGTGCAGTGAACCAAGTGTTCTGCGCACGTGCATTCGAGCACGCAATGCCGACAACATGTAGCAAGTGATGTCTAACTTGCTGCTCCATGACTTGGTGGTTGCGAGAGTAGTCGAGAAAGTTGGCTGAAGGCGTTCGAGACGAGATTGCAAACACCAGTTGCGCGATATGGTAGTACTGCAGCGCCACTGCATGGAAAGAGGCCAACATCCAGATCTCAGGCAGGTAGCGGTGAGCAGCTGGGCTTCGTGCAAGATAACGAATGGGTCGGAGCGATTCTGGTTTGAGAAGGTGCCAGTCTGAGATCTTGGTCTTCATCTCTTCTGTCACAGACGGGTCTGTTGTGTCGACAAATGCATGTGTTAACAGCTCGGCGAGCAAGAGCACCATGCGGTTTGCCCAAGCGGCGTCACCATTTCCCTGGATCCACCGTGCATCTCGGAACATTGCAACGCTCGATCGGATGGATGTTTGCGTTACCAAGGACATGTAAATCTCTTCGCGCAAACAGAGCCATGCAGTGGCTTCCCCAAGACCACCGGAGCTGATAAAGTCGGGAACATTGTCGAGAATCCGAGTAACGCCTTCAAGGTGGAACCGCTTGTCTTCTTCTGTAGAAGTGGTTAGATGATGCGTAGTGCGTGCCATCAACTCTTGAAAGACTTACCATCCATCTCTTCGTTCTGTCTCAAGATTGCAACGGCCGCCAAGACAGATTCATCGGCAGGTTGCGGGCCAGAGATAGCAGGAATGAGCAACTGCAAGCATAAACTCTGATATTCGAGCGCCACGTGATCCTGATCCGGTTGCTGACGATTCATGTGTCGTGATGAAAAAGCGCAGATAGCATAGAGCAAGACGGGTTCAGAGAGCGCACGTCTCGAGGCCTCGAGCTCGAAAGTACGACCAGGGTCGGTGTCGTCTGCCCAGAGAGCCATGTTCTCCGTGTAGTTTCTGAGCAGCATAGCTTCCATCTCAGACAACGGACGCGTGAGCTCAAGACGAGACGCTGCAGCGTGGTCGGAGTCTACTGATTGAGCCCATGGTGATACATGAGTCTGCGATCCAGTAGCAGGAGACTGTGCCAGGATGGCCTCAGCATGTGTCATTGAGACTTGAGGCGAGTTGTGATGAGAGGAAGGGCTCCTCAAAGCCGAGAAGCTGTCCACGCTGGTCGTTCCCATGTACTGAGACTGCTCATGATCATCGTGAATCATCTGATCATTACCAAAGCTTTCCACAGCGCCGTGAGAGCCATTCTGCGGCTGGGAGAACATATAAGACGACGTATCCGCGCTGTACAAGTCGATGATCCCAGGTGTCTCATCGTGGTAACGCAGAGTCGTCTTCGGCAAAGCCCACACTTGACGAGCTGGAAAATTTTGCGCATCCCGAGACTTATGGCCCGAATGGTGCTTGAATATGATCGCTGGCGTCCGAACGCATTCCATGCCAATCTTGCGGCATTCTCCGCAGATGTCCTGGTAGAAGTCACATCGGATCTTTCGAGCTCGACATCCTTCACAGACTGTTAGCGGCTTCGGGACGGTGCCACTCATCACCAGCGTCAAGGCGGAGGATATTGATGGAACATCGATGTCAGGTCGATGTTGTTGACTGTGGATGAATGTCCTCTTTCGAAGACTGGAAGTGTAAAACGGTGGTAAGACCAACTTCGGGAGGGGTTAGGGCAAGACAAGTCCTCACTTGGCAAAAAGATTGACAAAAACTCTAACCCTAAAATCGTATATATACATTCAGGTGAACATAGGATACATGAGCTGCTCTGCACTGTTTGTATGGTTATTGATGTTAGAAGATTGTTCGAGACTTGGTATACTGCTCATGCTTGGAGATTAATGCTTTGACAATGACCATAAGTGCAAAGGAAGTATTGGAAATCTAATACATCAATGATGAACCTGAACTATCTAGCACCATATATGTCGCAAGAATGTACCCTCAAAGTCTTTCTAGATCCACATTCTATGCCTTCACCGCGTGATCGACAGGCCCCCTGGCCTTCTCGCCCCGCTTGTACTCCTTCCTCCATTCCTCTGCGTACTTCACACCAAAGCCATGCTCGAAGACCTGTCTGACCTCTTCCAGCGTCATCTGCGAAGCTTCAGGGAAACAGAAGTAGACGAAGATCCATCCAATAACACAGAGACCAGCATAAAACCCAAATGTACCAGACGGTGTCATGTGCTTCATCATAGTAAGGAACGTAGCCGAAACCACGATGTTGGGACCCCAGTTAAAGACGTTGATCATCATGGTGCCCATCGCTCGGACTTCCATAGGCAGGAACTCGTTCGCCTGCCACGGGACGCAACCAAGACCAGCGGCGTAGAAGGCTACGAAGAGGATCATTGCGACCAGAACGAGGTACGCGGGCCAGCCAACTTTGTCCGAGGTCAATTCAAGAGTCTTGTGATCGATCGGGACCCAGACGAACGCGATGGCCGCGAGAAGGAGACAAACGGGCATGCCCCACATGGTCCACAGTAGGAGACGGCGGCGACCAACGCGATCGATAATGAAGATGCTCAAGACGGTGAAGATCCAGTTGACGACGGCAACGACGCTGCCGACTGCGATGGGGTTGGAGAAACCAACGATATCGAAGAGAGTCGAGGAGTAGTACATGAGCGTGTTGAAACCACAGAATTGCTGGAAGAACATGAGTCCACAGGCGGCGATCGCTGCTCTCCGGTTCGCCGGGATGGTGAAGAGCATCTTCATCGACTTGCGCAACGAGATCTCCTCGTTCAGGCTCTTCGCAGCATTGACACCGTGTTCGATCGATATAAGCTTCTCTTGTATCTGCTGCTCAGAAGCATTGGCGTAGATGCGGCGGATGACGCGCTCGCACTGGTCTCTGTGTCCGTGGTACATGAGCTGTCTTGGGGATTCGGGGCACCAGAAGAGTAGGATTCCAAGGATGATCGATGGGACGGCGCCAATGCCAATCATGTATCTCCAGCCATGAGCGACTTTGTAGAATGCTGCGTCGAAGGCGTAGGCGAGGACGGAACCGGTACCGAGGAAGATCATGTCCACGGAAATCATGCGACCTCTGAAGCGTGCTGGACTTATCTCTGCTATATACAGAGGTACGATCATCGACGCTGATCCGACCCCAAGCCCGATGCAGAAGCGGCCAGCGCACATTTGGATGATCTCGAACGCAGTGGCTTGGATGATGGCACCGATGGTCTGCAGACGAAATGATAGTCAGCCTCTGTCACTGGTTTGAATTCACCACCAAGCAAGTGTATACTCACGAAGAGAATGCTTGAGAACCAGATAGCAGGCTTGCGACCATACTTGTCGGATGTAATACCGGCGAGGATGGCACCAACCAGCGCTCCTGCGGCGCAAAGGGCAGTGATGGCCTCCTTCTCGGAGTCTGTGACCTCTTTGCCGCCGAGATCTGTTCCGAGTACAACGAGAACACCTGAGATGACACCTGTGTCGTCTTTGATATGTTGTCAGTAAATGTCGATAGACAGGTATGACCAGTGCAGTACTTACAGCCAAACAGCATGCCACCAATGGCTGTTGCTGCGGCACAGAGCCAGACGAAGGCACCTGGCTTGGTGTCCTCGATCGAATCTAAGTTGTCCATGCCCTTGACATTCTCGATAACCTGTATGTCGCTCTTTTCGAGGTGCATGTCCTCGCTGTCGTTGCGCTTGACGGTAGCCATGTTCATGTGTTAGTCCTCGGACTTGGAGTGAAAATGAGAAGTGGAGTGCGATGGATGTGGTCGATTCAGTGCAAAGATGCTATTGACAATTGAGACGCCGATGTCTTGTGCTAGGAGTCGTCCCTCAAGGCGACCGGCAGCAAGACTTTATACATATCGACGCTCAACTCGGCATCTGCTCTGCAGTATCAGTAATAGGGCACGCCTACTTGGCCTGGAACACACATCATCCACGATCTACCAGACTCGGGGCCCCGCGTGGAGAGAGGCAATCGTCTCAAACCTTATTGCCATGCAGAGACCTCACCTACGGGGCCTCTGCCGGCAGCTTTTACGCAGAATGCGGCCTCAGACCTGGGCCGTTCGGTCGATCCGGCCTGGAGTGGCGTGCAGGGTCAGACATCTCACGCTCTGCAGAGTTGTGGGATTGTGCCGAAGTGGGAGGCCCCACTTTTCGAGACCAACTGATCGAGTAGAGGTGGCCGCAGAAAGGGCAATTCTCACCGAGGAATTGGCTAGCCGGAGCGGAGTGTCGGCGAGTCTGCCTCCATCGACACATCACCACAATACAACATTCGAGCAATCATATACTCGACATGTTCCGATGCAAGACAGTCATTCACCGATAGCAGATGTGGTAGAATTGGCCGTACGGCCCACAATGTTCCCCACGAGGGGCCCCTCCCAACAGTAATAAGATCAAAGGTATAAGTTGCGAACAAGCCGTCTTCGATATTCTGGTCAATCACTCATCAGCAAGGAGCCATTGAACCATTGAGCACTTCTTTCAAACCGTCGTTCTTCCCTACACTTTTTCTGTGATCCGCAAATCAATCGCGGCACCATCGCCAGACACACAGCTCTCCCATCCCACACATCACTACAACCCCAACATGGTCCGCACACTCAAAGTCGCCGTCAGCGGCCTCGGCCGCATGGGTGCTCGCCACGCCATAAACTACTTCGAAAAGACCCCCCGAGCCGAGCTCGTAGCAGTCTGCGACCCCAACCAAGAAACCATGGCATGGGCAAAAGGCCGCTTCGAAGGCGTTGCAGTCTACGCCGATTTCGACGAGATGCTGGCACACCCCGACATCGAGGCTGTCATCATCTCTGGAATCACAACAGAACACGCCCCACAGTCTATCAGAGCTATCAAAGCGGGCAAGCACGTCTTGTGCGAAAAGCCGCTATCCACCGATGTCCAGATCAGCCAGGGCGTGCTTGACGTTGCGAAGCAGTACCCGCATCTCAAGGTCATGACTGGCTTCTCACGACGCTTCGATCAGAGCTATCGCAATGCGTGGAAGAAAGCCGATGCCGGGGATATCGGACGTCCTGTCATTTTCAGATCGCAGACTTGCGACAAGTATCGCGACGACGACTACTTCATCGGCTACTCCAAAACCTCAGGCTCGATTTTCGTAGACGCCTCCGTCCACGACATCGACCTCGCTCTGTGGTTCTTCGGCTCTGATAGCGTCGTCAAGAGCGTTTCCGCTGTTGGCACTTGCGCCCGCTACCAAGGCCTGAAACAATACGGCGACGTCGACAACGGCGTGGGTATTGTTGAGTTCTGGTCCGGCAAGATCGCTTACTTCTACGCCTGCCGCATGATGGCGGTTGGTCAGCACGATATGACCGAAGTCATCGGCACGCACGGCAAATTGACCATTAACGCCAACCCCGTGCATGATCTTGTCGAGCACCACGAAGCGACTGGCATTCGCAGAGAAATTGCTCAGACATACTGGGATAGATTCGAGCCTGCTTTCATTCGTGAGAGCAATGAGTTCACAGAGGCTATTTTAGACGACAAGGCGCTGCCGTTCAAGTTGGCGGGTGCTGTGCAGTCGTTGCAGATTGGCAGCTATTTGCAAGAGGCTCTGAGGACTGGCAAGAAGCTGAACTTTGATGAGATCGGCAACCGTGTTCCGGAAAACTTGTCGAAGTTGTAAATTTTTCGAGTGGATTAGCATGTGGAAGATATGGGTTGCTGCCTCCGTGGGCAAGCATGCTCCAGGTGGAGTACGCCGAAGGTATGCGCGACGAAAACTTCATAGAAAGATGGAGAAAGCTCAAAAGTTTCCGCGAATCGATTATTTGTGGAAGTTTCCAATCCGCCGTCTGTGATGTGACACTTGCCATCTAGCGTGCTCGAAATCGCGAAGATGTCTCCTTGGAAGGAAGCTGAGGCGACGTGATTTTTTTGAAGTGCATGTTGCCAGAAAATCAATTACCTGGCACATCTGACGCCTCCAAGAGTATGCATATTTGTTGAGACATCTCTGCTTTGTGGTAGCGACAGCTCTGCTCAGAATAGAAGTGTAATGTGAGTGTGAGGGGTCTGCTATCGCATTGAAACGAGTGATCGTTTGACTTGATCGGCTGTGAGACGATTTGGAGGTCGTGATTGCGTGCCAGTGATGCGCTTTGAAGGGAAAGCAGTAATAGTGCGTCGTTCCACGACTCCATCATTTCTCTTCATTGCGCAGGAAAGTCTGGATCGTAGAATCCGGTGAGTTCCAAGGAGTAGGCCCGTGGCTGCGAAATCTGCTTGCTAGATGACCTGTAGAAGTGCAATGAGTGACAAGGAAGAAAGGAGGAATATGAGGCAAATCAATACAGTAACAGTCTTTCAAAATCTTCCCTTTTTTCTATTGAAACATCTGTAGCATAGCTACCAAAGAATATAGGCGCATAACCCGGCGCCTTTCTAGCACAGTACAGCCAGCCAATTCCGTCTTTCGCCTCGAACGCCGTTGCCAATGATGCATCATATTCGTCCGCTCCTAGCTGGTGAGGACGCGAGCAGCTTAGTAACCACCCCTGCCGCGGCCCCTAGGAGTTCCACGGCCACGACCACCGAATCCACCACGGTCGCCGAAGCCACCCCTGGAGCCACCGCGACCACCGAACGATGAGCCGCCACGTCCACCGGAGCTGAAGCCACCACGGCCTCGGGGAGCACCACGACCTCTCGGGGCGCCACGGCCACGGGGACCACCGGCACCGCCAGCACCTCTCGGCTTCTTGACCTTGGCCGCACCGGGGTGGGGCTTAGGCTTGGGCAGGAACTTCTCGAGGGGGAGGAGCTTGTCGCCGCCAATGTAGACCTTGTCGCCAGACTTGAAGCTGGTGGCGTGGATGCCGTCGCTGGGCTTGACGGTGAAGTAGACCTGGTTCAGCGGGCCGAGGATTTCGTCGACCTTGCCGATCTGCGACTTGTTCTCGAGGAAGATCGGGGCGTTGAAGTAGGGGATCTTGGGGTTGATGGATTCGCAGACCATCTCGCCCTCGGTAGCGTGCATGAAGGTGCCCATCTCTGTGAGGCGGGAGTGTTAGTGGATTTGCCTTTCTCACTTTCTTTCTCACGGAGCTTCAAAGCTCGAATCGCGGTTTTTGCAGGCGCATACCAAGGACAGTCGCAGGAGGACCGTAAGACTGGAATCCACCGCGTCCACCACCGCGTCCTCCGCCACCGCGGTCACCTCTGAAGCCGCCGCGTCCACCGCCACGGAAAGACATTTTGTTCTGGTTGTTGTTCGGGTTTTCGTCCGAGGATCGGGGTCCGGAAGGCTCAGTCGGAGGGATACCGGCGAGCTGGTTTTATTCGAGACGTTCGCTTTGCGCGACCGTTCGGAGAGTCGATTGGGGGGTGCAGCTTCGGTATGCTGCGTGGGCGATAGCTGGAGAGTGGAGGCTGCGCAACGCAATGCTTGCATCGCAGTTGGAAGTTCAAGAATTTCCTCGCAGAGCTCCGAGTTGCATGACTCGCGCTCCTTGGCGGTCCTGCAAGGTTAGATGCTGTGAGTAAGCATGAGTCTGCGTACGGCAGCAATGTGGTCGTTGGTGAGACTCTCACTGTCTCTTTTCTCGATATTCTACTTCTACGCGGATATGAATTGCAAACGTATTCTTTACTTGTATGCATATTCTGATTCTTTTGTGGCATCATGATAGCAGATCAGTCACCAGCATCATCCAATATTCGTATGTGAATATACGATCAGCCTGCAAGCTAGCCCAGTTGAGACTGCGGAGAGTCGGTCGCAATTGGCTGCCAGCAAAGGTCCCATGCACGGAGGTGCGTGAAGAACATCAACCACATCGCAAGAGCATACCACACCTCCATCCCAAGCATAAAACGTTACGCTAGAAGGAGCCCCTGTAAATCAAACTGAGGTCATCTGTACGCTTGACGTATCCGACCCGTTTCATCTGAACTTCTAGCTTACTCACGACAACCGTAAGTAACGCTGCCGCCTAATACAGACTCCATGCTCCTACTTCTTCTGCTTCTTCCATTATCTACTGTTGGCAATTGCCGCAATATCTTTGAGCACAACCAGCAGGTCTTCGATGCGAACATGGCCAATACAGAGCACCTGCAATCTTCATATCCTTCCCAAGGCGCCTTCGACGACCGCTTTGCCACTCAATACGGTCAACGCTGGCACTCGACCCTTCTCCCAGCACTCAAAGGCGAACCTCGCCTTGCCGCTCTTTACAACCGCTACGCACCGCTAGAAGACTTCCATCGCATCGTCGGCCCTACCGACTCTCTCCAGCGTGTCCACTTCCCTTCGGCTGAGGGTGACATCCAAGCCGACAACCTCATTTGCTTCACCCGCAAACAAGATTACGAATCAAAACCCGCAACCATCCCAGCAGCCGAGAAAGCCTCCACCGGCATCCGCACTCATTCTACAGTCGACGCTGCCTCCGTCCTTGCAATCCACTTCCTTCAAGTCGTGCCGGGCGATCATGTCCTTGATCTCTGCGCTGGCAAAGGCGGAAATTCGATCACACTCGCGCAACCCATCTGGCCATCCCTCTACCCAGATTCAACCACGCCACCCATGATGGGTGCAAAGAAAGGTGCTCTGCACGCTAACGGGCTCGATTCAGAATACAACTTGGCCCAGTACCTGCCCAGGAGTGTCATCGGCACAGCACAACTGAAATTCAGTTACCTGGATGGCACGAAAGGTGCGAAGGAGCTCTATCTCGGCCCTGGCGGCTATGACAAAGTGCTTGTCGATGCACCATCGTCGGATGAGCGAAGTGTTGTGCAAGCACAAGCGAAGGCTGCCCCGGGCCAGAAGTCGAGAGAGCTGGTGAGTTGGGATCACTTCTCCTCCAAGCACATGGCCGAAGTGCAAGTGAAGCTTCTGGTGACAGCACTGAAGGCTGTGCGTGCCGGAGGGCGTGTTGTGTATTCGACGCGCTCAATCTCCGAGGAGGAGAATGATGGCGTTGTTGCGAAGGCTCTTTCGCTGATCGAGGAAGAAGCGAAGAAGGGTGATCTTCTGTGGACTGCTGAATTGGAGCACTTGGACGGCGAGGTAGAGCGGCGTTTGTTGGCCGACTGGGCGGAGAAGACTGGCAAAGGATGGGCGGTGTTCCCTGATCACCCGGGTGGTGGCAAGTGGGGACCACTTTACTTTTCCGTTCTCACGAAGAAGAGCAGCACATAAATGGCAGCGAGTGCTTCTGCGAGTAACAAAGGAGATGATATGGTAGGTAGACTGGCTCCAGAACTGAGACTGACAAATCATCGATCCAACTATATCTATCAATTGAGGTTCCAGTCATTGCGTGAACATTACCTATATTGACGAATGCATAAAGTAGCATTAAGCATAGCAATATGTGCCTATTGGTTGCTTGATGAGTGCTGTTCTGTGCTTGCACAGGCATGTTGTTGTGGAGATGAATCTAGCCTTGTGGCCTCTCCACGGCAACTTCTTTCGGTCGCGTGTGAGGAAATGAAATCAAGAAATCACTTCGTCTCAGTCACGTGGACTGTAAGCACGGAGGAAGGCAGCTGGAGGAAGGCGCGCGGCGAAGGCTCGGAAGTGACAGCCGACAAGCGCAAATCTTTCGGTAAACCTTCACGTCTTTTGGCGCCCTCACTATGAATTAGGCTTAGCGTGTTTACCCGCGTAAACATTGGACGAATGTTGTTTGGCTTGAGTGGGATACGACGAGACTACGACAACGTACGACTTACTAACCACAGCAGCGTGCGATCGACGAGGATACGATCGCAATGTCTGCCGCATCGCCCGAACGACCCTCGCGACGCACCGCCTCCAGGAGGAAGGTGGTGGTCGACGACGAAGACGACTCAGATGTCGAGAACAGCATAGTCAAAGAAGAGAGCGAGGAAGAGGAGTTCACACCAGCACCAAAAAACACACGCGCATCCCCACGACGCCGAACAGTGGCTGCGACGCCGAGAACAAGCACCGCCAGACGACCACGAGCAAGCGAATCAGTGGAACCTTCACAAGTCTTCAGCCCGCCAGAGAGTGTCGCAGAAGAGCCTTTGTCGCCTTCCAAGAAGGCTGCGCCCAAGCGAAGATCAGTGAAGGATGCCAGAGCTGCGCGAAAGAGCAGAGTCTCAATCATGCCTGATACACCCGAATTACAGCCTCCAATGCCCACACCACAGCATACCGAGTCACCAGAACCTGCCCCACGACAGGAAAAGCCTCTGGCAGACATTACTGAGAACACGATCAACGAGCAGACCCCGCGACCAGTCTCGCGCCATACACCGTCAGTCGACGAGAACGCTTCAACCCTAGAGGACGACACTCAGGCCACGGTCACAGCAACACCCAAGGCGGTTAAAACGGAGGTGAAAAAGGTGGACGCTCAGCTTACGCATCTGGAGAAACCCATGGATATCGTAGTGCGAACGAGAGCGCTGGGCGTGCCACAGTCGCAAGAGCCTGCCGCACCAAAGTCGCGCATGACGATTACATACTTGACATTGATGAACTTCAAGTCATATGCTGGAAAGCAGATGGTGGGACCCTTCCACTCCTCCTTCTCGTCTGTCGTCGGGCCCAACGGATCTGGCAAATCGAACGTCATCGATTCTCTGCTTTTTGTGTTTGGTTTCCGTGCCAGCAAGATGCGCCAGGGCAAGATCTCCGCTCTGATCCACAATAGCGCTCAGTACCCGGATCTGGATTATTGTGAGGTCGAGGTACATTTCAACGAAGTGATGGATGAGCCCGATGGCAGCTCAACCGTCGTCCCGAACTCGCAAATTGTCATCGCACGTCGTGCGTTCAAGAACAACTCGAGCAAATACTACATCAATGGCAAGACTTCGGATTTCACTACCGTTACCACTCTACTCAAAGGCAAAGGTGTGGATCTCGACCACAAGCGTTTCCTGATCTTGCAAGGTGAGGTCGAGTCGATTGCACAGATGAAGCCCAAGGCTGCTGGAGAACACGACGATGGTCTTCTGGAATACTTGGAGGACATCATTGGCACATCTAAGTACAAGACGCCAATCGACGAAGCTGCTGTGGAGACTGAGCAGCTCAACGAAGTGTGCCTCGAGAAGAGTACTCGAGTACAGCATGTGGAGAAAGAGCGGAATAGCTTGGAAGACAAGAAGAACAAGGCTCTCGCCTACATCCGAGATGAGAACGAGCTGGCATCCAAGCAGTCCGCTCTCTACCAGATCTACGTATCGGAATGTGGAGACAATTTACAGGTCACCGACGAAGCCATTGCGCAGATCCAGGAGCAGCTGAACGGCGAACTGCAAAAGCACCAGGGCAGCGAGGAAGAGATTGAAAGCTTGAAGAAGCAGGTGAAGGGCGGTTCCCGGGAGCTCGAAAAGCTCGAGAAGAGCACTCAGGGTATCTTGAAGGAGATGTCGCAGCTCGACAAGGAGACTGTAAAGATCGAAGAAAAGAAGAAGTTCCTTGCAAACAAGGCCAAAAAACTGGAGAAGACTTTCGAGAGCTCAAGACTGGCTGTTCAGGACTCGGCAACACAAGCCAAGAACGCGGAAGACGACATCGCTCGCATCGGTGCCGAGATCGAGGCGCTTGAGCAAGAAATGCAGGCTGAAGACGAGGAACTCGCAAAGATCCGCGAAAGCCTTAAAGGAAAGACCCAAGGATTGAGCGATCAGATCGCCGCCAAGCAGAAGCAGCTGGAGCCCTGGAACGCGAAGATCAACGAGAAGCAGTCCTCCATGGCAGTCGCTCAAAGTGAGCTCGACATTCTTCATGAGAAGGAGAGCGCTGGAGCGACAGCTATTGCTGAGACCGAAGCCAAGATCGCCACTCTGCAGGAGCAGCAATCAACGAAAGCCGCCGAGCTCGAGGAATGCAAACAGAAGCGCAAGGTTGCCGCCAAGGAGATCCAGCGTCTCCAAAAAGAGGTCGATCAGCTTGGAGCCCAGGAACCCACCCTCAAATCGAAGCTCTCCGGAGCCCGCCAAAAGGCTGACGAGGCGCGCGCAAGTCTTTCAGCAACACAAAGTCAGGGTAACGTGCTTGCTGGCTTGACAAGACTGAAGGAGTCGGGTCGTATTGATGGATTCCATGGCCGCCTGGGCAATCTGGGCGCCATCGATCAGCGATTCGATGTTGCAATTTCTACTGCATGCCCTGCACTAGACAATCTTGTTGTCGACACAGTCGAAGTTGGTCAGCAATGTATCGACTATCTTCGCAAGAATAACCTTGGCCGAGCAAACTTTATCCTCCTTGACCGCCTACCACAGCGTGATCTGTCAGCCATTCAGACGCCCGAGAATGTTCCTCGTTTGTTCGACCTTGTCAAGAGCAAGCACGATCGCTTCCTCCCAGCTTTCTACAGTGTGATGCAGAACACTCTGGTTGCCAAGGACCTCGAGCAAGCCAATCGCATTGCATATGGCGCGAAGAGATGGCGTGTGGTAACTCTGGATGGCCAGCTTATTGATAAGTCCGGTACAATGAGCGGTGGTGGCACACGGGTTGCTAAAGGCGGCATGTCTTCCAAGCTCAGCGCGGACGTCTCAAAGGAGCAGGTGACCAAGCTTGAAGTCGACCGCGATGCAGTCGAGAGGGAGTACACCGAGATGCAAGATGGCTACAGAGAGCTCGAGCGACAACTACACGATTTGCAAAATCAGGTTCCACGCCTCGAGACACAAGCGCAGAAGCTCGGCCTGGAGCTAGACAGCATTGAGCGCAACATTGCAGACTCACAGAAGCGCATTCAAGAAATCGCGGCTGAACAACAGTTTTCGAAATCGGACAAGAAACAGATTGCCAGCCTTGAGAAGACTCTTGTGTCTTTGCAAAATGAGGTCGAGCAGATCCAGTCTCAGTCGGCGAGCATCGAGGAGGAAATCCAGGAGCTTCAGGACAAGATCATGGAGGTGGGCGGTATCAAGCTGCGCAGCCAGAAAGCCAAGGTCGATGGTTTGAGAGAAGAGATCGACACCCGCAACGAAGGCCTCAGCTCGGCAGAAGTTGCCAAGTCGAAGGCAGAGAAGCAGGGCAAGAAGCAGGATAAGGTCAATGCTGACACCAGCGCCGAGCTTGAGAAGGTCACTGGAGAGCTCGAACAGATCGAGGAAGACGTACGCAACCAAAGTCGAGGCACATCTGAGTTCCGCAGGCAAGCTGAAGAGGCACAACAAGCGCTCGACGACCGTAAAGAAGAGCTACAAGCTCTCAAGGCTCAGCTCGACGAACTGGTTGCCGAACTCAACGAGACCCGAGGCGCCGAGGTCGAGATGCGGAATAAGCTGGAGGAGAACCAGAAGATCCTGCTTGACAACCAGAAGCGTCTCCGATACTGGGAAGAGAAGCTCTCCAAGCTCTCGCTGCAGAACGTCAGCGAGGAAGGCGAAGAGTATGAGCCCGAGCCTATGCCCCAGCTCTCTCGTGACGAGCTCGAGGACCTCAGCAAGGAGTCTCTGAAAGCAGCTATCGCCGGACTTGAAGAGCGCACTAGCTCATCCGTCGAATTGACGGTCCTGGCTGAGTACCGTCGTCGGGTGGAGGAACACACCGTCCGTCTCGCCGATCTCAACACAGCGCTCGTGGCGCGTGATTCAGCCAAGAAGCGGACTGACGACCTTCGTCGCCTGCGTCTTGAGGGCTTCATGGAGGGATTCTCCCTGATCTCCATGCGTCTGAAGGAGATGTACCAGATGATCACCATGGGCGGTAACGCTGAGCTCGAGCTCGTCGATTCGCTTGATCCTTTCGCAGAAGGCATTCTGTTCAGTGTCATGCCGCCCAAGAAGAGCTGGAAGAACATCAGCAACTTGTCTGGTGGTGAGAAGACTCTCAGTTCGCTCGCGCTCGTGTTTGCGCTGCATCACTACAAGCCTACACCACTTTATGTTATGGACGAGATTGATGCCGCGCTGGATTTCAAGAATGTGAGTTGCGATTTGCGCCTTGACCTTGTGAACGTAAAGCTAATGATCTCCCAGGTCTCCATCGTCGCTGCTTACATAAAAGAGCGCACCAAGAACGCCCAATTCATCGTCATTTCGTTGCGCAACAATATGTTTGAGCTTGCCTCGAGATTGGTCGGTGTATACAAGGTCAACCACATGGTACGTCTTAACAATCATTCCTGCCATCCCTGAAGCTCATACTGACCATTCCGCTTTCCAGACCAAGAGTGTTACTGTCGAAAACAAGGATTACATCACCGCCAGGTAGGGCGGTTTGGTTTCTGGGTATCGTTTTTTGTCGGATGAAGGATGACATGCATAATGGCGAATATGGTTAATGAGGCGTTGATGGTGTATAGGACTAAAAGGTCGGGATGTGATGCCCTGTGGTCACCACGTCGGGAAATTGGGGTGGGTTGATACCTTTTTCTTGTATGTTGTTTCTTTCGATGGTACATTTTTTTTTATCTTCATCGAATGGATTGGGCATATGGTAATGTCCTTGGTCTGCATCTCTTCCTCCCCTTCAGCGATGAGGAGGTAGTCTCCTTCGCTGCGCACGTCAAGCTTCCCTGCAGCAACCCCTTAGTGGCGAGAAAGCTGAAAACCACTGACTATCGCTCATGCTCGCACCGGGCTCTGCAACATGCGTTGGTAAAGACCATAACTCCAGCTTTGACTCTTCCACGGTGAGCTCCAATCGCAATGAGTGCATATCAACCTACTTTCATGCTACCGCCGAACTTCTTGTTCCCACCAAACGGCAAGATCAAACCCGGTATCGTCCTAGAAGAAGGAAGCAACGGCCTGCCTGATCCCAAAGAGCAGCTTCACGACAACAACGTGACCGACTTGCAAGAAACCGAGCTCCCCAAATTCCAATACTCCGGCGACGCGAAGTCAAGCACAAAAGTCGGCTTCTGGATCGATGTTCTCAGCTTGGTTGAAATAGGCCTGGGAGGCGAGCGAGGACGCGAGGATAATCTTGTCATTGAGACTGGCCCCGCAAAGATCTCCACTTTCAGCCCGAACAAGACGGACATTGCGCAGATGATGACCGACAAATTTCTGACGCAGTATACAAAGCGGCCAAGGTGCAGACCGGTGTATCTGGTCACTGGCGTTATGGTCGCCGAGAATGCTACGATTGCGGTACAGAAAGGGAAGACGGCTGCGTACCAGGCTCGGATCGTTATCAACGGCGAAGGGTTTGGTATCCCCATTAAAGCTGGACCTGAGTTTGAAAGAGAAGTAAGTCGTGTTGTGGGACCTACATGGACTTTGGACAAGCCTTTTGTGCTGGGGTATGCTCTGAAGAAGATACGAAGAACAGTGATGGGAGCCACACGCAGTGCGGACTGGGATGAGCATGCTTTATGGGGCGAGGGACAGGCATTTAAAGAAGGAGAAGACGAGTGGGAGGTGACCGACTTCGTTGGAACTCGCGAGCCCAATGGCGATGATAGAGCATGAGATAACGTCGATACGAAGGCAATGTGAAGATGAACGTTCCAAAGTCATGATAGCCTATCTTAGTAGCTCTTCTACAATGTTCCCAAATACAGTTCCTGGTCTGATGAACTCAGAGGTCAAGAGATTGGTCGGCTGCACGTAGTCATAGCTGCCCTTGCTTACAGCCATCATTTTGAAGACCTTACTCATGTCGCTAGCTCGACAAACCTTTCCTTTTGCCAGGCTTACACGGGCCTGTAGTGCGACCTTCAAATGCTCCGGAAACGAATCATATTGGCACAGGTAGCTTTTTTCTGTATGCCACATGAGTTCGAGGACAGTGGCGGCAATGGCGGCGGCGATTGGCGTGGCATACGAGGTTCCTGTACAGCAAATCTCGGCTGAGAATCCTGTCTCGTTGGGTATAGTCCAGACAGGAACCATGACGCCAAGCGTGGTGAAGTTGTAGCGGTTCTCCATGGGTGGCGGGTTGTCTGTGTAGTCTTCGCCTTTGCCTCCAGCAGCATAGATGGCTAGAACGTTGTCTCGTGTGCTTGGCCACCGTTTCGCCCTGCCAGTATTCCCGCCAACGTTGGACGCAGCAGCGATCAATAGAACTCCTTTCTCATCCGCCTGCCTCAGAGCCTTTTCAATCGCCTCAACCTCACATTCGTATCCGAATGACATGGATATGATGTTCACATCCCATACATGCACAGCATGTAAGATTGCCTACGCTGGAATCTTAGTATGGATCACATGTCTGGAGTGGGGACCTCTACTGACGTGGGCGACAAAGTTTGGATCGCTTGCAGGCGTGGTCGCATCGGAAGTGTCAGTGTTGCTGTCTTTGAACACCTGACCAACGTAGAGCTTACAGGATTCGAGCGCAGTGTGAAGGAAGGCTGTGACGCAGTGGGTGCCATGGCCATTCGCATCGCTACCTGGTAGCATGACCGACCTACCTTTCACAGATCCGCAGAGCCAGCTGCGACTGTCTTGAGGAACTTGTCTGTCGAATAGCTTCCAAGTTCTCGCGCAGAGATGCAATCCAGTATCCAGTATGGCAACTTTGACAGGAGGCGTAACTGTCTCACTGATGTGGTAAAAGCGGCGGAAGCAACTGAGCTCATCGAGGAAGAGCCGTGCTTTGAGCAACCTATATTGTCGGTTAATATGATGCTACTATTCGTTATATCGCACTTAGCACGTACTGGCTGTTGTCGTAGGCATGGCGTGACCCATCATCATGGCAGCAATGATCTGGCGTGTTGCTTGGAAGTGTTTGAAGCTTCGGAATGCAGCTATGCCCTCGTGAGCTTCGCTTCTTTGCAGGCGCTGCTTCAACCGCAGCAGAAAACTTCCGGTTTGGTCTCAAGACAGGAACCATCGAATACATACGCGCATTCGAAATTCGGCCTCCAAACTTGTCTCGCATTTCCATAGCAAGCCGTGTAGTCTGGCAATGACTTGCTCGAGAAATTGACTCCGCAACACCTCGCTACTCCTTATAGTCCCACCTTTGAACTCCAAACCATATATACAGGCCGTGACGGCCCCCAGAACATAGGGTGCTTCAATCGGTTGCCGAAGCCGGTAACTTTCCATGGATCTGTCGATGGCGCCAAGATGTTCAACGGCATGCCCGTCTATTAATTCCAGGATCAATTTGCCAAGCATGGGCAGACAAGGCATGGCGTTGTTGATTGCTCGGAGAACTCCAAGCTGATCGCTCTGGCTCTCTTTGCTATCATTGACGTTGCCAAGGTTAACCTCGAAGTATGGCTGTAGCAAGAAGGGCTAATGAGAATCAGCTTTGTAGAACCATATATTGATGGTGTCCATATCATAGGGAAACCAAGGAGTACTACCAAGCTGCATAAAAGCGTATGCCACAAGCAAGGCCAGAGTCAATCGTTCCGTCAGAGGTCTTGTCTTTATGGGGTTGGCTGCATCTTCCGACAGGAGACTTGCAAGTGGTACCATGGAGTATTGTATATGATTTGAGTTGTGTGTTGTAACATCATAATGTAATGGGGTGTACTCGGGGTAGGAATCCAAACGAGGTACTAAGGGTTTCAGGGTAAGGAAGAGGGGTCTGAGTAGCACACTGATCAAGTTGCGTTATGAACAATGACTCCAATTGTGTTACTTAAGTGGAGCACGAGGCTCCTATGAAAGATAGAAACTCCACTGTCCTATATACCAAGGAGACTCGTTACTGCTCAGTCCTAGACTAAGCATGAGCATCTTAGTCTCAACTGAGACTGAGCAGTGGTTGCTCGCCTGGCCCAGTCACGTGACCCTGCAGGTCTGACTGGTCCGCTTGCTGAGCCAATGATCATTGCTCAGCTGGAGGTGTCCTGGGAGTGCTCATTACACATAAGAAGTATACAAGTGGCTTGTACCGTCGATACTTGGATGAACTCTCAGCTTCGCCATGGCTAATTGCTGTCTTGGCTGTTGAACTAAACAATCGTGTAGACCATAGTCATGATGATGTGATAAAGCGTCGAAAGTTGAGCTGTCTTGCGACTGGTCGGTGCCTGTCATGTCCAGAGAAAGTGTACTCCACGGAAATCGTTTTTCGAGATCGGTTGTAAACCTGAGTAAACACAGTCTATCCGCTGTACCACTTTGACACGGCATGGCGAATGACGCCAACAAGCTGTTATGCTCTTCCGGATGGGCACAGTTGCATACCCATTCCTGTAAGAGCGCTGTGTGCACATGCTCTAGTGGCTCGGACAAGCTGACTGCTTTTTTCAATGCCCAATCTTCCACGAGCGTGTCTTACTTCTGGGTAAACCTATCGAGGCCTTCTTGAAGTAGTTGCGCTACGGCCACAGATCGTCTGAGGAGCTCTTCGCGTTCTCTCGTGGTAAGATGTTGCATTCTCACATGTTCTTGTAACCAAGCAAGCTGATCCGGATTCAAGGGGTATTCGTAGGACCAATCGGCTGTATACCCCGAGAAGCATTTCAGCCTCTGGATGGGAGACAGTGAATTGCGCAAACGCGACAGTTTCGGGAGATGACGATGCCTGCCAACCCTTGCAAGCAGGCACGAACGTCTTCTTGGGCTCTCAAGTTCCATGTCGCCGGATTATCGTGTTGTGTGCAGTATGTGCAAATGTCGTCAAGATCCTGGTGAAGTGAGGCAAAGAATGCGTCCCTACCGCGACTGAGTTGGCTGAGATGCTCTCGTGTCTTGACGGCGTGGTTGTCAGCACTGTTCACATAGTAGCTGGCAAGATTTCGGAAAGCGACAAATATCGAGCGCAATGCCTGAACATCGTACAAGGGAATGTCCATTTCGCGCCATAGACAACAGATTCTGATGTGGCTGCTACCTGGGCAAGGTGACTCAGCCGACGATTGTGTATAAGATCGAGAGCCAGGCGTCTCCTTTACTGCATCATGTTGGTCTTTGGGACGCGCGGCTGACCTGCATGATGTCGTCTGTGGCTCACATGGAGACTGTTTGCGATCGAAGCGACACCTTCCACGCCCGCACACCATCTTGTCTGCTTCGACATGGATGCATATGTTTCATTTCGTAGCGCTGTCAAAGACTGTCGTGATGCGTTGGAAAGACTCGTCACGATAGGCCTGGTCCCTCACCTTGAATTAGAAAGCCCAGATTCGTTGGCAACTGAGCTCACGAGATCGAGGAGAATACAACATCAACTTCCATCAGCTATACCGCCGGATACTCACGCAGAAGCACTTTTCCTCGGCTACGGCCTTGAAAAAGAGAAAAGGAAACCTCGATTGGTCGACTTTGGTCACGCGAAAGATCGTGGCAGGCCTAGCCTTGAGGAAGACGATGTTGGTTGGAAATCGAAGCCGGGGCGTCTCAAGGTTGAGAATCTGGAGGAACATGTTGCGCCCATTGCTTGGAAGAGCGTAAACTGCGAATGTCTGAACAAATGCCCGGATCTTGGCGTGCCGGCACGCGATATACAACGAGGACCAGCATGGCCTATGGATCCCTTGAGACGCTTCGATCTGTGGGTGAAAGAAGCCAAAATCTACGACAACGGTGACGAGTCTTTGACTCGTCAGATACACGATCGCCCAGTACAGCGCTCTTCTGTGCATCAATTCTTAGAGGCCATACGCGCCAACGCAGACCTCTCGGACCAAAGGATGGCAGATCCCGAGCACCAGCTTGCAAGCACTGTCGAACGGCCTTTCCCAAACAGCACTCTTTCGAGGGAGAGCGACAATCCATCTGCTACACGAGGAGAGCAATTTGTTCACGTGGACTCATTCGATTGTAGACTGTCAGTCGATGGTGGCGACATTGAGTTCCGCATCAATGACAGCATAGCCCGTCTGGTTAGGCTATCCAGGCGACTGCGAAAAGAGGTTCAAACCAAATCGGATATGGAAACTGGTAGCTTCGATCCTCCTGGGACTACCGGAAAAGCACAAATTCAGGACTTCAGTGAACATCTTGATTGGGCATTTCTACATCTGCCAGAATATCGAGTAGTGGACTCAGCCTTGCAACGAAGACTTAAGCAAACGATGCTACTCAGGTGGCGAGAAATATCTTTCCATTCGAAACGTGCTGGGCAAATGAATTTCCTGCTTGGTGAGCCTAGTCCCTATGGTGCACTCTCCACGCGGCACTCTCCACCACAAAGGCCTTCACTTTCTACTGGAGTCAAAAAGCGGGAAGTTGAGCTGTTGACTTTCGAGAAGCAGAGAGTCAACATTTGGTATCAACCGTGGACCCAAAGGCTGCTCGAGCCCCTCGGAGCCTATTACCCCAAAGCACCAGCGATTGTGGAAGAGCATATGGGTTTTTTGTGTCTTTTGTGTGGTGGTCGACAGCCAGCAAAAGAGGCTGAACAGGGAAACTGGCGGTGCGTACACGCAAGATCCGATGGTTTGCAGGGAGCTGACTTGACAGGAAACACGTTATGCGAGACTTGTCTCCCTATATCTATCTTTACGAGGATTGTAAGACACCCGAAACCAGGTATCGTACGACGGAAGAGTGGCTCGCACACATGGATAAGATGCACCACGAGCACGAGCGCGTTTGGGGTTGCCAGATATGCGCCGGCACATCGCTGAGCACCTGCAGCGTTTCGCTTTGCAATCAATTCCATGGGACCTTTTTGCGGATGTGCGGTCCAACATAGACTCGGGGTCCGCGTTAACTGCACGAAATCACCATGGATCCAACAGCAGTATCGCACGGATTGAGGATTTCTTGGACGGCGTCTCGCTCAATTTCGAGGACGTCGAAGGGAACGACCTAGATTCGGGTCTTAATCACCTCTCCGCAGCTGTCATCAGGACTATCGATCGTGGCGAGAGAATTGATGAATGGTTGTACAGTCAGATGCTACAGACTGTTTCCTAAAGGCCAACTTCCATAACTTTGCTTAATTGAATTTACATTCATCGATATGCATTATCACTACATTACGCCCCATCAGGCACAACACAGCACCGACACCCACCCTGCACCACATTCCGCACAACATGTGCATGCGCAACTTTACCACCCACACTGCGACCCGTATATGCAGGCTCATCCGAATCTTCAGCAGAGCTACTGCCATAGCCCAGCTGTGACATAAGGCGATCGACAGTCGCGTCATCATCAGTATCTGGGTTGGCACGCAACAGACAAGGAAGATGGTAGACGTGGCCGCATGCGAAGCCGAGGAGGGGGAGGGTTTCTGTTGCTAATGTTAGCATGCTGGATCTAGTGTAGATGATTGAACGTGCGAGGGGATGTGGGAAGATCATACCTTCTAAGCTGAAAGGCTCGCCGCAGCCCACGCAATGCCCAGGCTTAGCTTCAGAACTACCCTTGGGCACTCTCCGCTTGGGCACAGGCAGAGCTTCGCCCTCAACTTGTGTGGGTACATCGTGTGCCACGAGATCGATATCTGAAGGCGACTCGTGCACGACTTCGAAGCGAACGGCCTTCTTCTGGCCCGCGCGCAGCGTGTCCATGCCCATCGCCACCTCGCCTTCCAGAACCTTGGCAACACCTTCAGAGATAGAGTATTGAATCTCGTACTCCTTGACGAGACGCATAATGCCTTGCTTCAGGCCTTCGATTTCGAGACCGACTGGGATGCGGCGGACGAGTTCGGCTGGGTCGACGGCAGTGCCGACTTCTTCTAGCAAGCCGCGGATGAAAGCGGGCTTGTCCATGCCGTATTCGAGCAAGTCGTCCCATAGGTCGGGGTTGACTTTGACGAACTCGATTGCTTTCTTGACATCGCCGAGTTCGCCGATGATCAGCCACAGCGCACGTTTGAGCTGTCCGGTCTTGCTCAGTACGTGAACGAGCTCTGGGATGTAGTGTCTCTGCTCGCAGATGTTTGCAGCTTTGTCGTAGCTGTACACCTCGCTAGCTTGTAAGAATTGCAACAGCAAGTCGCGGTCGTACTCAGCGAATAGGTCGACTGCCAGATCGGCGTGGTCTTCGACCATCGCATGCCCTTGGTCGATGTGGTTGAAGTCGAACTTTGATCGGCGTGTTTTCGCAGGCTTGACCTTCGAGCCGCCGTTCCAGAGCGCACGCAGGTAGAAGAAGAGGAACATCCTCATACTGTCGTCCTTCTCCAGAAGTTGCTCAATGACAGTCACTGGTGAGATGCTGCCACGTAGAGCCTCGTCAACGAGTAGTGCAACTGGCTCTGCACTCGATTCTTCAAGCTCGCTCAGATCAGCCGAACGCAGCTGTTCTTTGCTAACCTTCAGCGTCAAGAATCCTGGGATGTCATCTGATAGAGTCCCGGCGATCTTCTCGTCACGGATGAGGTTCATAGCCGCATCATAATTCTGAGTGAGAATGAAGCATCGCAGAGCTTCTCTTGGCTGGGCGTTCGCAAGATACAGCTTCGCGAGTGCATCCAGTAGTATTCGCCAGTCGCGGCCCTGGATGCCGTCTTGGACGCTCTGCTCGCTGACATCGCGGCTGCGCAGCCGGCTTTCGATGGCAGTGATGATGCTGTGTACATCGAAGAGGTCTGCATCCCATTGGTCGAGAAGTTTGCCCAGGCGTGGTGGATCGCTCACAATATAATGGCCCAGGATGATCTCGTACACTTCGCTCGGTAAAGGCGGCTGTAGCACGGTGGCAGGAACATATGGCGTGATTTCGTCGAACTTGTCTGCTTGCGCAAACGTGAACACCCAGTGCTCCCACCTTGCACTTCCTTCAAGCACTTTGCTAGCTGCTTTGCCAGCCTCGCTCCATTTGTCTGCAGCAACAAGCTGACCAAGCCAGAGGTCGCCGATCCTTCGTTTCTCTTTGGCGGAGATACTGTCGTGAGCGCGAGCAGCGGATACTGTGGTTGTAGAGTCGGAGTCCGCGAAGAAATCGGCAAGAGTGTTTTTCTGCGGTTTAGACGGGCTCTCCGCCACAGAACCAAGAGACTTGCGGTCTGCGGTCGAAGGATCGATAATTTCAGGATGCTCATCCAAGAGCTTCCAGGCTTGCTCGTATTGCTGGTGCTCGAGAAGCCAAGACAAGTGATCGCTTAGTTCGCGCTTGACTGCTAGTACACAATCAAATGGACTTTGGATGAAGAGTTTGAGGCCAGCTTCGGCAGTGTATGGGTGAGCGTCGAGAGTCTTTTGACGAGGTGGTGTGGGTGTAACACCTTGTATGCTACCACTTCTGGGAGTAGAAGTGCCACCTCGACTACTGCCTTCCTTGGAGCTGTCGGTGCGGGTAAGGGCATTGGCACCAGAGGTGAACATGCGCGTGGCATATCCGCCTCCAGAGATCTCCCATAGACCTTCAAGAGCGCTCTTCTGCTCCTTGGTGGCTTTCTCTGGCAAAGGCGGTGGTATGAACAAAGTACCAAGGTGATAGTCTTGGGCGCTAAGCGTCTCAAAGCGACTCACGCTGAGCTCGTCAAGATCGACTTCTTCGCCATCTTTGACATTGACGAGCCTCAGTTGCGGCGCAAGACTAGTGTGTCTGTGCTGTCGGCCACTCTTTCTTGGGGTATCATTGTTGGAGGCAGCGGTCGGTAGAGGGTTATCGTCGTCGTCTCGCGTCCTATAAGCAAGAATCGCTAGCATGGTTGGGGTATACAATGACAATCCTGACACAATGCAGTCGCGGAATTGCAGCTTGTGGATGATATCCGCGCTGCCGATCTGCCTCTGTCCTGCATTCTTGCCAGAAGGCACCTTTCCTCCCTCATGGACATGCATGATCCATGTCGTGTCTCCCCATCCAACGACGAGTTTCTCAAACTTCTTCTCCCGCTTTTTCGGTGTACCGTTCAGCCCACCGTTCAGCGATTTGTCTGCTTCTGTTGCTGATCCTAGATCATCGCTTTCCAAAAGTCGATCATCGATCCACTCTGCTCTTGCTTTCCACACTCCTGCCATATCTTCCCAGCTTTTCCGGTTGGGCTTTGAAGCATGTGCAATGCGTTTCCAAGCATCCTCGCTCGATTCGCTGTCAAGTCGCAGATGCGATCGCATGATCTTGATGCCCTCCTCGTTGACCCAGACAACCCACTTCCCGCTCATGCTCCACTTGATCGTGCTGATAGTCCCCTCTCCTTGATGCAGAATTGTGTCCTTGCCATTGTTGCTGCCCAATCCCATGCTTCCAAGCCATCCTGAAGCCGCGGCGGCGGTGCTGTTTGTGTTCGCATCCGAGCTGACACCGGATTTACCTCCAACGGTGAGAATCAGACTACCAGCGCGTCCACCCGATAGATATGTGCGATCGGTCTTGTAATCCGGCGAAAGCGCAACAGCCTGAACAGGGCGCGCAAAGTTTCGTAGCTGGACATCCTTGGGGTCCACGAGGGAAGACACGCACACGTGCCCGTCTATTGAAGATGTTGCGATATAAATTTGGTTGGTTGGTATATTCGGTACGATTGGTTGTGGCGCTCGAGCCTGCTTCGTACTACCGGTTGCAGTCGACCTGATTGACTCTGCCTTTCCAGACGGTACATTTGGAGCCAGGAACGCGTTGCCGTCCGGTGTGCGAGTGAGAGTAGGTGGAGGCGGCACCGGAGAGACCGAGCAACTTGTGATGCTCGCAGAATGCGCATGGTATGTCCTTATATTCTCCATCGTGGGCAGCGACAGCGCATGGATGTTTCCATCCTGAGTGCCCATGATCATCTTGTCGCCCGCCACGCAGAAGGCCGTCGTGAAGTCACCATTCCGGTAGACACCAGCAAGACTGCCGGTGAGTTTGGCGTATTTCAGCTTTGGCTCTTCATCTTCCTCGTCCTCTTCGTCCTCCTCATCCTCCTCTCCTCCATGCTGAGTGGCATCTTCAGGCTCGGGCTGGTGATGTTGATGGAGAGCATCGTCCGGTTCGGGTCCTGAGGCTGCTGCCTGAGGGTCCACAGACATGCTGTAGGCATCGAGGGCTGGTGCGTGGTGGTTGCAGAGCAATTATAGTGCGGCGGTGCGCAGGCAGTGGTAGAGCTATGGCGGGAATGGTAATGCCTCGGCGGGAGGTGATGTCAAGCTGCAGCTGGCTGGTGCTGGCGAGTGATGATTGGATTGTTGGGGATTGGACAGCGGGAGCAATGTTTGGCCAAATGACATACACTTCAAGATTATTGCAATACTCGATATTCTTGCTAGTAAAGCCTCGATAAAATTGTACATATATACGGGGACTATCTAGCATGTCACACAGGGCGGCGACATGGATCGCATTCGGCGCAATCTGTAGGAGAAGCCTCACCACACTCACCGCAGCCCGTGACTCGCCTCGACACCAGCTATCCAGCCACAGGCTACCAGGACAATCATATCTCGCCTCGCAAGCCGCCCGAGGCCGTAAAATCCCCAAGAACCACTTCACAGCCAACAGAGCCTTGCGACAGGATGCGCCGCCCGAGCCACCAAAGAAAGATTCCAAGCGCAAGAACACCCGCTCGAAGGCAGCATCTACATCGCTGCGGCGCGTAGCAGTCGAGGCACAGCGGTCGAGAGACGGGCTGGTCATAGGCAAGGGCCGCAACAGACATGTAGACCCCGTAGCAGAGACGAAAGAAGTCACGGCCTATTGCGCCGCAGAAACATACCAAGTCTCCGCCGCCCGCCGCCTGCTGATGCAGGAGGGCTTCCGTCCCGATCCCCTCAAGACCGATCTGTACCCGCAAGTGCTGCATGTGCAGACGCCCAACTTCGTCTCGCAGGACCCGGAGACTGGCGCGAAGCGCGAGCAGGGTATCGGTGATGTCTTCGTCTTCCCGTCCGGTAGCGTAGTCACCTGGAACGTCCCAGAGCACATTGGTAACAACATCGTGACAAGGATCATTCGCCCGGCAGCTGAGAATGCGCATCAAGTCGAGGTGGAAGATTTCGAGTACTTGGAAGACGACACCCGCAATTCGTCCGTGATAGTAGGCGACACCATCGTCCTCGGCACGAAGCCATCCAACGACCACCAGTCACAGCAACAACAACTGCAACAGGACTCTACAAACGCCACAGACTCCTCCCCACCCGGCCACGAAACCGACACCATCCTCGCCAAAATCGCCTACTCCTCCGCCCTCGCGCGCTCCACCAAACTCGCCGTCCTCGAAGAAGCTCTCGACCACTACTTCCAAAGCACCCGCCAAATCCCCACAACCCTCTCCGCCGGCTCGCCGCTACGCTTCACACGGCAATTCATTCTGCGCAAAACAGGCGAACTACTCAGCATCCGCGCGCAACTGAATCTCTACTCCGAACTCACCGACTCTCTACCCGATCTTTTTTGGGACTCACCTCACAATCTGGGTCTGGAAAGCTACTATGAAAGTCTAGGCAAGGCGCTGGATGTGGGCGTGCGGATCAAAATTCTGAACGAGAAGATGGACTATGCGAGTGAAATCGCGGCTGTGCTGAGGGAGAGGCTGAGCGAGAAGCATTCGACTGGGTTGGAGTGGCTTATTATTGGATTGATTACGATTGAGGTTCTGTTTGGGATTTTTGAGATTTCGGAGCTGTGGAGGGAGAAGAATGAGGCTGTGGAGGCGGAGACGACGAGGAAGTTGCTTAATAAGTTTTTGGAGGTGCAGTTGGCGAAGGAGAGCAGGTGCAGCGCGGAGGAGTAGATGTTATGTTGTGGAAGGTTGTTGGGAGGATTGATGCTTCCATGTCCTTCTGGTTCTGATTTAGCTAGCGGATAAGAATGCCCCACTCATCAATGAACGACTTGATACTCTCACAAAGGGTACGCAAGCATGAGCATACCACGTGCGTTGTTATCATGCCTATCGTTCCATGGATCTCGAGCGCCACTCTTGCCAAGCAGCCTCAACTCTATCTTTTGAATGGAACCTGGCATGTTCCGAAGGCACAACAGCTTGCGGGGTATCTTTGACGCAACGATAAGCATGGACCGATATGGCGATACGGTGAGCGTATATAGAAGGTCGGGGCCTGCATTTGTGGCACATGGCCTTCAACTTCCTTCCGTCTCGTTGGTTTTATTGGCATGACATCTTTGCTCGCTTTTCAGACGCATATCCTAGCTTCAACGATTACATACACACTGTTCGATCAGACGCTACGACAACAAGGAACAGATAAGATTGGAAAGAGGCAAAGATGACTCTCGAGCGCGTCCTGTTAACCGCAGCCCTGGGATTCACTGGCACTACAGTAGCCCATGGCACTCATGGCTCGGGCAAAGCATCACAACATCGACTCTCCACCCCAGAGTTGATAGTTAACAACATCCCCCACTCAACACGCACACACTGGATGCGCGCCGCCAACGACGCTCTCGAAGCCTCCGGCTCTCCCTGCCCCTTCGCAGCGTTCGGCACTGCCATTGTGAATCACACCGCAAATAGCGGCCTCGGCGAGTTGGTATGCACCGGCGTGAACCAGAACTCTGTAACCGGCAACCCGACTCTGCACGGCGAGATGGTCGCCATCGGCAACTGCACCGACATCCTCACCGATCCCAATGGTGCGTACAAGCTCTCCGCGTCTGAAGCCTCCGCTGCTTGGAAGGATCTCACACTGTACACCAACGCGGAAAGTTGTCCGATGTGTGCTAGCGCGATCAGGTGGGCTGGGTTCAAGGAGTATGTGTACGGCACGAGTATTGGTCGGTTGATTGAAACAGGATGGGGCCAGATTGATATCGAGAGCTCGGAGGTGTTTAAGCAGAGCTGGAACTTGGGGACGAGTACAAAATTCGTGTCGGAGGTGCTGACGAACGAGACGGATCCGTACTTTTTGTGGCAATTCCAGGCGGAACACCCGTGCCCTGGCAGCTGCAGTAGGGGAGAGACAGGGCGTTGTCAGGAGAGTTGATGGTCATGTTGAGGGTAGCCGTAATGGGGGTCTTGAAGCATTGTATATAGCTGATGTGGTTGCTCTGGCTGCTCTGGTTGTTGTTGAGGTTGAGGTTGCTGTGACGGCAACGGCGGCAGTGGCTGTTGCTCCTGTTGCTGAGCTGGAATCTTCTTGAAAGTATTCTTGAAAGGCTTCCTGCGCGAACTCCGAAGACGAGGCTTCATCACTTCATGCAAGTAGGCACCAGAAACATTGAGGTTGAACCTCGCAACGACTTCGTTCCAATTCAAGATACGGTCAGCACCAAAGTCGCCGGTGTTGAGATATTGTTCCACGGCATCCAGATGCTCATTAGTGAGTTTGCGATGATTGTTACGCTTCAGCTCAGAGTTCTTCTTGGTTCTTGGGTATGGATTTTTAATGGCGTACTCGACTTGCTGGCGAGAGACTTTAAGCGCTCTTGCAACGGCTGCTCTGGTCCATTTGAGGTTGTGGTCCTCACAGCATTGGATGTATCCTAGCACCTTGTTCTTGCGAGGGGTGTCCAATGGCTTTCCGGGGGCGAGTTCAGGTTCAGGCTCTGCGATTGCTTCGGCCATGTTTGCAATGGTGTGATTGGCTCGTAGTGAATACGGATGACAACAATGTAGACTTTGAATCGTGGCGACGTGCCTTGCCTTGAGAGGTTCAGGTTGGAGTTGAGCTGGAGGCCCGGGTTGCCTGAGATCGGCTGGTACATATGATGCGAATCGTTCTGTATTATACGCAGCCGGGGTCATTCACAACCGAACGGTCCAGCAACTAGCGCGCTCCACACCAGCAGCCAATAGAGTTGCAGCCACTGCCCCAACTCCAGCTAGCTGTTGTGCAAACGTCATGATGCGAGGAAACATTTCACAAACCGCCATACCAAAATAAATTGACGAGCCGAGAAGAATTGGAGAACACGACATCTGGACGAACACGAATGATGAGATAATATGTCCACAAACAAAGCTGCCCTGAAAGCAGCCAAAGCCGCTCTCGACGCCGAAGACTACGAGACAGTCGTCACCCAGTCACAGATCGTCCTTGCCTCAGATTCTTCGAATTACCCGGCAAGACTATTCTTGGGACGAGCATTTGAGAAGCAGGGCAAATTTGACAGTGCTGCCGAAAGTTATCAGGGAGCGGCCGACTCCAAGCCGGACGAGGCGCAAGCATGGCTTGGTCTATGCAGCGTGTATGAGGCTCAGGGTTCTAAGAAAGTCGACGAGTACATTGAGGCTGCCGTTCGTGTAGGCTCAATACATGCCAAAGCGGATGATGCTCACCGCTGTCAGACGGTCATCGACAAGTTGGGCGGATTTGTCAAGCAGCATGGAACCTCCGAACAGCGAAAGCGAGCTTTACGAGTGACACTACCTGGGTCTCCGGTTTACGACTTTTTGGAAGGACGATTGCCACATCCCACACTTGGCTACACTCGGATTGCCGAGATCACGGAAGAGGAAGAGGCTCAGCGCATCAAGACTGAGATCAGCAACCGCCGAACTCGCATTGGAGCCCGTGTCGGTCAGGTTACCACCGAGGTGAAGCGAGAAGTCTACACCAAAAGTGAACTGGAAGAATTGTATCAGCAAATCATTAACTGGACGGTTGTGGATGAGATCCGCCGTGAATATGAGGAGAAGCTTTTGCTCAGAGCTTACGACGTTCTACTGGTGCTGCCAGCAGACCAGAAGGCTGCCAAATTGGATCAAGTTTTGAGCATTTCGGAAGGCATGGTCATCATCCACCACCCTTTCCAAGTTGCATGGGATCTGGTACTGGAAACACGAGACTTCGACAACCTGCAGGATCTGGACGCAAATATTTTGCGGGAGTATGTCAGCATGTTTGCGGATAGTGGACTCGGCCGCATCCTGAAGGCATGGCTCAGCAGTGAACTTTGCCCATTTCCGCCTCCAAAGAAGCCAGAAGGCGAGAAGTCCGAGCAAGACGAGGAACCAGAAATTCTGACAGCCGAAGACCGTCTAGCCATGATGACAGAAGGAGTCAACAAGGCCGAGAACTCGCCATTTGCCTACAGGTTGGCTTGCGACTACTTCCTGTACCTCGAGGAAAACGAAACAGTTGTCGAGACATCGCGAGCAGGCCTGCAGGTACTTTCCGTGCAATCAGCAAAGCTCAGCTTGAGTTTGCAGAATACGAGAGATGCTTTGAACAGCGTTCTCGGTACCGCACTTGTGCATTATCAAGCTCCTAGGAACCACGCCGAAGCAAGACGACTTTTCGAGGACATTCTTCAGCGCAAACCCAAGCTCACACCAGCCCTGATCGGTCTCGGTCTGATCTTCGAGGAGATCGAGAACTATGGAGCTGCAATTGATTTCCTGCAGCAGGCTTTGGGCGAAGATCCAAGTAACGTCCGGGTTGGTACTGAGCTTGCATGGTGCAAAGCTTTGAATGGAGACAATGCCACTGCGAAAGACGAACTCGAGAGTTACCTTCCAAATCTGAAGACGGACGACCCTCGCGCCAGAGATCTTCGCGCACAATGTCTATACCGTATTGGTGTTTGTATGTGGAACCTAGACGACTCAAAGTCTGCTCGCAAAGACCGCAACGGCGCTTACGCTCGCTTCCTTTTCGCTATCAAAACCAACGTCAACTTTGCGCCCGCGTACACTAGCCTTGGTCATTACTATGAGCTGTACGCGAAGGATAAGAAGCGAGCTAGACAATGTTTCCAAAAAGCTTTCGAGCTTTCGCCAGCCGAGACAGATGCTGCCGAGCGTCTAGCCCACTCATTCGCAAACCGCGGCGAGTGGGAGATTGTCGAGGTCATCTCGCAGCGCGTCGTCGATTCTGGCAGAGCAAGGCCACCGCCCGGTTCTAAGAGAAAGGGTTTGAGCTGGCCTTACTCTGCTCTCGGTGTAGTGCAAATGAATAAGCAGGAGTATCAGCAAGCGATCGTTTCTTTCCTCGCTGCCCTGCGCATCAGTCCTGATGACTACCAGTCGTATGTTGGGCTGGGCGAGAGCTACCACAACTCTGGTCGCTACAACTCCGCTAGTCGTACTTTCAACTACGCCCTCGAGCCGCACGAGGAAGGCAAGATGAAAGTGACCGGCGAGACCTGGTTTGCCAAGTACATGCTTGCCAATGTACACAGAGAGCTTGGCGAGTACCAAGAAGCTACCGATGGCCTTCAAGCCGTGCTCAAGGAGCGCCCGAATGAGTTCGGTATCCTTGTCTCGCTCCTCCAAACTTTCGTTGAGCGTGCATGGCACTGCGTTGAGACCGGACTCTTTGGCCAAGCTATCGAGAACTGCAACGAAGCTATCACAACTGCCGTGATCGTCGCAAAGGACAACTCACAAGCTTTCAATCTCTGGAAGTCTGTGGGCGATGCCTGCGTAACATACTCATGGGTACTTTCCGGTAGCGATAAGTTTCCTTTGGCTGAGTTGAGCTCCTTGCTCGACACTGACAACCATGACGAAGCGCTCTCACAGCTGTCCGACATTGATGGCATCCGCTCCAGCAGCCTCACTACTGGCCAAGAGAATGGGCACTCCTCAGAGTCTGCCCCGCCCCTGCCAGTCATCGCTGGTGTACTATCATACAAGCGTGCGATCTACTCGTCCGCCCACGACATCCACGCTCAAGCTGTCGCCTGGTACAACCTCGGATGGGCCGAACACCGTGCATTCTCGCTTAGTGATGGCAAGTCGGGGAAGAAGTATCTGAAGGCTGCCGTTCGCTGCTTCAAGCGAGCTATCGAGATGGAAGCAGGAAATGCAGAGTTCTGGAACGCTCTTGGTGTGGTCACTACCACCTTGAACCCTCAAGTCGCACAACACTCCTTTGTTCGATCTTTACATCTCAACGAGCTCAACGCGAAGGTCTGGACCAACTTGGGAGTCTTGTACACTCTTCAGAATGACTACGAGCTTGCACACCAGGCATTCGGCCGCGGACAATCTACAGACCCCGATTATGCCCATGCTTGGGTCGGCGAGGGCTTGATTGCACTCACGACGGGAGATACCAAGGAAGCTCTCAACCACTTTACCCACGCTTTCGAGATCTCGGACTCCGTATCCACGATAACGAAACGCCAGTACGCTCTGTCAACATTCGACCACCTGCTGACCTCGCCGACTACTTCCAACAACTTGACTGCGCTTATTGAGCCGCTCTTTGCTCTGGAGCAGTTACGTGCCCAAGCTTCGAAGGATCTACCCTACAAACACCTGTCCGCTCTGTTCCTGGAACGCGTAGGCAATGTCCAGGACGCAATCCAGACATTGACCGAACTCTGCTCAAGCGCCGAAGCAGATTACGAGTCCTCCGAGTCAGACGCAGCGCTGGCCCGCTTCGCACATGCAAAAGCAGACATCGCACGCTGCCAACTTGCTGTGCACAACTACTCCGAAGCTCTCGAAAACGCTAATACCGCACTGGATCTCTCTACTGACGCTGAAAGCAGCGGCCTCGATGCAGAGGCAAGGCGGAAGCTCCGCCTATCCGCCCACTTGACAGCCGGTCTCGCGGCACACTACCTCAAGCAAGACAGCGACGCCATCACCATGTTCCGCAGCGCTCTCGAAGAAAGCTCCAACAACCCAGACGTCGTTTGCCTACTCGTGCAAGTCCTCTGGGCCCACGGTGGAAGCAATGAGAAAGCCGCCGCCCGCGAACAGCTGTTCGAGTGCTTTGAAGCCAACTCCGAACACCCTGGCGTAATGACTCTCCTCGGTGCCATCGCCGCTCTCGACGACGACGCCGAAACCGCAAGCGCCGTGCACGACGACCTGCTCGCCCTGCGCACAAAAGCCAACCTGCAACCCGCAGAGCAGACACAAATCGAATCTCTCCTCCTCGCTCTCGCCTCTCTGAACCCAGCTTCAGAAGAAGAGGACACCGCATTGGCGGCTGCCCAGACCGCAGCACTGCTCAACCCCGAGCGCTCGCACGCTTGGACACAGCTGGCACAGCTCTCAGGCGATGCTTACGCTGCTGAAATGGCGTTGCAAACTGCGCAGAAAGCTGTGCCGCCTAACGGTGATGCGGACGCGACTGAGCTTGCGCACGCGTTTGCAGGCGTGGGAACTGTCGCTGATGCGCAGCGCGCGATGGCCTTGGCGCCTTGGGATGCGGTTGGGTGGGAGGTTATGGTGGAGGCGCTGGGTTAATGGAGATTTGTGGGCAAAGAGATGTTCGCACTCGTAGAAACTGCGATGGGTCATGTCTGGAAGCTGGAGATGGATGGAACTCTGACCAACGAAGAGCTGGCTTTGAATGAATAGTCAGGATATATAACACATGTGACATTGTTTCTGGATTGGCTGACCTAGTGTTGCGTTGCCACTTCCATGCCTTTGCTTCCATTGAGCTCATACTATCACATAGCTAGCCCTATCGTATGCCGTAGTGACCTGCCGCCGAAGGAATACAAAAGGCCTCCAGCTCCTTCCGAGATGCAGGAGGCTACTGTGTGTTGACATGGCATATCACCGGTCAACCGAATAGCGCACCATCCATGGAACACCCGAGGCATCGAGCACGTAGGCATGCAAGCAAGCAAGAGTGAGAAGTCGAAAGAAAAGCATCCCTAAAATTTCATAAACCTCAATATTCTACAATCGAAAAGTCTGGTATCTGTTTGCTAACAATTCGCTCTCCGTTCCATTCATCAAGCATCCTGATCAGAAGCATCTTCCACCTCCACCGCTTTGCCTTTACCCTTGCCAGCGTATCCTTCAGCACTCTCTGGTTGAGCTTGCTCTTCTGCATCTGTTTCAGTGGTAGGCTGCGCTGGTTCGCTGACGGGCTGATCTCCGAAACCCCAACTGCCTGAATTCCATGGAGCATTTGCGGGCGCTGCGGATGGGCTTGTTGCGGTTGTGTCTGGGTGTTGGGTTCGGGTTGGTGTTGGGGATTGGATTTCTGGTTGGGCTTGTACAGCTGGCGTGGTTTGCGCTGGTACGGTTGGGACGAAGAGTGGTGAACCGCGCTCGTCTGTTGGCCCGGCGGTAGACTCAGCGGGCGCGGTTGCAGGAGCTTGGGTAGTCTGCTGTGGCTCGAGAGTTCCGTTGGGTCTTTGCTCGACGTCCGGACGTGCTGGCGTTGCTGAAGTACTAGGCTCCGGAGCGGTGGGCTGCGAACTGGTGGCAGTGGGTATTGACGTAGACGCGGTACCTTCTTGTCTCTGAAGAGGCATCAACGTCCAGCCC
Source organism: Cladosporium sp. SL-16 (assembly GCA_002921095.1). NCBI lineage: Eukaryota > Fungi > Ascomycota > Dothideomycetes > Cladosporiales > Cladosporiaceae > Cladosporium > Cladosporium sp. SL-16. The sequence continues at coordinate 95,984 of PEGC01000017.1, forward strand.
TCCGGAAGGACCATTCCTTGTGGTAGGTTTGCATGCCCGTTGGTCATCACTCTGTCTGCAGCGCCGCGTAGAAGTTCCTGACTGGGCGCGAACGGCGCTTGATGCTGCAACCCAATGCCTCCACCCGCAGGTTGCTGATATTGTGCTCTCAGTCTAGCCATTTCAGCTTCCATCACCCTGAGTAAAGCGACCTGCTGTTGCTCCAGCTGTAGGTTCTGGGCATCTTGCAAGATTCGTTGCTCAATCTGCATAAGCTGCACCTGGGTCGGCACTGGAGCCCTAGCAGCCTGCATGATAGGCAAGCCGGCGATCGGAATATTCGGGATACCACCGTGGGCTTGTGGAAGGTAGGGATCCTGCAGACCAAGATGATTCGGACCTTGTTGTGCCGCTGGCTGGGCGGCTGCCTGGTTGTTCTGTGCTTGGGGGTTGCGTAGTTGGTTGGCAAGATTCTCCATCTGTCCCGCAGCGCCGTTTGCAAACCCGATTCTAACGGGTCCAAGGTTAAAGAACCTAGCTCTAACAGGTGGTTGGCCGTTTTGCGGGTGTGCTGGCTGAGCACCGGGAGCGGCAGGGTTGACAATGCCTGGAACTGCTCCGGTTGGTGCTTGGGCGGTTGGTGGCGGTGTAGCGATTACGGGTCTACGACATGTCGGACACATCTGCTGTCGCTCCAGCCATGACTTCAAGCATCTCAAATGCAGGATGTGACCACATGGTAGCTTCTTTGCTCGCAAGCCCTCGTCTCGTCGGACGTGTGCTGGGGTCGGTACAGGTGCAGGCTGGCCTTCGGCAGGCTGAGCTTGCGCATTGGGTTGTGGTTGCTCCCAAGCAAACATGTTCTCTCTGCAAACGATGCAAGCATCGCCCTGGATCTCCTCTGTTGTTGCATCTGGGTAGCGGGTGTTCATGTCGCTAGTAGCCCTGCGGTATTGCAAGAAGTCGGACACACGTTTCGTAAACGATGCGAACGTCAAATAAACATCGCGCATGATATGCATCGGTAGTCCGTTGAACGTAATGCTGACGACCAGGAAGACCACGTAGATCACCAGTTTGATGAAGTCGGTCGTGACTTCCAGACCAAAGAGCCAGCGTCGCTTATCCTCCCAGCCGGGAATATCCACTTCATTCTCATCGACCTCAATCGGCTCTTCGTCAACAGGCGATGCCGGTGCCGGTCTTCCATCCTCCGTCTCGTTTTGTCTGGCCTCGGCTCTTTCTGCCCTGATCTCGAGCTTCCGCGCCTCAATCGCTTCATGTGTCTGGAACTTGACCACCTCAATCTCTGCCACCGCCAAGCAGTACCGTAAAAGCGTGAACGTCGAGAGAACGATCTGGATCGTAAATTCAAACGTAAAGATGACCATCATTCCTGGTCGGGGGTTCGCAAGGACAGTGTCGACGCAGTACCAGGCCATCCAGATGTTGAACAAAACGCTGACCGCAAGACTGCTCGCCAGCCGCATGTGGAACAGCCTCGGATTTGCTGGTGGTTGTTGTTCCAAGATGTCCACTCTCCCCTCGCCTATCCAGCCCCAGACCTTGCCGGCGAGCAATAGCACGAACATTGCCAACAGCCAGCCTCCGACGTCCTCCCTAAAGCTCGGCATCGCCAGCAAAGTATCGAGCACGGCATACCAGGCTTTTTCGCTAAGGTGTTCGACCTCGATAGGCCGGAGGGGTCCGTAGAGCACTCGCTGGAGCGCAAACATGAAGGCGCATGCTCCGACTAGTAAGAGGTTGGTGAGGATGAGGAGGCAGGCATTCGATTGAGAGAGATAGACGGTCGCGCTGTAGAAATTGGGCCGTTCGTGGAAGGCCTTGAGCAGGCATGCCGCAGCCGCCGCAGTGGAGGCACCGGCGTAGTATGCAAGTCGCATTGTGCTGGTGTTGTGTGGTTGGAGGACGAAGTGTCAAAGAGGATTGGGTAGGTTGGCGGGAACGTCCATGGCCCGACGGTTAGTCAAGAGGTCGGAGTGGTCGTGGTTGTGAGTTGTGAGTGAATGGGGTTGTGTTATGTTTGTAGTTAGTTATGCATGTGCCTGATACAAGGACAGCTGGTCGCGGCGTCGGAGCCGGCTTGACTGGTGAGCGAGATGACGCCAGAACAAGGAACAACCTCCAAGCGGACTGGACTGGACGCTGGGCGACTTCGACAGGAATAAAGTATATGTAAGAAACATTTATTACATAATATTGGGAGATATAATATATAGATATGCTCAGCTATTGGAAAGTATCGTGAGTAACGGTCATGTGCCACAAGTGCTTCTACCAATGAAAGCACTGGCTATAGAATACAAATGTGTCTCAACTCTAATGCTGATGTCTTCTCTAAAATACACCTCGCTCCCCTTGCCAATAATTGATGCAAACTTACAAGATACTGGAAGACCCAAGTAGTCGCGTCATAATGCGATCGCCAATGTCTAGTATCGTCGTCTCGACAGCATCTGCACTACACCACCATAACCCCTCAGCGCAGCCAGATAGTACACAACACCAAAGACAGCTCCACCCAAGTGAGCGCTGCGACCGACATTATCATTGCTGTTGAGCCAGAACAAGTCCCACGCAAAGTATGCGCCAGTAAGCACAAACATGGGTACCGGGACGGGAACAAACATGAAGCCCATCGGTACCATTGGGGCGAGCATAGTTGCTGCCGAAGAAACGCCCATAACAACGCCAGAGAATCCCAGGCCGACTTGCCTGGTAGCAGCAAGACCGTGCTCGCCCCAGGAGCCCCATCGTTTGTCGTGTCCTTGGGACTGCTTCTGGTACAGCCACGATGCGCTGCCCACTACAGCGCTCCCGAGAGTCAAGGCCACCACGTGTGCAGGGCCGACACCGACACCGCCCGCGAAGCAGAGGACACTTGCGAATGCGTTGAATGAAATCATGTTGAAGGCGATGTGCATGAGGTCCTTGTGCGAGAATGCGGACGTGATCAGAGTCCAGTAGCGCTTTGCTCTGGCATTATACCAGGAGAGGGTGGCGTTATTCATCAGCAGCTGTTGCAGTTTGGCGTCGTGAGTTGTATTGGCGTAGACCCAGCCTCCGAATACTGCGAGGTTCAGTCCGATGATGGCGTTGACCATCATCTTTGTAGAACGAAAGCGGTTGGGTTGCCATCCTCCGTAGTGGCGGATGGAGTTCATCGCCACTTGGTAGGAATTCATCGTGGGCTGTCTGGGCCTTTTGGCGGATATGTTGGATAGGCGAGCCTGTGGTGATGATGTGAAGAAGCGTGATTGCTGTGACAGGGTAGGTTGGCGAGGCTGAGCGCGTCTTGTGAATAGTCCTGCAAGGACGCGGCCGCGATGTAGGGACTGCATTTTGGTGGTCGTGTGTGCGAGTGTCCTCTCGCCAATGCAGCGTGATAAGAAGCCGTGGCAACGCGTCTTGTTGTGGTCAATCCCGCTGCTGGTGGGCTACAAGGATTCTGAAGCGTGTTGCCGTCTTGCAGGGGTGGTGGTGTATGCAGTGTCACCCGAAGGACGCGGAGGTTGAGGAGAAGGCAAGCAATCTTGATTCTCGCGAGCAGAATCTTTCCTAGAAGATGCGCGTTATGGCAAGGAATCCATTACAACGAACAGGTGTGCAATATGCTATGTCATGCAAGAGTAACTTCTTATTTTCCATCCATCTCTTCTTCAAATGTCGATGCGAAAGTAGCTTTTTGCCACTGATGCCTCAGGCACCGAAGGACGAGCAATGGGAAACCCTCGAAAGACATCAGTCGCGATTGAATAAATCCACTACTCAAGTCGAGGTATCTTAATGTCGAGATGCAATTCTTGATGATTCTTTGATGGTACAATTTACATGAGGCCGGTGCCAAACGCAATCCTCCCCAGCACCTCCTCCCATCTGCCATACGACCATGTCTCCATCTGATCATTCTGAGCTCTATTCCACCCTCAGCGAGCTATATACATTACTTGACACTCTTGCCGCCCTTCCGCCTAACATGTTCGCTTTACCTCCAACAGATACAGGCAGTCACCCACCAAGCGAGTTCAACGCAGACTCGGCGCGAGCAGGAGGCTTCGCAGAAGAAGCAATCACCATTCTGGCCACGCTTCCTTACTTGCAATATCCCCTAGAGATCCAGTTTACTACGAGCCCGAAGTGCTTTCTAGGTGCTGATCTCGACGGGAGAGATTTTGAGGAGACACTGGAGATGATCGACGACGGTCCTATTGCTGGGTTAGCTATTGTGTTGACCGATTCTTTGGCTGGTATTGGATGTTACTATGTCTATGACACAGATAAGAGTAAGCCTCCTCAGAGTCTTAAATAGTCTCAGGCAGTTTCGAAGGCATTATGCTTGAATGCCACTAGGAGTCGTATACCCCTGGACTCCCCAGGACGAGCCCGAAGAAATGGCATACTACGACGTACCAGCGAAGTCGCCTCGTGAGACATTTCAACCATTGATCGACAAATGTCGAGGGTTGCAACATATCAGTCATCCTTCGAACCAGAGGGAGGGCGAGTACAAATTGGCCGTCAACGAGTCGGATGTCGTCGTGCCAGACAATGCTCCTGACAGGGCACGCGAATTGACTGAGTAATTTCACAGGAAATGGCAGCATTATCGTGGGTTGAAGGACATATATCTCCAATACGGCTGGCAGCCTGAGCAGATAGATCAAGGTGCTTTTAGGCGCGACGAGTTTATCGAAAAGAGGAGACGTTATCTGTTCGGTTAAGAATGCTCAGTTTACAGGGCTAGCTCTCTGCCTCTGCATAAACATTCGGTCCCAGCGGCCCTTCAAACTTTAACAACTGTCCCAAAGCACACCCAGAGAAGCTGACCTTCGGCTGCGCCTCGTAGAAAGCGTCAAAACGAGATTCCATGGCATCTTTCAAACTCTCCACGTTGCCCCGTGGGTGGAGATACTCCCAAGGCCTTGTGCAGACTTTACCACTGCAGCGTTTCAGAGTCAGGAGCAGAGTATCCAGTCTCTGCTGGAGGCGGTGGGGATTCCAGTCGTACAGTTGAGCATCTTGTTTGTCGTAGAGGTTGTAGAGTTGATATGGGTCGGTCTGTTTCTCATTGTCAATGGTGTGGTTGCGCTGCATGCATGCGCGGGCAAACTCACGTTCATTTCGTATAGTTCGTGTTCGTTGGTGCACCACACGGTGTACATCAGGTTATAGCCTTCGCCGATGACGCGGACTGTTTTGTAGGTGTTGTTGGCTCCTTGCACTGTAATGAGAGGTTAAAAAAAGAAGCACCCTGATACTAAATCGAGTTGAAACATACCAGAGCCACCCGTGTAAGTCGTAGGATCAGGAATAACTCCATTACCAGCGCCTCCAAAAACACCTTCGAGTCCACCATAGCCCCAATACTCCACATTGACGTGCTCGCTTTTGCCGCGACCATTGGGATCGAACAAGGGCATTACTTCACCATCAAAGTCAAGAGGCGGCTCTATGCCAGCCAAGCTGAATAACGTAGGCACGATATCAGTATGCGACGTCGGCTTCTTGTAGACTTTGCCTTTGCCAATACCAGGTCCACGGATGAAGAACGGGACATTGATGTCCTCTTCGATGTTGCAGGTCTTTCCCGGGGGTAGCCTGTGCTGGCCGATGTGGAAGCCGTTGTCGGAGGTGTACATGATGTAAGTGTTGTCCGCCAGCTCGGGATGTTCGTCTAGCCATGAGAAGATGTTGTCGACGAGGTCGTCTACAGATTGCAGTGCTAGGATGCGCTGCCTGTAGTAGTTGTCTCCGCTTTTGATTGCTGTTTCGTTCATTCTCTCTAGTGTTTTGATGAAGCCGCCACCGGAGGCCTATCTCGATGTTAGTACGAGAAGGGGACGGGTTATAGTAACGTCTTGAAGGCCAATCTACCTCAATCGGATTATAATTTGGAGTCCTTGGCACTTTGAGCTCGGGATACATATGCTCATGTCGTTTTGCCGGAACAGGCGGAAAGAAGCCTTTCGTTGGCAGTCCTTTAGCGGAAGTGCTTCTGTAGAGTTCAGAATGTGGTCCAATTGGGGCAACACCGACGAAGAAGGACCGATCAGAGGTCACGGCCTCGTCAAGGAATCCGATTGCGTCGTCTCCGATCATATCTGTGGAGTAAACGCCAGGATTGAATTGGGGAGGATCCTTATTTCTCTGTGAGGAAGAGTTGAAGTAGATGTATGTGTTTGGATCAAGCAGGACTGGTAGTGTCAGTACAACCTACCAAGTCGATGAAGGAGGAGTATCTCACAGTCTGTGCCGTTCCAGCCTCTGGGAAAAGGCTTGTTGTAATTGGTGGTAGTATGAGCGTTCATGAACTTCCCGGTGTAGTATGTATTGTAACCCGCATCTTGCAACCAGACCGGTAAGTATTTGTCGTTCCATCCTTCGGATATGAACTTTGGATACCCGCCTTTGAGATTCACAGTTGTCAGCGAAGGCATAGGTATTTTGTTTAAGGAAGTAGACCGTACCGTAGGGCTCTGTCACCGCGGTCACGTTAGTGTTATGTGCGGCTTTCCCTGTCAACAAAGAGACCCTAGAAGGACAGCATTGAGAAACAGTGCAGTAATGCTTTTCGTGAAACGTCCCTCCATTGCCAAAGTGCTTCTGTACAGCGGGCATGTACTCCAAAGAGTCCATGTGCAGGTCCTGGTCGTCTGTCATGATGAAGATGAAGTTTGGCCTGGTAGTGTTCGCAGCATTGGTCTTATTGAGCTGCACGGTCGCTGCTGATACGACTGCAAGCACCGTTGCAGCCGATCCAAGGTGGTAAATCATCATGGCGCTTTGTTGGCTTGGTAGCGGATACCGGGCGCGAGAAGATCGCGACCTCGAGATGGTGGCAAACAGTTGATAGCCTCAGATGACTGCCAGTCTACCAACTGGATGTGGATGTCGATATCAGTGTCAATACCTCCTCATTAACTCTACATTGTGTTCCACAGGCCCCACAATTCCCCGCACACACCCTTCTGGAGTCAATATTTCTAGGGGTGGGGATCACCACCTCGCACCTCCACCACCACCACCACCACCACCAGACTTCGAGCGTCTACGGCGTGGTTCGTTGAAGCAGTATCATGTCAAAGATGAGGTACGAAGCCTGTGAGCCATGCTTTTATCGACCCCTCAACGACATTTCTCCAGTACGATTAGCAGGCGCAAAGATCTCACAAGCGATGGAGTCATGATCATAACTTCCTTGCTGATTTTGGCAATGACATGTCCTATCATACTGTCCGTGTTAAATAGTCGAGATGTTCATCAGCCCCCCAAGCGTCAGTCTACCAGTAACACTACCGCTCGTTCCATTACTCGTGCCGTTAGCCGGCAAAACTACTTTTATGGGGTGCTGGAGCGTGTCGGTAGGAATGGCATCCGGCTCTTCGCCTTGTAAAAACTCAACGGTGTACTTGAAACCACTCTTCGCGTACAAGCTCCCTGAACTCCGGAAATTCCAGTTTGAGTACTCATCTTTAGGGTCTTCGCCATCATTGCTGCATCATGCATTAGCCAAAAAGCTTCTCCTCTTTGTTTTCGAATGAACCAGAGATTGCTCGCCGTTTTGGCAGAACTTACATCAGCTTGGAGAAGAAGTAGACGCATTCGTCTGGGAAGATCTGGTACGCCTGCTCGCCGCGGGGCCACTCGATCAGGAGTTGCATAGCGCCATCCAATGGAGAGACGTCCATCTTCATGGCAAAGTGTGACCCAGGATCGGCGAAGTCACGGTCGTTCTCTTCCTGTTTGCGAAGTGCGTCTCCGTGACAGTAGCCCGTGAGCTCACGGCGTCGGATGTCTTGCCGTTGGATCTTGTCATCGCCTTCCCAATGGTCCGTGGCTTTACACTTATCTGTTCGACCGCCGTTCCATATCCTCCTTACAGTAAGTGGCTGGATGCTCAATGTGGCGTTGGCATTGACGTTCCGGTATTCGACTGCACCGCCATGCTTCAGATTGCTGCCGTTATCGCCATCATCGTTCGGCACATCGCAGCCATCGGTGACAGCGTCTAACCAAGCTCTGCAAGCATGTTTACCGATCGCGCCGTCGGAGTCCCAGCTGATTGAGATGTTGAGATAGTCGAAGGTTCCCGAATTGAAGGTGCTGCTTGTCAGATCACCTTGCTTGCCTTGCAGGTGCCAGGGGTCTGTAATATGTCAGAATCTAGTGGTCCTGTAGAAGCTGGGTATATTGCCTTACGTGCGCAAAAGTCGTAGATGTTGGATATGATGGTGTCTCGATCCGCCCATGTAGCTGTCGAATCGCCATTACAAGAGACGCTGTCGACGTGAGGTAGATCGCCGCCGACCGAGTCCACGATTTCTGCAAAAGCAGAGTCGCCTTTTCCATACACTCGTCAGCTTCACCGATCACACATTCAGTAGGAAACCATGGAGTAACCATACCTGCACGTACTGCTTCCATCTTGTAAAGGATCAGATTCGCGATGAGTTCGTGGCCACCTGGCGTTGGATGAAACACCCTTGCGACTGAAACAGGAATCTGGTCGCCCATCTTCACGTCTTCTTCCGCAATTCGCATCTTGGGCGCAACTGCCGTCGTGAACATCGTATCGTTGGAAGAATTGTTCCCAGGGGTGACCTGAAACCTGGCGTTTGAACCAGAGTTGATGATCTGTGTGCGCATCTCCTCAACCATGTCGATGAGTTCGTCATTTGCGTTGTCAATGTTGAGCTCCACCTTCGCATCGGACTCTTCAAGCGTTGCGTGTATTCACGCGCCGTATCGATCGCCGGCAGTGCCACTCACCAGCGCAACCGCTTCTTCATTGCGTTTCGCGTTCTCAATGTTATCGGGTTTCGATGGAGAACCTTCTTCGCTCATCATTTGATAGAAGAAGGAGTCCGGACGGTTTGCACCATGGCCCTTGCTTTCGTCTACGCCTGGCTCGCAGAAGCGTCCATTGGTCATTCCCACGTATTTGTCGTAGTCGATGAAGTGGACTTGAGGGCCAGCCCTTTCAACAGCCAATTCCAGGACGCCGTTCATAGCGCCGACGACTCTGTTCATGGCGCTGCGTCGCTCTTGGGTCAAGAATTTTCTGACATCTACGATGCCCCAGAGATGCCAGCTGACTTCATCGCAAGCTTCATCGCTGATGTCGAAGAATTTCGCGTATCCGACATAATATCTATGTGACAACGTCAGAAGGAAGCCTTGCTTCTTGTTCGAGGGTGGGCTCACATGTTGCCATCGGCTGCCAATTTGCCGCGAGCGACGTCTAGCAACTCATCGAGCTTAGGATCGAAATCGCCATACTCAAGCGCTTTGCTGACCTCTTCAAATTTTGCATCACAATCAGGTGCTTGGAACAGTGACCCATGATCTCCTGCAGCTTGGCCTAAGAAACGATAGACGCACCCGTTCAGCAGCTCTGTCAGTTGCGCATCGTTGCCTCCCTTACAGTGTAGTCAGCTAGCAGATTCTCTTCACATGCATTCATCCCAATGACATACCGCAGAAATGATGATGAAGTTTTGATCGGAAGACAACGCTCTTGCCTGCTTGGTGGCTCCTTTGATCAATGCGCCACTGCAGGCGGAGTACGTGAAGTCGATGCCCCAGAACGCTGCGCCTACGAAGCTGAATAGGATTCATCAAAGCGATGACATTTCTCTTCGCTATCAACTTCGTTGCCTGCGCCGAGGCCTGCCGCATACCTTGAAATTGATCAGATCAGATGCTTCCAGCAAAGATTTTGCACTGGTTCAACTTACGAATCGCCAATAGCAGCTTCTTTGGTGAAGCCAAATTCGTTCAATTCTGCGGATGTATCGGAAGCATAAGTATCATCGCGTGAACTGATTGCGAGGAATGTGGCGTTTGGTCACGATGATCCTCCCTAAAGCTCTATGTAGCTTTCTACTGTCTTTGATACTTTTTTTTGCGCCGAGTTCAGCTCAGATCGAGGCGGGACAGCTGGGTACGTGCACAAGTTCTACTGGTCTTGCGGCGATGAATGATTGCGGCACATCGAAGACGTTGGCCTTCTTTCCTTTAGATCCCCAACATGCAAGAGACAAATGCTACGTTGTTTGTTCCTTCGGGCAAGAGAAATCCATGGCTGACGTTGGAACCATACAGGCATCGCCTACAACAAAGAATTCCTGGAAAAAACTGGCAGGATCGTGTTCGGCTCCATCGTTGTGATCGACGGACTTGCCGAGTGGAACGACAAACAAGTCGCAGAACTTGCATTCCAGGCCTCTGATGCCGTAACGAAAGCATTCAGAGACAACGTCGTCTCGATCTCAGCGGATTACAAGAGGCGACACCGCAGAAAGGACATAGAGGAATCTGACATATTCCCTGCAGTCACGACTACACTTGTTGTTGACAACACTGCGTACATTTCCACTTCCGTCAAAGGTACTGGAACCTACTCTGCAAACCAGCAGCTAAGGTCGTCCCTAAGGGTCAACCACGCTTTGTTACTCTCAAAGGTGATAAGAACCCATGCCGCGCAGAGGTCGTGGAAGCTCTTCAAAGATGTCAATTGAAGTCGCCATCGAAGTTCAAGGAGATGAGAGAGGAAGCGAAACAGAAACGAAAGCGGCAGCAAAGAAGTTGGCGGAACGAGCAGGGGAACAGTTCGATGACAGAGCTTGGGAGGAGAATAACAAAGACAAGCAAGTGGGAGCCATCAAGGCCAGCGGACATCGTACCGGCGCCAGCTGTGGTGAGCCGATGGCAGCGTTAGCTTACTGCACAACGGGATCAGAAAAGAAATTGTCAGAGGCAAAGGCAAGGGTCATGGCAGTGGACAAACCCTTGGGGGGTAAAGCGCGATATGCGAATCCTTGCGGAGGATGGACCTTGGACAACAAAGTAAGTTCTCTCGCAAAGTCCATACTGAGTCTGAGCACACGTTAACTAGATCTACAGAACTATCCGGGCGAGTGGGGTTGCAAAGTGCTGATGAACAGTGAAGAGGGCTTGAATATCAATGTCATCAGCAAGGCGGATGGAACCAGCCCTGAGAAGATGGAGGGGCGCATTGTTGCCGAACCTATGCAGATACATTACCCATAGACGCGATCGAGCAGATCTCGGGCCTAGAGGCACGCGATCCGACGAGGAGTATACTGCAGGCCCAGCCATTATTTGCATGTCTTTGAGATAGTCGCACACGCGATTATGGACGTTTTTTTCTCACCAGTCAGTTCAAGTCTGATGACCGCTTATGGGCCGGAGAAGTGACGGGATCATGCGTGGCTTTGCCTGATCTTATAGGCGAACTACCCTCCGGAAAATCTGCACTGAAGCTTTGACAAGTTCTGTTCAGAGGCAGAATTTCTTAATAGGTTTGCGCTTCTAGCCCACCAACGCTACTATGAGAGTCTTCGGTACCGTCAAAGTCGTCGTCAGATTCTTGGAAGGGATCGTAGTCCGCGCAGTCAAAGTTCAGTGGCTCATCGGATGCGGATTTGTGGTTCGATTGCGCCTGTGCAAGAACTCTTCCCGTAGCACGCCACCTAGCCGGTCGCCTGTAACTATCATTAATCGTCAAGGTCAAAGTCTGATGGAGTGAGGCGCAACGGCTCTACCGATCCGCACAGGTGGCCACATTGCGTCTCTGCAGGAATCACCGAGAGCGCGCCTCACCTGTCCACTTACCGAAGAGGATACGGGGGGTAATCGGTATCTTCGTTCGGGCCACGCCACCCATCAGTGTTAGGCTCTAGTAGCCCGTTCGAGAATCTAAGCTTCATGGAGGCTGATGCCATGAGGAAGAAGCGAAGCCAGGCGTTTTCGCCATGCATCTTTCCTGTGCACGCTGAGAGCGCAGAGCATACGGAAGGTCGAAGCTCAGGGTGACCGTAAGCGAGTAGCGTATGGCGGATTAAGTAGTAGGCTCGTAGCATGTCGGTGTATTTGTCTTTCGTTTCCCATTCGATCTTCTCGAGCGTGTTGTCACGATTGGCAGCATCACAGACGGATGTAGCAAGGCCGGCATTGCGAAGCACTCGGGGCAAGTAGAAATGGAGCGACGAAGGCTCTCCCAAAAGAGGCACTTCTCCACATCGGACCTCGAGCAGAGTCAAGGATATCGCTTCCTCAATGTGCGGGATGTTAGTTTTGTAGACCGATGCGATGATGTGTTGGGAGTGCTCCTGCCAGATGGAACGCATTCGGCGATTGACACATGACAAACGTAGCAGCGTCCGTGTTGTAGGGGCTGCGATCAAGATGTTGATTAGGACTTCGGTGGGAAGCGATAGCAGTGTTGTCATGTTTTGGGCGTCGTTAGTGATGTTCACAGTACAGAGAGAGTGAGGGGCTGGAGTGAGTGGGGTGGCAAGGTGGCGGAGAGTTCAGTCAGCCTCAGGCAGGAGCGAGTCAAGAGGCAACGGTCAAGCGTCTCTCGCACGACGACTAACTGCGCTACCAGCAGCACGCCAATTGCACCTCTTCCAAACACAACCACCACTGCCACCCACCCTCAACTCTCGCTGCCCGCGCGCTGTCCGTCTCTACATATCATCTTCTCATCAATATTAAGCTCGCTGACCATTGTGCAGAAATTGACACGCACGACCACCACTCGAAATCCCAATACCATCCCAAAGTGCGCGCGCAACTGCCACACCGGCTCGAGCTAACCATCAAACCTCCTCGCCTGAACCCCGACCTGATTACCATCACCTGCTACACGCGAAGTGCCCATCTCTGATTACCAACATCTGCGCGACATCACCCAATTCATACGCCCGGGCGCATCTGATCATATAGAGCCCGCCCCACTAGCTTGATCCGCACATTCACAAAACACAATGTCCTCAGAGCTCGCAAACCAGCTCGGTGCGACATCACTCAATGATGCTCCGGCAAATGATGACTGGAAAGCCGGCTTGAAGAGACCAGCAAAGGACGGAAGAGTACAGACTGAGGATGTCACGAAGACCAAGGGCTTGGAGTTTGAGGACTTCTACATCAAGCGTGAGCTCATGATGGGCATTTTTGAGGCCGGCTTCGAGAGACCCTCACCTATTCAAGAAGAGACGATCCCCGTCGCAATCACGGGCAGAGATATTCTAGCTCGTGCAAAGAACGGCACAGGCAAGACTGCCGCTTTCGTGATTCCCACGCTCGAGCGCATCAACCCAAAGCTGCAGAAGACCCAAGCTCTACTCCTCGTGCCCACCAGAGAATTGGCCCTCCAGACGTCGCAGGTATGCAAGACGCTCGGCAAGCATCTCGGCATCAACGTCATGGTCACCACTGGTGGTACCGGTCTCAAGGACGACATTATTCGATTGAACGAGACTGTGCACGTGATTGTTGGTACTCCCGGTCGTATTCTCGATCTCGCCTCCAAGGGCGTTGCCGATTTGTCTGCCGCCCACACCTTTGTCATGGATGAGGCTGACAAGCTTCTCTCTCCCGAATTCACCATCACCATCGAGCAACTTTTGCAGTTCCACCCGAAGGACAGGCAAATTATGCTCTTCTCCGCCACCTTCCCTATTGTTGTCAAGTCTTTCAAGGACAAGCACATGCGCGATCCTCACGAGATTAACTTGATGGACGAGCTCACACTCCGCGGTATCACTCAGTACTACGCATTTGTCGAGGAGAAGCAGAAGGTCCACTGCTTGAACACGCTTTTCAGCAAGCTGCAAATCAACCAGTCTATCATTTTCTGTAACAGCACGACCCGTGTGGAGTTGCTTGCGAAGAAGATTACCGAGCTGGGTTACTCGTGCTTCTATTCACACGCAAAGATGCTTCAACAGGCTCGTAACAGAGTCTTCCACGATTTCCGCAACGGCGCTATGCGCAACCTTGTTTGCTCCGATCTTTTGACTCGCGGTATTGATATCCAGGCTGTCAACGTTGTCATCAACTTCGATTTCCCCAAGAACGCCGAGACCTACCTCCACCGCATTGGTCGTTCCGGACGTTTTGGTCACCTTGGTCTGGCTATCAACTTGATTAACTGGGACGATCGCTTCAACCTCTACCGCATTGAACAGGAACTTGGCACCGAGATTCAGCCTATTCCTGGCAACATCGACAAGAAGCTTTACGTATACGACGCTCCCGAGAACATCCCGAGACCCATTGCCGCTACACCGCAACAGCAATACGCTTTGCAGTCTGGCCAGCCGGCTGGCAGGCAACAAGGCACTGGGTCCGACTTGCAGAACCCGGCGAACAGGACTGGAGGGTACCGAGGTGGCCGTGGCGGCAGAGGTGGCTTCCGCGGAGCCCCTCGTGGCGGTAACCAGGCTGCTTTCTCAGGACCTCCTGGCCAGAACGGTTTCCAACAGCGACCGCAACCTCAGCAGCAACCGCCCTCAAACGGCGCTGCTCAGGCATAATAAAGTGATTTCCTCTCTTTATGTCTGACCATGTTTTTAGGCGTTCCTCGGCGTTGCACTGTAACGCTGGCTGGCCGGCGTGCCATTTGGGCGGAGCGGCAGGCGTTTTTTCTTTTCGAGCTTTCACGACCGTTTCTTCTGTACGATCTGACGATATCCGGTTCTTATGCTCCGGACTTCTGGATTGCGGGTCAGTTTCGACCTGCGTTTTGACAAGCCGCCTTCCTGGCTGTTGTGGTGCCCTCGTGGCTGCATACTCAAAACTCAACTCTCGGCATGTGTCACCTATACAAACAACATTCTGCGACACGTTATTCACACGGACCGAATATCCTTATGCTACCTGGCTGCCCTCTGGACCAGCCTTGGTAGCTTGATCATCACAAACCCCGACGCAACACTATCGATTTTCTCCCGGTCATGTCCGACACAACATGTCCAATTCTTAAGCGCAATCTGACTTCAGGCTACGCGAAAGAAGTCAAGTCACATTGCAGTGCAGCGCGCCATTGGCCCAGCGCAAAAAACCCACACGACCACGTTGATCATAGCTGTTCGTGCTATCCGCTGAACAAGACTACCCGATCAGATCCATCATACCCACTTTTACCTCGACGACTTCGCCATCAACTGTCCACCTTCGTTCCTCTACTTTCGATGACCACTCTTTACGATGTCGGAATGATGGCAAGCGTCAGGCAGTGGGTGTAGATTGGTGGAAAGAAAAAACCGCAAGAAAAAAGACTCAGAAGGAGGACTATGTAACGCGAGCTAGTTGCTTTGAGAGCTGTGCATGCTCATTTTCGGACGGCTGACGGTTGACGGCTGTGCGACTGGCTTGCTCCATGGTAATAATACAAATGTTCTTCTACAGCAAAATTCCTCGTCCCATCCTTGATCGTGATGCCTTGTGCTGCTTCTATCTCCCCACCCCTCTTGACTGCGAGTACGGGTCCTGCCCCCTCCACCGCAGTATGGTTCTGGTCATAGCTGCTAGTGAATTCTCCGTGTGTCTTCCATACTGGTATCGAAGAGCTCAACGCGGCGCTCCCGTTGGACGAAGACAATCTTTCACACAAATGCGCTAGCCCATGAGTACCTCAAGATGGAGAAACTTGTGATAGGCTTTTGTTTCGTGTACTTTGCCAGGAATACATGTATGCACCAGGCCGATGCTCGAGGGCCAGACGTACATACATGTAAGTATATATGACAGTGGTGTGCCGTCTTCTGGCCTTGGGGTAGAGAGGGTTAAGCCTCGCCGGCCATTCGCATCAGATCTGCGCGACTCTCGGTCAGGAATGTACATGTAGGTTATGTCAAACAGCGTCAATATCGACTACGAGTTACGAGAAATGCGACTGCTCTACGAAAAATTACCTATCAATAGTGTGCAAGTGGAACGATATCACTCCATACCGACAGTGAAATTGTCCGACCAGCGTTGTGCGTGACCCCCTTCACCACTCGACCGAGCAGCACGGCGAAACGACAGCAGAGTCTAATCCAATTGAAGTTAAGCAACTATATGTGTTCCGCAACGACGCCTGCAGTAAGCAGTGCAAGCTAACTTACATACCAAAGCCATACCTTCACATCTATGATCAAGATCCTAACACTCCCTTCCCCCCCAAAGCCACGCTATGGAACTCATGTAGGTACATGCAAAGCACCATGGAGTCAAGACTCTAGCATATCTCCAACCTCTTGCGCACCTAATAAAATGCACCTTGTCCCAAGAAACTTAATCAAGAACACCGAAAATGGTGAAAGTTCGTTGGGAATTAAATACATACAACACCCCAAGGCAGCATCTTGAGTGAGGCCTGTCCAACCAAAAGATAATTATCGAATACTCATTCCTCCATTCCAAAAAATGACCCAAACTTTCTCCAGTCCTGTCATCCACTTCTCCCAAATGAACGAAGGCTCGTCCCAACTTTGAGGGGAAAGAATCCCGTGACGCTATGTATAAATGCCTACCGGACACGAGCAGTCTCGCGTGTCCTTCCACTCCAACCCAAATCAGCCGATTCATACTCCCCATCAACCAAAAACACCAGGTCCCTGCCCGCGCGCCAACCCCCGAACGAAGAGCAGAACCAAAAACGCAAATCCGAAACCAAAAAGCAAACCAGAACGGGATATCATTTTTCCTTTCTTTCCTTTCGCCAGCCATGCCACCTAGCAAGGTGAGACTTCTCCTCTGTGAATGTCTCTCGCCCCCCAAAACCTAATACTGCCCAGGTGTTGTTGAAACGAGCATCGTGGCTTCGCGTTCTCAGCCCCCCAGCGCCCTGAAGGCCCGCGAGTGACCATACTAAAGCTTGCCATGCCTCGCCTTGAACACCGCAACTTTATCATCGTAGAATAAAATCTCCCGCAAACGCAGCTTCGCCGCTCTGCCGTTCCTGCCACCCTTACGGGGCGCGTCCGAGTAATCAGAATCAGAGTCTGTGATATCGTCGTCAAAATCGTCATCGTCGTCGTCATCGTCGTTGTTCTCAGCGTCGCTTTCGGTTTCCTCGTCGGCGTCGCTGTCGGCGTCGAGCTCTTCTTCTTCTTCGTCCTCGTCTTCGTCTTCGCCGTCTTCGGAGGCTGTGCCTGTGGCGCCGACGGAGGGAAGGCCTAGGTGAGAGGCGTCCGTGCGGGAGTCCCAGTCTCGGCGGCTTTCGAGGATTTCGAAGCATTTCGTTCCGACGCCCATGTAGCACAATTCGACTTCGGGGCGTAGGGCGACGATGTCGACTACTTGCAATGCGAGCTCACGAGGGTCGGTGTTGCTGCCGTGGACATGGTCTGCGAGGAAGGGGATGTAGAGACTGCGGAGGTGTGGGATTGATGGTAGGTGTTGGAGGAAGAAGTGCTGGTGTGGTATTGTCAGTAATCTTGTGCGACACAAATTGTTCCAAAAGAAAAAGAACTTACCCAGTCGTGATAGTCGAGCGCCATGCCCAACTCACGGAGGCTGGTCATCTTGCCACTGCAGATAAACGCAAGAATGTCTCTTGTGAGCATCCAACGCCGCCATCGACTCGAGCTTGTCGGGTGGCCATCGGGCGCCTTTTCTGAGCTGTCTATCAACACTTTCTTCAAACTTTGTCGGTGTCGTCGTAGCGGACCGCGGTATATCGCGTCGACGCTCACGGTGGAGGTATATGTACGGCCTTCCTGTAGGAACAGCACTTCGAGACTGTTGGGTGCAAGAGTGTCTTTTAGGAAAGAAATGAGCGACAAAGACACAGTGTTAGTGTGCACCCGCTTGAGATTTAGATGATATTGCATTTCGACATCAGATGAAGCGAGCGATTGTTTGGTGGCCTTCCGAGGAGAGCTGTGCGTACCGCGCCGGGGAGTTGGGTAGAGTGGAGATTTTGGCGTCGGGCAGAAGCTTCGCTTCAATGTCTTCCAGAGAGCCTCGTGGTTTTGGCAGTGTAGTATTGTGAGTGAAGTCAGGGTCGACCATTCTATTGCCCTTTGAAGCACTGGTATCGATAAAGGCACGCGCTCCAGTTCTAGTATCTCGAGCCGTAAAGCATTCTGGAGATAGTCGTCTGGTGAGTCCTCCGGCTCTGAAAGTACTTCGGGCACAGTAGTGGGCTCAGAGCTTGTGGTTTCGAGCAATACTGGTAGTCCGTCTGATGAGAATGGGCGCGGGGACGCACACCTGCTGCTTGCAATAAGAGGATCACTGTCGAAAGCAGAGCCCACGGTCGGGGCACTTAGGTGAGGCAATGAGACTGATGGCGGTGAGTGGAGAAGGTCCGGAGTAGCCACACCGTCATGAACCACAGGAGGAATGAATGGGTTCGATGTTGCAGTGTGCGCCGGGCTCTCAACCCTCAGCTCCGGACGAGGTGGCGACGGGCGGCGTGTCCGTATGGGCAATACCCTCCGTGGTCTCATATCGTGCAAAAAGCCCATTAGTGTACCAAGCACACCGCCAAGCCTCTTCTCTCCGATCGTAAGGAATCCTGCAGTAGGGTTCTCCCGATCCACCTGGTGCAAATTGTCGCCCTCCCACACAGTAACCCAGTCTCGAGTCATGGCGTGCCTGGCAAGACCAATTCGCAGCTCGCGCAGTTTGTCCACAGATCGTCCGATGAGTACTGCCATTTCGTCAAGATAGGCAAGTTCGTCAATGTCTAGCACGCTCAAGCTGCGCATGGCCGGGAGAACAGAGAAACTTGGGTGTTCTACACGGTCCAGATCGGCCAGACGGATATGCGCTGGTAAGCCTGGGTTCGCAAAGTTGCCCATGGCGGAATGAAGAGGCGGCGGCGCAGTGACATAACCTGGTGGCATGGCTTGAGGGTGGTCGGCGGACGAGTTGTCATGCCATCGTACCCAGACTTTATCTAACCGGCAGGGCTCACCGTCCGCCCGATCTGCCAGAGATGATAGAGCTAGCCAGACGTCGCGTAGGATTCCAGTAGGCATGTCCCAGACAAATGTTTCGAGTGAGCGCATTCGCGCGACAGCCAGCGCAACAAGCGTCCCAAGCATCTTTCCACCCTCCTTTGAAATGAGATATTCCTGTACCCAATCCGCGGGACCGTTCCCTAGCGAGAACTTTTTGGTGAAGTGTGCGTAGTGGTTGCCTCTTCTCTGTCGGATAACCCGCTCGTTGGCCTTGCCGTGGCCCTTGGCCAAAAAGCGATTGCCTAGACCTTCCTTCCGCTGACCAGGCGCTTCTCCGAACACCTCTTCCGCCATGACCAGTGTTGAGAGTCCATACGTGAGCGCATCAACGCCGGAGCGCGGCTCGGCATGCGTGCTGCTGTCTGGCCAGACGATGTCGAAGCGAGAGTAGATGTGCGGAACAGTAAGCTGGTGTAGAGCGCTGTGGCATAGCGCAAGGGAAGTCAGATCGTTTGTATGTGTGACCTCCCGCACGATCTCTTTCAGGATATCCAGCGGCAGATCCAGCAAGCTTTTGGGTTTCTTCGGCTCCCGCTCGACCGTCAAAGTCTCCTTGCCCTTGCCTTTCCAGACGCGACTCGAGCGCAGTCGCGGACTGGGCGAGTCGGTCTCGTGGCAGTCTTCATGGAAGCGCGTGCCGATATTCTTGACGTCCTTGGCCGGGTCGGGTGGAGGATTCGGGTTGGGCAGCGGTGGCAGCATGATGGAGGATGTGGGCTTCGGAACTTGTGAGGCGGTGGTCGCGTAGTGCCTCGCATCGTCTTCGAAGGCCGCGGGCGAACTGGCCTCGGTGGAGGGACCGGCGTAGGTATTGGAAGCAGTGGCGGAGGCGGCGTCCATGGTGTGTGCTGCGCAGGGATGTGGTGGTGGTGAGAGGCAGGCAGTTCGCAAGGCGGCTCACTGCTTGGCCTTGGGGTGAGTGGTCTTGTGTCGCATATGAATGGAGAGAGCGGAGGTGAGGCTCAGTGGTAGCGATAGATGCTGCAGTGAAGGTGTCGGCACATGAGAGAGTGCCTGGTGGTGTTATTGTTGGTGGTGTTTGGATGAGTGGTGTAATAAGGGCGGTGTTGTGTATTGCCTCTCTCAGGGCTGGGTTGCATGGGCTGGCGGCAGGCGCACCTTTGACAGGTGCTTGCTTGCCTTGTAGCCTTGCCAGCCTTCTTCGCTCATCAACCTCTCTCACACGCACGCCAGCCTGCCTCACCCAATCAGCTTCACGCTCTCCCAACTTCTCCACACAACGACTCCAGCAGTCTCCAGCTCCCACTCGCGCCGCCCCAGACTCCCAGAACAAGCCATCCCGCGTGATGCACGGCCTTGAGAGTCTAAATGCACGAGCACACGCCAACCGGAGAGCTTAACATACAACTAAACTATACTTTGGAACAAGAAACACAATTTGACTCGCTTCGTTCAAGGTTGAGATTCGTTTTGGCATTGGAAAAGGGGATGGTCGACGAAACCGACAGTGTCTTCACAAAAATGTTCGATGGTATGATCAGGTAATATTTATCCCCGATTGACCTTCCGGACTCGATCTAATGTTGCACAGCACGCGCATTGCCGTGATTAGATATAGTCACCTTGCACACACTCTGCAAGGGAGACCGTGCGAGCTTCTCAATGATCATTGCTGTCTCTGGCCTGCTGCAAGGCTCCAACCCTTTGTCCTCCGCCCTTGTCTCGCCTCCGTCCTCATGTAACCCCAGTGACTATCGAGGAAGTAGGGATAGCACTACATGCACGTAGCCCACCGCTGCTCATTGGAGAAATGTCGCTTTTGACGGTGAAGTTAAGTTGGCGGCCAAATATGACGATTGTTGTGCATCCAGCACCACTCCAACATTGCGGATTTGCCTTCGTGGGTACATTTGTTGCTCGACAACGTCTCAGATGGTTGATATCGGCGTCGACACCCGGGAGTAGAATTTGTAGCAAAGTGTCTGCAAGTTTCCAGTAAATCCAGTATCGGCGTCGTGGGTGGCGATATCGAATTTGAACACTGCCAAAGCAACCTCAAGCAGCCTTGTTCGGCGGGAACTGAGCCTCCTTAACCGCTCCCTCAGAATCAATCCTGATAAAACCCATATTGCTCAAACTAATCCAGTCATACTGCCAAGCATCAAGCTTGACAAGCGTCTGCTCGTCCTGCAGATTCGGCATCCACAGCCCACTCGCAAACTCCTTCTTCTCAGCCCCCTTCGCAAGCTCAAGAACCTGCTGCCTCGTCGTCGCCGGCCGTCCAGCCCTACGCTCCGACTGCAGCTGGTTGATCTCCTCGTCCATGTGCTTGAGGTACTCTTCCGCGGCGGTTTTCAATTCGGTTGCGGAGAATGGGTGCAGAGTGTCCGGGAGGTGGTCTTTGAACCAGGCGACCCGGCTGATCCATTGCTCGTTGGCACCTTTGCGGATTTTGTGCTCGCGGTTGACGCGGTCGTCGCGGATGCTGGCTTTGCGGATTCGCAGGGCGTCTCTGCTGTTTTCGTGCAGGGCTTTGGACGAGGAGCCTTTTTTTTTGGTGACGAGTTTTTGGATTTTGTTGAGTTTGGACGGCATTGTGAAATATATCGACTGTTACTGAACTTTTCAAGTCGAGTTTTGTTTTTGCTGTAACGTTGTTGCTTTTTATGTCACTTTTGTTTTGCCGTGCAGATGCTGCTCTTCAGACGCCGAAGAAATCTCGAAGTCGAAGAAGAAGCTGGTGCAGCGCCCGGTTTGGCTAGCGCTTCACCCGCGTTCCTTCCGGCCCCAAACTTTCGGCCAGGCCATTCACGCGTCACGCGTTTTCGATATCAAAGTCGAAGTAACGTGAGACCACGAGGGGCTAACCTTACGGTCTCATTGTAAACGAGACGAGCCGGTGACCTTGCCACTCGGACGACAATAACCAAATGACTTTGACACGATAATTTGATACGAACGACGGGTGGACGACTGGAATCAACTGCCGGCTGCTCTGCTCTCTTAGCAGCCGATATGGGTATCCAAGGTACGTACCTCTGCCTACACATTGGACATACCAGCACTAACCTCTCACCAGGACTGCTTCCCATGCTCAAGAGCATCCACAAGCCCACCCACCTCCGCAACTTCGCCGGCAAAACCATCGGCATCGACGCCTATGGCTGGCTGCACCGCGGCACAGTCGCCTGTGCCATCGAGCTGGCCCAGGACAAGCCGACCCGCAAACACATCGACTTCGCCATGAACCGCGTGCGCATGCTGATCCACTTCGGAGTAAAGCCATACCTGGTGTTCGATGGAGACTACCTGCCGAGCAAAGGGCACACGGAGAAAGACCGCGCGGCGCGGCGGAAAGAGAGCAGACGCGCCGGCTTGCAGTTGCTGCAGGCGGGCAAGACGGCGCAGGCGCAGCAGGAGTTGCAGAAGGCGGTTGATGTCACGCCGCTTATGGCTAGGGAGATGATTGAGGAGCTTAAGGCTGCGGGGATACCGTATGTTGTTGCTCCGTATGAGGCGGACAGTCAGCTTGCGTATCTGGAGCAGCAGGGCACGATACAGGGTGTTTTGAGCGAGGATTCTGATCTGCTGGTGTTTGGCGTGAGGTGTTTGTTGACGAAGCTGGACCAGTTCGGGGAATGCGTGATGATCAGACGAGACGACTTTACTGCCTGTCGGGAGCTGAGTCTTGTTGGGTGGAAGCTCAGCGATTTTCGAATCATGGCTATTCTCTCTGGCTGTGATTACCTCCCTGGAATTCAAGGAATGGGTCTCAAGACGGCTTATCGACTTGTACGGCAACACAAGACTGTCGATCGCCTTATTCGAGCTGTTCAGTTCGACGGCAAGAAGAAAGTCCCGGCCGACTACCTGGAGTCTTTCACGAAAGCCGAGCAAACCTTTTTGTATCAATGGGTGTATTGTGAAGAGGCGAAATGCTTGGTCAACCTCACTAAAGTGCCCAATGATCTAGATGTGGCCAACATGCCATACATTGGCAAGTTTGTTGAGCCAGGAGTTGCGACTGGCGTCGCGGCTGGCGATCTGGATCCCAACACTAAACTGCCCATTCGACTGCCCAAACGACCAGACTATGTGGCGAGACGATCGATCAGCATGCAGACACCAAGCGAGAAACCAGGCAAACCCATCTCGGAGTTCTTCAAACCTCGCCGGACACCATTGGCTGAACTTGACCCGAATTCGTTCACACCTTCGCCTAGCCAACGCCTTCTGCTTGAATCACAACCTGGAGCCTCCTGGTCAGCGTCACGACTTCCGGCTATGCGCCCGCCTGGGATATCTCGTGTGGCGAGCATGCCTGTCCCGAGCTCTGCTCCGCAACCTGCGCGGCGTACAATGAGCGCGCAAATACATAGTGGTCGCAGCCCGCCTAAGAGACAACGCTTGTGCTCCGAGAGTATTCTGGCAACTTCAAGCAACGGTGCGCGGGTACATGAAGACTCCACCAGCCGCTTCTTCGCCACCAGTCCTTCACTAAGAAAAGCTTCTTCGAAGAAAGATGAATTCGAGTTATGGTCAGATGAATCATCCCATGATGCCGTCGCTGCTTTGGCCGATACCCCAGCACACTCTCCATCGCCCAAGAAGCGGAAGAGACTGTCGGTCTTCTCCGATGCATCACCGGCCGACCTGCGTCGCCGAGAGAGCAATGCTTCGCAGAATCTCACCCAGGATACTGTTGTCTCGTCTTTCGCTTCTAGCCTCTCGCGCGAGTCACAAACGGCAGATACGCCGGCGACTTCTTTTGGCAGCGTGGAAGACTCGCCGAATGTTTTCAGTAAAGGCATCAGCACACGCTTCGATGGGCTGAAGAGCAAGTGGGCTTACAACCCCGAAAGCACTAGCGCACAACCTCGACGAAAGCCGGCCGTACAAGACGAAGAAGTAACGAAATCCCCATCACCCAAAGACGAAGAACACGACCCATTCTCAACCATCGACAAGTCTGCCAATCCCGAATCCATCGTCCCTGCTTCATTGCCCGTTGCTCATAACCACGCCGAAGAGGAAGTTGGCGACGATGGCGACGCAGAACAAGTACTCAGCGACAAAGACTGGCTGGAATTGGAACAGCAGCCTGCAACAGTAGCAGACGTCAAGAGTCGAATCGACGTACAGGGAAGCGAAGACATGCTTGTGCCGGAAAGTCCGCGGAGCAATAGCTATGATGGAGAGAAGAGATCAAGTTTGGATCTTGGGCGGTTTGCTTTTACTGGGTGAATCAACGGACATGGGAGATTTGATTGTGGGAACGGGGTTTGGGGCATGATTATGTGAAGATGAGGGAATTGGCGTTGGGATTATGCAAGGAGTGTCATTGTGTTTTGTTGCTTGGGAGCATGCATGCGTGTTTTGAGTGATGTATACCATTGTGCTGGTTTAGAGCTGGGGAGTAGGATTTGTGTTGACGATTATTCGTTGTGTTGAGTTCTTCGACGTGGAAACTGATCTTCTCGCCTTCTTGTTGAGTGGATGGATGCATATTGCGTGGGCTTATTAGCATTAGTGATGCAGTATGCAAACTACGCGAGTGATCAAGGCGATCGAGCATTTCCATTGGAAAGAGGTCCACACTGCCTCCACAACGCAACCCGTCACGAGATGTTCCGTGTTAGACGTCCCGTCTTCGTTCCCGTAGGCTGTTGTGCTCAGGTTTGTGTACCGACTGTCGATGGCGGATAAGACTACTTGAAGTCTCCTCTGCGATTGATAGTAGTAGCAAACTCGCGATGGATCTCGTTAGGCGGGTTGAAAAATATTTCAACGATCCATTCTCTCGCAGATGTGTATTTTGCCCATGGGACTAGTTCAATTACAGCCAATGCTGGGTGGAGGATACGAACTGATGCGTAGGTATTGTAGAATCAAAGTATCGAGACAGACAATTAAGAAGTTGCGCGCACCTCTGCGCCACTCCTTGCTGTCAAGTCGGGCCTCTCATGCTGCGATAGACATGCGAATGTTGAAGGTTTGGAAGTAGTCTCCGTCTTTCCAAATCCCGTCGAATCTGTCCGCTCACATTTGGATGCATGTGATCGTTCCACTCTTTGCCTTCACTCTTCAATCCTTGCCGCGCAAAGCAAGCGAACACATGAATCCGACCTGCCTAGCCCCGAATCCTTCACACTCTCGACCGGTAAAGACAAATCGCGATGTCGCTGTCGCAGCAATTCAATTTCCGGAGGCGAGAGCCTCGTGCACTCGAAAAATCGACCCTACCTCATCCATGCCGTGCTCGCCCTTCCAATGCTCGATTGTCTTGCCGAAAGCAGGAGCCCTCGAGGTTGGGAGCTTCCATCGTCACAGCACTATCATCAATGTGGTACTGATCCCTGGGTAGACGCTCTTGGCCATGTAACTTGCGGTATTAGTTTGCTGTAGCTAACACCTTGGCACGAAGATCGAAAGATAATGCAGCCGCGGGTTTTGCAAGACAACTCGGCCTCATCAGGCTGCCACAGGCGGTGCTTCCATCCGAATGATAAGCATCGATTTCTGCTGCCACAACGCTTGGTCTTGATTGCTCTCCTGCGTCGCGAGATATCAGTGGTAACATCATGCCGTGGTTGTTGCTGTCGTCTGCCCGCCAAGCTGCTTCAGCCGAAGTCGGGATTTCGTCTTCACGCTGCCAAGGTCACTTCACTCGCTTGCAACGGGCCCGCGCAGGTGAAGAGTTTTTATCTGATCGACCAGACATGCTCCGCTTTTCTCCGACTGGTCTGCTTGATTGGACAGATGATCTAATCGATCAGTTAGCGGGCATCTGATAAGCGCGGAGCCCATATTGCCAATACTTCTGTGCATCCTCAACGCGCGCCAGCTTAGCTTCTTGCTACCCAGCAGAGTGGCATTTGTTGCGCTGGGTGCTGCTGGCCCTACCATGCGAAGACGGCTGTCGTGCCCATGGAGCGATTTACGGGACCTAGATGGACCCTTTCTCGCTCACTCGCGCGCTCGCTTGTTTCCCAGTAGTCTTGTTCGACTGCTTTGGGAGCGGGTCGCCGAGTGGGAAGCGTCCTGCACGTGTATATAGAGACCAGGGAGCGCCGTTCTCTATCCATGGAAGCTCTTCAGTAGGTGCAGTTGCAGATCTTCATTATCTCTTGCGTGGGTGCTATCCACTTTGTCTGTTCTTGTTACTTTGAAGCTTTGTCGACATGCCGTTCAGCATGAAGAGGCCTGCGTTTGGCCGTCAGGACACTAATGATGTCGCCTCTTCCGATCACACCCAGTCGCAGGTGGTCATGGAGTCGGTCCCTTTTGACGACAAGGGAACTCCTGTCGTGCCGCCTGCGAACGGTGCCTCGAGCGGAGTTTTCAACGAAGGTCTTGACCAAGATGCCCAGCTTGGTGTGAAGAAGGCTCAGGCGACGACTCTGGCATGGACTAAGACGGCCTTGTATACGACCTTGAGCTGGTGAGTAGATCTGGACATAGCCATCATGCATCGATCCTGTTCTGACAGAGGGTTGAACCATAGCATCTGGATCTACACTCTTTCCGGCGGCTTCAGAGCTTCGATCAATGCCTCCATGACGGCTTACGCGACGAGCGAGTTCGGACTGCACTCCCTGCTCACTGTCGTTGATATCGTTTCTGGCGCTATGACTGCTGCCTGTTACATCCCGTTGGCGAAGGGCCTCGACCTCTGGGGCCGCGCTGAGGGCTTCATGCTCATGGTTGGAATGCTTACTCTGGGAATGGTCTTGCAAGCTGCTGCACCGAACTTGCCGGCGCTATGCGCAGGAAGAGTAAGTTTGCGAAAGATCCTTTGATATGTCGGACGGTGTCACTAACATGTCATGCAGGTCTTCTCCTCTGTCGGTGCTGCCGGTGCTGTCTACGCCTACGTGATCGTTGCCGTCGACACCACAAGTCTGAGGAACCGTGGCATCGCCTTCGCTTTCACATCTTCTCCGTACATGATCACTGCTTTCGCTGGTCCTCGCGCTGCTCAGGCTTTCGAGCTCAATGTCGGTAGCTGGAGGTGGGCGTTCGGAACTTTCGCCATTATTACACCATTCATGGCGATCCCTCTGTTCACGATGTTGAAGGTGAACCTCAACAAGGCTAAGAAGGCGGGTCTCATGCCTGATGAGCCTATCAGTAAAGGAAGGACATTCATGGAAACTCTTAAGCACATTGCTGTGGAGTTCGACAGTAAGTGAAGAACGTAGTTGATATCCGCTTGAGACATCACTAACACGTCTGTCTAGTCTTCGGTGTCGTCCTCTTCGCGGGCGGTCTCATGATCTTCCTCCTCCCCTTCAACCTCGCCGCCTCTCAACCCAAAGGCTGGGCCACCGGCTGGATCATCGCCATGATCATCATCGGCTTCGGCATGATGGTCCTGTTCTGCGTCCACGAATACTACTGGGCTCCGCAGCCCTGGCTCCCGTGGCACTTTCTGACCGACCGCTCCATGGTCGGCACCTGTGCTCTCAACATGGTCTACCAAATCTCCTACTACACCTGGAACCTCTACTTTCAGTCCTTCCTGCAAGTTGTCTTCAACCTCACCATCGCCGAGGCCGGCTACATCAACAACACCTTCTCAGTCGTCTCCGGCGTGCTGCTTTTCATTGTCGGCTACGCCATCCGTCGCACGGGGCTTTACAGGTGGCTGTTCTACATCGCCGTCCCGCTGTACACTTTCACGCTGGGTCTAATGATCCACTTCCGCCAGCCCAACGGCAACATCGGCTACATCATAATGTGCGAGATTTTCATCTCGATCGGTGGCGCCGTTTTCATCCTCGTCTGTCAGCTGTCCGTCCTCTCCGCTGTAGACCACAGCCACACTTCGTCAGCAATGTCCCTGCTGTACGTCTCGGGCGCTTTCGGCGGTGCCATCGGACCCGCTATATCCGGCGCTATCTGGACCAACGTCTTCCCAACTGCGCTCGCAAGGTACCTACCGGCTTCCGCACAAGATCAGGTTGCGCTCATTGCGGCCAGTCTGACGACCCAGCTCAGCTACCCTGTTGGCAGCGAGGAGAGACTTGCTATTCAGCTTGCTTATGGATATGGACATACTCGCATGCTTGCCGCTGGTGTCGCGTTCTCAAGTCTGATGCTGATTTTCATGTTCATGATTAAGAACACGAATGTCAAGGATGCGAAGCAGACTAAGGGTGTGGTGTTTTAGGCCGGCGGAAGGTGTAGAGTACTGGATGGATGGGTGGGTAATATGCTTTTGTTGGACTAGGGCGGTGATGAGGAATAAAAGTCTTAGATATAATAAATTGTGAGCGAATCGGATTTATATGTTATTTGTCACACGAGACTTCTAATATTCATTGCTCGACAAGGCTCAGTACTTCATTTTCATACGTGAGACCAAAACCCGCTACATCGAAAACGATTCGATTAATCTCGAACAGCTCTACAATTGCCATCGTGCAACGCCGTGGCTCTCTGGGTAGCCCATTCAACCTAGCGAATCCTCACACCTAAGATCTGGGAAATCTGACATATCCCTCGCCAGCCACGAAAGTCGCATGCCACGGCACATCACCCTTCCCATCGATCAGCGAAGCAATGAACTCGCCATGCGCAGGCCCATCAATCGCCTGTCCCTTCGATGAGCCATCGGGCTTCCTCTCATCCACGTAAAAGAACCTATCATCATAAAATCAGCTGTCTGGTCCCCAAGACCACAATTCACCGAAAGGTCACAACTCACCCATACCCCTTCCCCCCATAAGCCCCATCCGCAAGCTCAACGATATGCGCTGACGCAGTCTTGCCAACGCCGAGGGTGGTGTACGCCGGCTGGGGCTTGACATTGAGGGAGTTGCCTGTGTAGAGAAAGACTTTGGGGGTAGACGAGGGAAGGTTTTCGAAGCTGGAGAGAGATTCTTTGATCGTGGCGTAGAGGCTGATGGTGTTGATGGTTAAGTCTTGGGTGAAGTCTGGGACGGAAGGGGAGAGGGGGTCGGTGGGGTCGGCGAAGTGGACTGCTGCGGCTGTCGTATATGTTAGACTCGCCGAATGGTGGTTTGGAGTCTTTGGAAGAGAAGATATACCATTGTAGAATACCACGCTCGGTTCGCCCCACTGCTTTCGAAGGGAGGCAAAGGCTGGCGCGACCGACTCGGTGTTGGAGAGATCGACGGGCAGAAGGAGTCTGTTGCTAGTGCTATCCTCAGACTTGACTGATCTGGCTGCTAGAGCGATTTTGTAGCCCTTGGATTGCAAGGCATCTGCTACGCCTGCTCCAATTCTTTGGCCGGCTCCGATGATGAAGGCGATTGGTTTGCTCATGGTTGCTGTGTTGCGAGGGCGGATTGCTATGTATTGGCTAGTCAAGGTAGCCTGGGAGTGCTTCTACTGAACCAGATTGTAAGAATGAGTGATTGTGAGCGAGCGAGCGAAAGTGATTCCTTATATGTAAACCGACCCGCGTGGCTTTGATGTTGCACAACATGTCACGGTGCAGCGAAACCTTGAAGTAGTCACGTCCTCCACGTTAGGTTTCAAGTTCTACCAATCACGCGGTGCTGTTCCCAATGGTGCCATTTTATCAAGTAAGCTGCTACAAAGCATGCGTGGCATGCGTGTGTTGCGTGTGTTGCGATGCCTCAGCACCGGAGATTGTCAGCGCAGCGGCAGGCGAAAGCTGACAAAGACGATCGACCACCGGAGATTCGGGATTTGATGATAGCCACCACGTCGCAAGTACTACATCGATGGTGTAAGATGCTCTTTACTGATTGCATAAAATGGATATCTTCTGGAATCATGGTTTTCTGTTTGTATGGCTAATTTACACCCATTTATACTGGTCCAGATGACTGAGCAAGTACGTTCGCCTCTATATGCATGTATGATGCCCGCAACGAGTCTGTTCGTTTGGCCGATGCAGCAGTCACCCCCATTGTATGTGTATAACAACCTTCAACAATGTCTTTTGAGCGTATTAAATATGCCAAGGAGAAACACGCTCTTGCTCAGCGGTCAATACATTCGTGCTTCCGGACCTCCCAGCCATTCCCAAACAAAACACTGCTGAGATATAGTCGAGATCAGGCCTACCCAGCCTATTGGTCGGTATCCTGCGGAGCCCTGACCACGAACCGCAAAACAGGAATACTGTAGAAATGCATTCCCACCAGCAAGAAATCGAAGCCAAAATTGACCACCAGCGTAACGGCCCAAGCCAGAAGGATGTATCCCCACGGCTCCCAGGTTCGGAAGATGCCAATGCTGATGGGAACCGCGAACGCGAAGCCTGCGATGAGGGCTTGGCCCATGCACCAGAAGACTACTTTGCCTGGGAAGTCGGCGATCCAGTACAGAGACCTGCCGTACGCGATGAGGAATACGCCGATGAAGACGTCGCAGGCTATGAAGACGCCGGATACTGCGAGCAGGTTGGAGCGGTGGGTAAGGTAGACGGCGAGGTAGATCAGTTCGAAGACGAGGGCGAAGAGGAAGAAGTTTGCTGGGCTGCCCCAGAAGCGACGGTCCATGGCGAAGATTGGATGTGGGTGAGCTTTTCTTTTGTAAGATGTGGGAGTGTGCTTGTGAGTGAAGTCCGGTGCTGGAGGTTAGGTGGAACGACCCAAAAGAAGACGCAAGGATTGATGGCAGTCTGGTAGTGAGCAGTGGATGGGAGCGCGTGGGCGCGATGCTATATGCTGTCCCGCCATGTTAGCAGCAATCAGAAATGTGCGCTTGTGAACGCGTAGTACTGTTCGTGGGCCTTTGTTGCGGATAGGTGCATGGATGGCTTCTTGTGCGTATGTAGTTTGGTCTCGTCAGTCAGCCAGCGTGCAATGAATTACGTGCACCTTCTTTGAGTGAACGAAGAGTCAGGTCAAAGGAATTTGTTTGTAGAACACGTGGTAATGCACGGGCTTTTGTTCATGACAGTGTTTGTTGTTGACTTTTGCTGCGTTTGCGTGTGCTGATAGCAGCACAGGCTGCGGAGCTATGGACAATCCCGGTCTTCTCGCATAAGGACAATGTCACACTCTGCTTCAGCGAAACTCGATCTAGCGGCTATGATACTGAAGGCATCAGAGTAATCAAAAGTATGCTGTTTGCTGGCACTCTTGCTGCCCGCGGGTTTGTTCGAGAGGACTAGCCATTTCAATGCACGGTAACATCGAGTTTGCGGTACAAGTCGTGAACGGGCAAGGCGTTGACACTTCAGCTTCAAGCAGCCTGAGCCTGTTGTTGCTGCTGTTGCTGCATAGCTCCTTGTATCTGCATGATCTGGAAATTTAGTCAGTACTGCACGTTGCCACAAGTCGAAAGCTTGAGTAGGAGTGACTGCTTACCTCCATCTTCTTGCTCTCACTCTTCTCGGTGATCTCCTTGATGCTGACTTCGATTCGCTTGCTGTTCATACATCAGCACTTGAAGTCATTCGTGAAATCATGCGATCACGTACATCTCTCCACCGATGTATTCTAAACGACCATCGACTGTGCTCTTCGCCTCGCTTGTGTCTTGCTTGAGCAGCACAGGTCCCACGAGTTTGTAGATGTTCGCATCATCCGCCAACGAGTTGAACTCCTATCACGCTGTTAGTATTGAGGGCTTGCAGAAATTGTGGTGCACCGTATTCTATACCTTCTGCACGCCCTTGTTTTCTTGTTGCTGGCTTTCGAGCTTTTGGCGAGCTGTGACCAAAGTGCTCATGTCTGCGAAAAATTAGTATTTGAGATATAGTCGAACATCCCTTAGACGTTGGGACCATCGGCATACCATTTTGGAGGGATTGGTATTCATTGCTCAATGACTGCAGCTGCTTCTGTTGCTCCATATTGTCTGGCTGTTGACTTGATAAGGCGGAATTTCTGTGGCTTGACCAGTAAAATACTTGTCAAAATGGAGCTGTTCTTCGATGTTGGTGAAGACGGCTTGGCTAATGTTTTGAGTTGAGACAACGAAATGCTCTCCTCTGATGTCTGTCTCTACGCAAAAACGTTGTCGCGAACTCACGTGAAGCGAAGCCAGCGCCACCAAACCCCGCCAACGCCTTCTCCACACTGGCCTGTCCAGACAACTCGAGGCCTGGCCTGCCGGCTACAACACCACAGGACAGTCACGCACGCCGTCTCGTCTGCCATACCATCTTTTACTCGTCGACCTCTATTATACCGCACCTCACTCCCCTCCATACAGCGCCACGTCACGCGCAACAGCACTCTGGCAACACTCGTCACTTCAAGCCCCACTGTTTGACTGTTGTCCTCACTGTTATCTGTCACGATAAGGCCTGTGATACTGCTCGACGTCTACGAAGCCCACGACAGAGTCCTCAGAAACCATTAGCATCAGTCGTCACTCGCGACAGAAGAGCACCCTCGCCGCGACATGTCCAACACCGACTTCCTCGGCCGGGCGATCGAGACCGTGAAGAAGGCCATCGAGCAGGACACCGCTGGCGAGTATGAAAAGGCATACCAGCAGTACTATGCGGCGCTCGAGCTGTTTATGCTGGCGCTGAAATGGGAGAAGAACCCAAAATCAAAGGACATGATCCGTGGAAAAGCAGGCGAATACATGGAGCGCGCAGAGAAGCTGAAGAAGCACATTGAAGAGCAGGAAAGTAATAAACGGAAACCTGCAGCTATGGGCAACAATGGAACGGCAAGCAACGGAGGAGGAAAGAGTGAAGGCGAAGACGATGCCGAGAGCAAGAAGCTGCGAGGAGCGCTTGCGGGCGCCATCTTGACCGAGAAGCCGAACATCAAGTGGGAAGACGTCGCAGGTCTGGAGGGAGCGAAAGAGGCGCTTAAGGAGGCTGTCATTCTGCCTATTAAGTTCCCACACTTGTTCACCGGCAAGCGCCAGCCATGGAAGGGTATCCTGCTGTATGGACCTCCCGGTACCGGAAAGTCATACCTTGCGAAAGCCGTTGCGACAGAAGCGAACAGCACTTTCTTCTCGGTCAGCAGTTCCGACTTGGTGAGCAAGTGGATGGGTGAGTCAGAGCGCTTGGTCAAGCAGCTGTTCAATCTGGCGAGAGAGAACAGGCCTAGTATCATCTTCATCGACGAGATCGATGCGCTGTGTGGACCCAGAGGCGAAGGCGAGTCGGAAGCGTCACGTCGTATTAAGACCGAATTGCTGGTGCAAATGGATGGTGTGGGAAATGACAGCAAGGGCGTGCTTATTTTGGGAGCCACCAACATTCCGTGGCAACTCGACGCTGCCATCCGAAGACGTTTCCAAAGGCGTGTGCACATCAGTCTGCCCGATCAGCCTGCGCGCATGAGGATGTTCGAGATCGCAGTTGGAACTACTCCTTGCGAACTCAAGGCAGACGATTACAAGACACTTGGCAAGCTCAGCGAAGGATACTCTGGTTCCGATATCGCGATCGCAGTACAAGATGCGCTCATGCAGCCTGTGCGCAAGATCCAAACGGCAACGCACTACAAGAAGGTCGAGGTGGACGGCAATGAGAAGCTCACACCTTGCAGCCCCGGCGACGCGGGCGCAATGGAGATGAACTGGACACAGGTTGATACCGAGCAACTGCTTGAGCCTGCTCTCCAGGTCAAGGACTTCATCAAAGCGATCAAGAGCTCGAGACCTACAGTTAGTGGAGAGGATCTTAAGAGGAGTGCAGAATGGACACTCGAGTTTGGTAGTGAGGGCGCGTAAGAATAGAGCTATGAAGATATCCCGTTACGAGTTCTTGAATCATCGGTGAGACATTTGTGCGAATTGTTACACCACCATTGACAGCCAAGGCGCGAGGCGCGAGTCGTTGTGGATACAGCACCAAGCCACTCTGAACAATGAGCCTCTCTTCCTGTCCAACAGCCAGTGCCAGCAATGCTTACATTTGTGACCATGTATGACATATCAACGAGAATCCGATTGTCCCAAGTACCATCACATGCAGTCTTGACATTGAATCCTCAGCGCAATCTGCTGTTGACTTTGATACACAATCGTTGATTTAGCCGCCAGTCTTTAGCCGGTCTACCTTCGCATTGCTTCTTCGGGAAGTACATCCAAAACCTCGCACTGCCGGTGACCCGTGTATCAAGATGCATATAAGTCCACGCTCCTCCAATTCAAATCCACCGGATCCTACGCATCCAACAATCAAATACCATCGCCACAATGGCCGCCCCCCAATCCCCAGTCCTAACCCAAGCCGACATCGACCACTTCCTCGACCACGGCTGGATCAAACTCTCAGACTGCTTCACCCAGGAGCAATCCGACAAAGTCACAGCATCAGTATGGACCCGTCTCGGCATGGACCCAAACGACAAGTCCACCTGGCACACCCTCCGCACCAACATGCCCGCCCACAACCACTTCGAAGCTTCAGAATTCGCCCCCAAAGCATGGGCTGCTATTGGCGAACTTCTCGGTGGCGAGGACAAGATCTCTGACAAGAACCGCCAGTGGGGCGATGGGCTCATCGTCAATCTCGGCTCGAAGGAGGGCGAGGGCAAGGAGACTGATCCGAGGGAGTTGGATGAGTGGCATGTTGATGGGGATTTCTTCGTCCATTTTCTGGATTCGCCGGAGCAGGGTTTGCTCGTTATTCCGTTGTTCACGGATATCCAGCCCGGCGGCGGCGGGACGATGATCTGTCCTGATGCGATTCCTGTTATGGCGAGACACTTGCGCGATCATCCTGAGGGCGTAAGTCCGCGTATGACGCCCAGGGCTGAGAATCCGACGTGGGAGCCTGAGAAGCACTTGAAATTCTTCAACGATGTCGCGAAATCGATGCCGCGAGAAGCTTTCGTCGAAGTAAATGGCAAAGTCGGCGACATCTTCTTGTTGCATCCGCTCATGCTGCATGCGGCTAGCAGTAATAGCTTGAGGAATGTGAGGATTATTACGAATCCGCCGGTGAGTTTGAAAGAGCCGATGGAGTTTGATAGGGAGGATGAGAGCGAGTATAGTCTTGTTGAGAGGAAGACTTTGGGGGCTTTGGGGGTGGATAGGTTGCAGGGCTGGAAGGTGACTGGGTCGAGGGATGAGGTTATTCCTGAGAGGCTGCGGAGGATGGCGAGGATGAAGGAGGAGGAAATGCAGAGGATGAAGGAGTTGGAGGCGAAGGCCGCTGGGGTGAAGGTTGAGGACGTGACTGCTACTTCTTGAGGCGGAGGATCGGTATCGTGGTACTTTGGGAATAATGAACTCAAATTGAAGGATTGATTGTATGATAATAGCGTGTGTATTGGGTTCTCTTATCTTAAAACTGCATTCTGTCGTGTGCTAGGACAAACATCGGCATCAAACGCATCTACGCCTCCCCCAAAGCTCCAATCTTCAAAATAATTTGACCGAAGAATTGCTGCTTCCTTCCGTAGTAGTCACATTACCCACCACAGTCCCATTAGCATCCGCCTGCGCCGCCCAAGCATCCTCCAACGCCCAAACCCCAACACTAACCGTAGCATTCGAAGCAATACCTGCAGCGCCAATCCTCATAGTATCCAGCGGTCTGTTCGGGTAGAAAGTCATCGTCCCGCTCTGCTCAGCACCATTGACAAAGATCTCGAAAATCGTACGATCGATCACGCCGCTGATGGTCCACGTGCCGTTATCAGCACCGCTGTACAGGCCAGACGTCGAGAACTTGTTGGTGAAGTACGGGTTGTCGAACGCGTACGTGTGGCCGCGGTCCAGCCATGTGTCGCCGTTGACTGTTGTGCCGCCGGTGATGAACTCCCCGGAGATCGAAGAGGAGAATGTGAAGTTGACTTGCCCGGAGGAGATTGTGTAGGGGCTGAGGCCGGTGATGTTGGCTTCGAAATACAAGGCGCCGGAGTCCACGGTCGAGTAGTCTAGCAGGATGGAACTGTTGCCGAGACTGCTGTTGTAGGCTAGCTCTTGGCTGAAGACGGTTTGGATGTTGTACGGTTCGCTGACGAGGACGTAGCCGATGCGGGTGGCGTTTTTGAGGTAGTTGTAGCGCGGGAGACTCATTTGGCTGCGCCAGCCTTCGGATTCACCGGTGGGGACTTGTTGAGTGCTGTGATGGTCAGTGATGGTCAAGAACACTGTTGACGTTTCATTGAGAGACAGGAGGGTGACTTACTATTGCCAATTCGATGCCCAGGCAACGGATACTTGCTTCTGGTCTCCAGGGACACCGTAGAAGAATTGACCTGCGTAGTTGTCCTTACTGAAATCGGCGATCCTGGCTGCGCCATCGAAGAGCTCGAAGTGTGTTCCATTGAATTCGCCGACGAAATATTCAGTTATGGATCCGCCGAGAGGAGCTCCCGGATTAATTGAAAGTTGAAGTAACCACACAGGCTCATCGGAGCCCTCCATAGGCATTTGGACCAGGTTCGGGCATTCATACTGCAAGCCAAGCAGACCAACGTGGCTCAAGTTCGAAGCATGAGTCCACTCGCGCAAGTTCTCAGAGGTGTAGAATCCGAAAGTTAAGTCGACTGCGTATGCCAGCACCATGACCCATTTCTGAGTGGGAGCGTGCCAGATGACTTTGGGGTCTCTGAACTGGGTGGAGTCGGAAGGGATGACCGGGTTCTCTGCGTAGGCTTCGAAGGTGTACCCGCCATCTCTGCTGTAAGCAATGGCTTGCTGTTGCAGACCTTGCACGCCGCCTGGGTATTGGGCGAGGGTGTAGATCGCTACGACACCGTTGTCCTGGTCTGGGAAGAAGCCGGAGGTATTGTTCGAATCAACGATCGCTGATCCGGAGAAGACGTAGGTGTAGTTGTTCGGTGTCCACAGAGCGATCTTTTGGTTCTCCCAGTGGTAAAGGTCGGTCGAAGTCTATGGATGGGTCAGTATATGTTGCAAGCATGATGCATATACTTTAGGTATACTCACAGCATGACCCCAATGTTGGTTTCCAGCAACGATGCCGGTGGCGTCGTATTGGTAGTACAAATGCCAGGTACCGTTTGCATCGACGAACATGCCATTGGGATCGTTCATGAAGTTCTGAGAGTAATCGTCAATTATACCGATCAGATATCTGCAATCTATGTGGGTAAATCTCCCACCTGTGGAGGACTGTAGTGTACTCTTGGACGATACGGGCCCGTGTAGTTTCCTGGAACTGTCAGTCTCTTGCCGTGGCAATAACCACCAAATCGATGAGCATGTACCTGCAATCGGTGCATCTGTCGGCACACCAGGGGAAAAGTAGGTGCTCGTCTGGGCAAGGACATCGCCAGCGAGGCACAACGCAGCCAAAGTACCTGAAAAAGAACGCATCGTGGCTAGAGATGAACGACAAAGGTATCGTGAGTGTGCAGATCCATTTCACGACGTGATCGATCACCTACCCTTTTATACATGTCGTACACAAAAGTCCAATGCCTTACCCCTCATCTTCACCACGATGCGCATGGCAACACTATGGAGCATCAGTCAAGCCACGCGTGGATGGTGATGTCGAAAGGGCCGATTGCCAACGTCAACACGTGTGGAAGAAGTCAGCCCTCCCACATCATAGCAACGATGGACATGCCGATCCGATCGTGCCGTACCGCCCCCTCTTGCATCGAACGAATCCCCACGCGAATATCCCGCCACTTCCCACGATGTCGTCGGCAGAGAGAGCTTGAGGCCAGGCTTGTCTTAGCTTAGCCGCGAGACTCGTATACTTTAATGTTTTGGTGTACATTATGCTATGCTGGAGCCCTGTGCTGCTTAGTGATTTCTAAGCCACAGACTGACATGTCGACGTCAACGGCATACGCGTGTTGGAACGTTCGGCATCTTCCAAACCCAAATTATTGTTGCTGGCGGGATACTACTTAAGGAAAAACTCCTTCAATGCCTCCGCCAGTTTCACCGGCTGCTCCAAAGCTAACGAGTGTCCGCACTCCTCATATATCTCTGACCTCTCCACGGATTCAGCAAGCCTAAGAATGCCATCTTTCACAGTCGGTCCGAAGAACTCAGGCGCCCCAATGGTCATAATGGGCAGCGTCAGCTTGCCTCCCTTCTCCAACAACTCTCTGTGGAGTTCGCCGTTTTTGAGTCCTGCGCGATAGGTCTCTAAAATGCCGCGTAGACAGCCTGGCGATTTGACGACTTCAATCCAATGGTTCAGTGCCACAGGCTCGATCGAGGTCGGATTGTAGCACTCCTGCTTGATAAACATCTCCCAGAACTCACGCTCGCGACCAGTGATCAGCATCTCGGGCACATGAGGCAGGAAGAAGAAGCCAAGGTGCCAGCACCAGACGCCGCGCTTTTCGTATTGCGCAATGACATTCTCTTGCGTCCAGAATGAGCTTTCTTCCAGACCGAACCCAGAGACGAGCATTTCGCAGAATGAAAGCTTGAGGACACGATCACGATATTTGGCTGCTGTGGCATATGCGTAGTCGGCGCCACGGTCTTCGCCATGAAGGTAGAATTTGTCATGGCCCAGCTGGGTCATCAGCTCTACTACGTCGTCGGCATTGGTAACGGAGTCGTAGCCGTCGGTTGTTGGCGGTTTGTCGGTGTAGCCAAAACCTCGAAGATCGGGTGCAACGATGGTAAAGTGCTCCGTCAAGAGTGGGAATACTTTGTACCAGTAGAAACTATCCTTGGGCGTGCCATGGAGTAGTAAAAGTGCTGGACCGGTGCCGGCTGTGATGTAGTGGAGGCGGATACCATTTACCCGGGCTCGGCCATGTTTGACTGGCTTGCCAGCGTGGTCGTATGTCTCTGCTTGTAAATCTGACATGTCTTTGGTAAATGTATTTGAGCAATAAGATAATCGCGTATTCGACCAGATGTTTACAGCAGGAGTCGCTCGTCTTTTGCAGCACCTCAGGTGAACAAATGTGACAGTCTGTTGCGTACATAAACGTCAGGCAGATAGAGTTTGGAGCTGCCGACCCCACTTTCCCGCCTTTCTTTCTTTCTCCACCGAGGTCATCGATCGACCAAGACCTCGACTCCAGGTCTTTGCGCAGATCCTGGTAATTTGCGATTCTTTTTGCTGGGCGTGCCGGTCTCGTGTTGCTGTGTGGCGCTGCTTGCAACTTCCTTTTCGTGCCAGTGGAGTAGTCTTATCCGCTTTGAGGCGCCTGCGGATTTGAGGAGCATGTAAGCGTAGCCTTTGGTTTTACAACACGATTGTTGTATTGCTTACACACTGTTGTATAACGTAACCAGCGAGGAATGGAAGTGTGGTCGTCAGAAAGCGAACCTTCAGTGGTGCTCGAGTGGTGCTCAAAGCCAGCGAGGTTCTGATCTTCGTGTGTTCCTCGCACAAACTGTAGCTGAAATGATGCCATCCACGGAAGGTTTGATTCGAGTACAATCGTCGGTCCTCAAGGTCGCAATCTCATGTCGACTGCAGCCTCACTAGACGATCGAATAGGCAGGTGGGCAGTGAGAGGACCTCCTGCTCCTCTCACGCTGGTCAATGGTAGCAGACTCCAAGGAAGAAGCATTTCCCAGTTCAGATACGGCGCTTCCGCACAGATGCTTCTGATTAAATCGTAGCAGCGCTGCAGTCTCGGTTGGTCGGCAACTGACTGATAATAGCGACACAGGAAGTGTAGAGGACCACAAGTGGAGATGGCTTTGCTCACCGGCCTTTCTGCGATCTCCGAGAGCAACATGGTAGTCTGGTACAGGTCTTCGGCGCATGTTGCTGCTTGTTGGTGGGCGCGACTTCGCGATGAGACATCTGAGTGGTGTGAGTTGTGAAGGTCGCACAGGGCTGAGTGGATAAGTAAGAGGCATATTTGGCAGAGTGATTTGGAGGTCACCTCCGGTAGTGCGCGCTTGTTGTCTCTCTGTAAGGCACCCGGACTCCCAACAGGCTCGCGGAATGTCTTCAGCCAGCTGTCCAGCATCTTTTTCAGAGCCAAAAGGTCTCTCACGACTTTAGCAAGATCGTGAACGGCACTTTCGTGATTTGGGGTCTCGTCTATCGCTCGCGTTATCAATTTATCGGCAGACGAAAGCAAAGGCGGCAGTCTAAAAGCTAAGTCAAGCACGAAGTCGATAGAGGGCGATTGTGAGCAGAGTGGCGGAGCTGCGTACTCTGCAGGGAATGGCTGACGATTGCACAAAGATTGCAGTAGCTTTTAACCGCTGTCAGCAAAGAATTTCGCCTGAGCTTTGCGATTATGACTAACCTGGGCACCGCGTAATCGTGCAGCCATGAAGACTTCGAGCGGAGAGGAAGGGTCAAGCGGTCGCTGTTTTAGCAACAAAGCGGACATGCCGACAATGTGCTTCTGCCAGGATGTGGGTATTGCCTGATCCGATATCGCGTTGTAAATCTGTTCATCGGTCAGCTCCGGTGTGGCTAGATGCTAACATTGAAGCTACTCCAGGCAGGAGCACTGTCTCGCCCTGTCTTTTTGACGGTCCGGATGGCACGAAGCTTACCTCGGTCATGGAGATCCCGATCGAAACTAACATAAGCCCA
Source organism: Cladosporium sp. SL-16 (assembly GCA_002921095.1). Taxonomy (NCBI): domain Eukaryota; kingdom Fungi; phylum Ascomycota; class Dothideomycetes; order Cladosporiales; family Cladosporiaceae; genus Cladosporium; species Cladosporium sp. SL-16. The sequence goes on from PEGC01000017.1 coordinate 136,097, forward strand.
GGGAGCGCCATGCTAGATTCATGACCGAAATTGCTTCGTAGGCAGTTCATAGCAAGTAGGAACCTTTTTCGTCCCTCGACCAAGAGTTGTTCATCTCGCACGCAAGACCCAAGATGGACAAGTTTCATGGAATCGAGAATAGCGAGCACAGGGCCCCAACTCCTCACATCTGCAGGCACAAGAGTTGAAAATCCAAAGCCCACCGGGTACCAGCCATCCCGTAGCTTCTGTGTCAAAGCAGTCTGATTGAGTTGTGGACTGCGAATCTGCGGCGGTATGCGTGAGACAGATCTGGTGGGCTCAGGTACTGGCGATGTCGAATGGCGTCGAGCTAACGCTATATACACTCATCAATTAGTTGCACCGCTCGAGTGTTGAGTGCTCTCTAGAGCGTTGTCTCACCTTGACGCTCTCTTTCCTTGCGTCTGAAATCTTTCATAACCTGGATTCGTATTTTCTTCCGGTTTTCATCATGTACACTCAAGAAGCTGCCAGGGTCTACGCTGATGAACTCGATCTGCGTTGTCGCCATAGCTGTCTATTTGCTTGTGTCTCAGCAGTACCAGAGAGCATTGGCCCAAGAAGAGCTCAAGATATATCGCGCTTGCGAACGGGTGGTAGACTTTTTGACCTGAGAGTGCACCCAGATATATCACAGCGGTGGAACACCAAGCTACCCAGTGCTGGTCAATGTGTGGCAGATGTGTGGCAGACTGTATATGTATGTACCAGAAGGAGAGTGGTATACCGCGCCTGCCTCTCGGCGATCTGAGATCAGTCCGTGTGTGGTTAGCCGGCGATGTCTTGTTTCCTGGCCGGGTGACGATCTTTCCGTTGTATTGAGAGCATGCTGCAAGGACGACAAAAGTACCTACATGTACAGATTCGAGCTCAGAAAATCGTGATGTCTGAAAGTCGGGAAGCCAGCTGAAGGTATCGGCCAACCTGGGTGCGCGCATTTCATGCACGTGAAGACTCGCTTAAGCCATGTCGCTTCAGCTGCGAATCAGCCGCGAGGTTATTTTTCGCACTCTTCGGAGATCTCGCTCCTTTGAGCAGCTTGCGATATGCTGATGGTGGGTTCTTTCGATAGCATCACGCCGTCGACCTCGGCGGTCCCCCGTTTGATACTATCGCACATATTGGCTTCGAGAGTGTTCCTGTTTCTTCTATGCACGCAACATGTACATGATAAATATACACGTGCAAGGAGATGTGCATTGATGCTATGCACGTGTGTTATCGCTACGTGAGCCGAAGACACTAGCTTCGTTGTGTTTTCGGAGAAAAAAAAAAGAAGAGCAGAGATGCATGTGGTGCATAGCCAAAAACATTTTCTACAACATACAACAGGTAGGATTCCCCGATGGTCACCCGTATGAGGTATTCCAAATCGTATGCACATGTGCACTAAAAGTCGCAGTGCTCGTCAAAGAATGTCCCAGCAAGTCCCTCATCGCTACTGCTGTCCGACCTTTCGTCCAAGCCCGGCGCAGCCTTGGGTATATCCTCGCGCGCTATTCTACCCATGATCTCGAGCGCAGGGGCAGAGTCTGTCGCGATCTCTAGCAGAGCGAGTAAAGCCCTCAAGGTGTAATTTGCATCATTTCCAGCACAGTGGAGATGAACTGCTCCGCCAAAGTCGATATTCCGAAAGAGCGGTATGCCAGCGACGTCGATAAGTTGCTCCAGAGAAAGGTGCTGCTTTGTCACTCTTGTAGCGAAGATGCAGGTGTCAACAGTTCCAACCATCGTAGGAAAGGCGTCAAGAGGTAGGCCGAGCTCCTCTAGACATCGTGTCTCGGTCGCAATGCCGTGGCCTGCTAGGATAACTCGCCGGCATGTTACTCCTTTGGTGAGAGGGTCAGGTATTGACAGGGTGCTGAAGATTATATCTCGTACTTTTGCCATGTCACTCCCGTCTATTCGTTGCGAGGAAGAGTCGAAAAGAAACTTCTTTCGGCTAGCACTGCCATAGAGGATATGATTCGTGCTGTGTATAATAGGCCTCCATTCTCGGCAGAATTCTCGCAAATCGAGGGTGGCGATGTCGAGCTCCCTGATTCCTTGACCGTCCCAGTTATTGCCTTCAACGTCCATAGAGATTAGAACTGGTAGGTCGGTAAGCTCCGGGTCGAGTGCGCCATCTTTCGAGGAGAGCATGGTCTTGAGCATATCTACGGACTTTAGCAAAGCCCCTTGTCCTACTGTATTCCAGTGCTGATTCATGATCCTTCTTTCGCAGGTCTGGAATATCTTCATGCCATACTCTTGCTCGCTGCAGAAGTCAGGCTTAACCCCTCGGTAAGCGGCAATGTACTCTGCTTTGTAGTTCTTGTACAAGGCCCAGATCCTCTTTCTTATGCGTCCGTGACGCCATAGTTGTTTGTAGTCATGGAGACTTATCTTGTGAGGGGGTATCAAGTCTGCTTCAGTAAAGGTCTTCATCCTCGGCGTATCTACTGCAGTGATGGTCTTCATCTTTGGTGCATCTGCTCCAGTGACGTTCCTCATCTTCGGCGTATCTGCTCGACGACTTCGACAGGACACCAGGTGGATATGCAAAGCCTTTATTGAAGAAATCCTGTTAGTATCCAGTGAATACAAGTATATAAACATAGATACTCTCTACGTATGTATGTATACATAGCTACAGAAAGAATTGAGTTAACATCAAGTTGAGGACAACTTCCTCAGATAAGCGCAAAGCTAATGAAAACCGAGCCACACCTCCAACTAGGCGCTCCTAATGGTAAGCAGATAAACACATTCAGATAGACTCTAGACTCTGATCGCATGGAACAACTTTAACAGACCTGCTCTTAATGCATAGACCGAGTGACATCCATGTGCGCATCGTGAGCATGCGAATACCACCGGGCGCAGTAGCTACCTTCAGAGATCAGTATAGTAAAACTAGACAATTTACATATACGATCTGCAACACTGTAGTCCTCAATAATCATACCCGTGGCGGTGGAGCGAGAGTTGTGTAGTTTCGCTAAGGAAGTACCATCGACTAGTGCTCCGACTGTCTTCTCAAGCCTGGATAGAACAACTAAATACGCCAAGATCATCTATCTCTACCAAGCATCATTCTAATGTGTATCGGAGGGCGTGATCACTCAGATCATTTCTCCTCGAGGGATGCAAAAATTCCTCTGTGACCCATGAATTACCGCATGCATCGCAGACTCTTGATCAGACATGCAAATTAGGTCTCTGTTCCAGATTGGCTGACATGGTGTGTAGATCATCTTATCATCATGATAACCGGAGGAACGTAGACAAATTGGGAACAGGAAGAGATGTCAGAGAGTTCAAAAGAGTAGATCTAATACACCCGAATCATCGAGCCGTTCTATAAGACATTGCATGCATTAAGCCCTCTCCATTTGTGTCAGCTGTTGCTTCAACTCGCCAGAGTCGCCATGAGTACGCTCCTCTGTCTCTTAGATCTTCTGGCAGTAGGTCTGGCCTTCCTGGAAGTTGCACCTCTCGGCGGAGTTGCAGGCAAACTTGAGAGTCGGGTTTCCGTTGACGCAACGCATCTATGAGTTGGTTAGAACTATGGTCGTACGAAGACGATTTCTTCGATCTTACTTGGTTGCGGCCCTCGCAGTACTAGAAAATCATTTGTCAGTGTGAGTAAAATCAGACTGTTAGATCGTCTCTTACAGGGTAGTTGCCGGCGCCGTTGGGGCATGCGGCGTAAACCGAGCTAGCCGAGAAGGCGATAGCGAAAAGAGCGGCGAGGCTGAACTGCATGTTTGCGGTAATGTGGTTTTGTTTGGATGATAAGTGTGGAATGGCAAGTTTTCGATGGTGTGATGGATGGATTAATGTTGCAAGAGGAATGTGAGCCTTTATAATGGAGCACACTTCGTATCTCTCACAGTCAGTATAGATTGCTACGCTCAGATCATACCGTCAGAGTCGCAAACTTGTCCTTGCTAAATTGAAAGACAAAGTCTAGAAAGGACTATCTCAACTGTACTAGGAGTACAGACCCGCCATTTGACAGACCTAGTCTACTAGCCAGGCACTGTGCATAATCCAGGGGTCGAGATCGTGAGGTGTTCCATGGTGCCTTGAGTCTGAAAAGCGTACTCTACGTCAGCAGAGACAGAGTCGGTCACTGCTGGAGACATCGGTAATGCGCCGAAGGTGTCGGAAACGTGCCGATTAGCATCAGTAGACCGCCGTTTCGTGTCAGGTATAAACACCTCATGCAAGTATCTCAAACTGCATGAGCGTCACTTCAAGCATTGGTATGATCGCTATTCTTATGTTCAGACCTTGTGGCCCTCGCAGCCAAACATGACGCTTGTCAACCTGCCTGGCTTGATCCAGTCATACAAGATTGAGCAACCCATATGTTTTCGAGAAGCGGCATGATTCCGAGCGACGATTCTTCAAGGGGCGCCCTTGGTCCGGGCTGCAACACGTGGGAACTGCAGCAGTGCGCAGGAGCTAAACTGTAGCCTGTCTGGTCTAATCACGCATGTCCTTGCGGGCTTCGTGGACCGAACGAAGGAGAAATCTGTGAATCCAGACTTCGCTATGATACATGTTGTCAACCGCAAGTCTTCTAAGCTCTCAACACTATCCCCTTCAGCGCGTTCGAAGAGACTTCCAAATTCTAGTACCAGACGTACTCGACGTACATTATGATCTCAGTGGCTTCGCAAAAATGTCGGTGGATCATCCCACGGACATCTTCGAGCTACTGTTAACCGCTACAGTGGTGACTTTGCCGCGAAAATATGAGCAAACGGCAAGTGATACCATGTCTTCAGCACATCCGAACAACAAGAGCGGTAGGTTCACCGAGCGAAACATATCCAACACAAATTGTCGCCACAGACTGTTGGCGGATGACTCGCCGAAGTTTCACAGAGCGAACAATTATCCGTAGTACAAGCCGAAAACGGGAGCGTCACGAGACCTGCAAAATCTCTCTTAAGGTGCACTGCCGGGAACTGGCAGCTCTCGTAGACCACAACAGAGGCATCCGCCTCCAATGATGCCAGGCGTTGACCACTGTGACGGCGACTTTCAGGCAACAACATGTTTATTTGGGTTGATATTTCCGAGGTATAAGTCGATTTGTTACGGCGCTGCTTCGGAATTTGTCGAATGTACCTTCATGCACGTGTCGGGCCGGTGCATTGGCAAGAAGCTCACGCTTGCTTTTGTGTATCAACCTTCCAACGACATCGTGAGTAGATCGGAGTAACGGCTGAACGAGCTGCTCTGGCCGCATCTGGAAGGCCCAGGCCAACACAACATCTGAGTTCTAGTTTGCAAGTGAGCCATCCAAAGGAACGCGATACAGCGAAAGTATACAAGACAGCAACCAGAAGAGCAACAATCAGGAAGGAGCCGTCGTCAACGATGCCTGGGCGAGGATCGCGCTCAAACCTCAGTTCACGTACAACTTGGTGTATACGGCAGTCATGCTCCACACCACTGAAGCGTATTACTATGAAGCTGGCGTCAGATACGGAGGCGCTCTTCGCGGATCCTCCAGTCGCTGGACTAAGACACCAGTGTCAACGACTTGACCGAAGTGGAGTAAAGCTTGATAAAGTGTGCTCAACGAGGCGCCGCAGATACATTTCGCTGCTAGAATCCATACCAAGTGACACCATGTCGCTGATGTGGGTCCGCAAAAAGAACGCGAAGGAATGACTGCCCGAAAAAACGGTCCTCGCCAGCCCTACAAATCGAGTGTCATCTCTACAATCAGTACTCCCGCCCGCACCCGTTTTAAATTCATCCCAACACCGGCATGTTGTTCCACGACCGTTTCATATTATCCAGAGAAGACCAGCATGGTGTTGATCCTGCATGGTTTGAGCAACAGAAGAAGCGTTCTGTCCAGAGCCACGACCCAAGCCTCCGCGACTGGCTTGCTACGCAGGTCAACGCATTGGAAGCATTTCATGATGCACGCATGAATGCCGATGAGGCGGCACTGTCCATGACACATCCACTGTCCGTATCGCCCGTACCAGCACTAGGAGGCTACTCTGATGAGATCCTGGCTATTTGCAACTTGTGGCGATTTATCATAGCAGCTCTGATAGAATGGCCATCCACACGCATTCCAGAGATCTTCACGCTACTGGATGCGATCGCGAAGACGCCGGACAACATCCACCAAGGCGAAGCTGTTGACGATGAGGGAGAGAAGCTCGCATGGGCAACATTACCGTACTTCAGCATGGTATGGCACGAGAGCACTGGCGCAGATATCCAGCCGGGGCAGATATGTCGGCAGTATCACGAATCAGCCTCTGGCGTACTGCAAGCGCGGAAACTCTATTTGAAGATCAAAGAAATCGAAGCCCAGTTGGTTGCGAAGCACGTTTTGACGATGAACAAGGCCATGATTCAATACATCATCCGAGCACTCGAGAAAGAGATCGACCAGAGCGATGAACAGCTTGCCCCGGATGAAGCTACCGGTTACAATCAAGTCAAGCTTGACTTTCATATCCCTGCCGTCTCGGTCATGTTCAAATACAATGAGAGTGAAGTCTACGACCAAGTTGTGACGAAGTGTTTGGAAGATTGGACCAAGCGTCAACTGCCCGATGGAGCAAGGGAGTTCAAGAGTGGAGCTGAGCGATGGTCGTATTGGAGGAAATCCCTGGAGGAGTTATCTCAAGGGAATGCTGATGATGAGGTGAAAGCCGCTGTACAGGCAAGCTTGGAGTACATGTCATCGGAGGCTTAGTACTACTTCCTATGAAGCTGCTCAGTGATACGATTTGGACACCAGAAGCCCCATGAGAGTCGCTTGGATATGGAAACAGGTTGCCTGCATATCTTCTGGTCTCCTGGCTCGACTCAAAAGACTGAAAGCATTGCTCATCTCGAGGCGGCGTGTTGGGAGACAATCTACTACAGGGACTATACAATCTCACACCGATCACTCGATGGGGCCTTTTCATCACGGACTTGATACTGCACGACTTGCTAGTCGCTGGCTAAAAATCTGGATAGCGAGTGCATACGGCCACTAGAACGTCCCGAGCAGAACAACAAAACTAAGGCACGAGCAGGCCGGACGTTAATGTTTTTCCAGAACGGGCCCAAGCGCTCGCCGGATGGCTTGGTAGTTATGAAAATGACGCGACTATCCACGCCTCCTTTCCCTTTGACCGGAGAATCATTGCAGTACCGATTTCCTGGTGTTGTACCGTACCATTGGGTCCAGCAATCCTTTTGACAAGCTATACCTTTCGGCTTCCAGAACGAAATCGAGCCACAGGATCTGTCAAAGAGTTGTCAGCGTGCGGTCTCTCCATGGGACACTCGAGAGGCAGAGTTATATGCGATCCTTACGTGATGTAATACGGTACGTGGGCCCAGAAGCCTGCGTGGCCCTTTGCATAGGGCTCGTCTTTCTTCGAGTGGGTGACGGTCGTGGTGTATGTGCGCGTATCGGTGTGGGCATACGAGGCTCCGGCGTTGACACATGCTAACCGGACCCTGGCAAGCTTCTTTTGGCGGTCGTGAAGGATATTCTGGATTCTCCGAAGAAGGCTGCAGTGATAGCGATTATCGTGACTCTTGCCACGAGCAATTGAGGTTGTTGGACACACGTCGGTGTCATATCGGAAGGAGCGTTTCCAGCGGCAAACGTTGGAGGAGCGACCGATGACCGCCGATGGTTTTCCTGTTTTGCGACCGACTCCTTCTCCATATATCTCTAAATCTCGTTAAACTCTTGCTAGACTCAAGCACCGTAAGCAGCGATCCACTGCGACGAGGAACCTAGAGCTCTACCATGTCGATGCACACAAGAAGCGGCAAGGTTCTTCATAGAGCAGGCGACCCAAATGCATCGTCGAACTTTTTCGATTCCAGGAAATGGACGAAGTCCTCGAAGAAAGACGAAGATCGCACACCCATCGCGCTGTTTGTAGTAGATGAGATTCCGCTCCAGGTGAATACCAGTAGCATTTAGCTGTGTGAGTCCGACGCTAAGTATGATCTTCTTGACGGTCAAAAACATCATCAACAACAACATGAACGACATCTCATACCTGAGCATCTGGCTGGCCGACTCGTACGATACTCTACCCGACTTTGACTACCATCCAACTACTTCTAGCTTGGATGGCACGATCGGTGATAAGATTGATGATGGGTGGCGATCGCCTTACATAGGTATGTTCATGTGCTACTCGGGGAGAGCATAGCTGATATGATCCAGGTAGTGGCGTAAAGGACTGCGTAGACTTCATAAGCAATACCTCTCGGCGCCCGAAAGGTCTGAACGTCAAGTACTGTGCCGTCCTGCAAAAGGAGCTGTACGAGGATTCCAATTGTGTGCTGATTTGCAAGGCTATGGGCAAGAAAGACCCCCAGACGATCCCTTGCAATGCGGACAGGATTGGTTTGTTCTGCATGGGGTTCGAACGTCACGACTGGAAAGAAAACTACAAAATGCAGGTTTTGCACTAGTTAAGGTATTCAAAAAAACAAGCCAGGCGATTTCGAGGATTGGGCTTATTGCAGGGCTCTGGGAGTGCCAATGCGGCAGCAACCAGATCTGCAACCGCCACTTCGGAAATAACATCGACCACGGAAAGGGTAGTTCGAACGGGCTTCCTCTGGTACGTCAGAACCGCCGGTCGCACGATCGCACGACTTCACGCGTCACCGATCAGGTACATTGGTGGCTCATCTAGGACCCAGCATCCTCACCTGAAGGCCATGGACGTCGTCAGCTTCTTCAAAATCTACGGGCAAGGGGGAATCTTCTTGTAGCAAGCCGGTCTGGCATAGTCGTGAGGAGATGCCCTCGCGATCTACCTTCAAAGTCCGCACTGCTCGGCCTACCACTGAGAAGCCAGTACGGAGTTTGAATCCAGACCACAATATGCCTCACCAAGATTCATTCGATGTAAGGGTTTGCACACTATATCACCTCGATCATCGCAACTACCTCCTATTCTCAGCTCTGGAGTTGCCAAGGCCTAGGCCTCGTCTCTTGTTTCGTTAGCCCTGACTGCTTGAGTTCCTGAGTGCCTGATCATCTCCCGTCCGCGTTTGAGGGTCACACCGTTGCACATCATCATCATCATCATCATCACCATACATGATGCGCCTGTTCCCGGATACGCCGTCAACGCCATGCAGTCCACTCAGCATGCTTTAGAAGCAGAAATATTCCGGATGAAAACAAGAAGCTCGAAAATAAGATGAAGCGAGTGAAATGTATGCGGGAGCGCTCAAAACAGATCTCGCCTAAAACGCCACGTGGCTTGCTTTGGCAGGACCACTGGGACTTCCAGATTTGGCTATTCGGCTATTTTCGATGCCCAGTCCGATTGTGAAACCAGAAGACACTTTGGCGGGAACAATGCGTCACTATTCATGGCATGCCGCCCGAGCTTGTATATTGCAGTCTCGCCACGAGCTGAACACTTGGCGATTGCTCGCTCGCTGCCGCGTCTGCAGAGATATTTGTCGATCGAGAAGCTCTTCCATGGTACGAGTATTTCTAAAGAAATCGATCAAAGTTCCAGGTGCTGAGAAAAAGAAGGGCTCGCCCCAACGACCCAGAAAGCCATGCGAGTATGCCATTGGTTCACCGGCGTGCACGGCTCGAAACACGCCATTTCCCCCGGAACCGAGAGCTTTTTAGTGTGCGGAAGCCGCCGATTGCGGATCCCATGATTTCCATTTAACTCCATCTAACTGCTTCACTTCCACGCACGCCACAGGAGCGAGAGGAGCTAGGACGCGGATCTGCCATGCTCAGCCTTCCACATGGCGATCACCGGCCCAGACTGCATACCCGTGCATGCAAATAACCATGCGGCTCTGCAAACCAGTCCCCGTTGGGCGAAAGGGCCCTCATACGAGCCTGGGCATGACCGGGTTGTTGGGGCTTGGGATTGCCTCTTCGCTGGCAAGCAAAGATCTCTCTGGGCATTCGCTCTGGTGTAAATACTTGCGCTCCTGTCTCGCATCTTAAGGAGGCTTCTTCATCCTCCTGGATTCTCTTACACACACCCTTGTGGCCTGACCGTTTCCCGTTCGGGTCCACACTTGCCCACCATGTCTCTGGCCTCGTGGCAGCTCGATGTTCTGTGCACACTCGGCGGTGCCTGGAATGTCTCACTCTCACAATGCGGATCAAACGCTCCAAAGACAAGCCCTGACAATCTCTGTACGCTTGCCAACTCTTGGGGGACCGAGTTGTCCGTTTGCGAAGGTGGAAAAATCCGAAACGACACCTCCAGCGCCTCTTCCTCGCTCACGAGCACAATTGCTGCGACTACAAACAGCACCTCAACGGCAGTTTCGACCGACTCTGGCGCAGATGAGTCCACCATCATAGTTACTGAGACTGCCCCAGCCATCAGTACCGCCACAGGCTCAGCCTCGGCCGTGCCGCCACCTGCAACTGTCACGAGCGACGGCGCCGATCCCTCTGCCACGCCTTTCCCGGCTTTGAACAACACTATTGCCGTAACCGGTGCTACCGTCGGCTCGACAATCCTCATTCTGATCAGACAGGATGACAATGCCTATAGTGTCACTTCTGGTTTGGATGGCTATGGCATCCCGTATGAGCTTGTTCGCGTTCCTAAGACAGGCTTCCAACTTCCTGCCTTGAACACTACATCACAAGGAAACTACGGTGGCATCATTTCGCTTTCTGAGCTTGCATACGACTACGATGGCAACTGGCACAGCGGCATCAGCGCAGACCAGTACAACACCATCTACGCCTACCAAGTGGCATTTGGCGTTCGCTTTGTCCGAATTGACGCTTACCCGCAGCCAGCGTTCGGCACGACGACCGCTCCTTCTGGAGTAGGCTGTTGCTCAACAGATGTCGAACAGCTCATCAGCCTCACAAACAACACCGGATTTGCCACGGCGAACATCAAGACAGATGCAACAATGAGCACCCGCAACATGTACCACTACCCCGCCGCCATCACCGACAGTGCTACGACTTGGGAAGTCGCTAAGTACGCTCCTTCCGCCGATGGTGCCTTCCCGGGAGATACCACTGCAGCCGTTATCAACGACTTTGCAGGCCGTCAACAAATGGTCTGGTTTGGCAGCTGGGCGACTGAATGGTCAGCTACTTCAAACTTCCTACAGCATGCTTACATCCACTGGATGACACGCGGATTGTTCCTCGGTGCTCGCAAGACGTACCTGAGCACCCAGATCGATGACGTTCACTTGACTACTGCCATGTACAAACCTGCTGATAAGAGGTGGCGCTTGACACCTGAGGATCTGATTGAACACGCCGCCTGGACTAAGGACATCAACAGCCGTATGCCCGCCGGATCTGATTACTTCATTGAGCTTGGACACAACGGCAATGGAGATATCATCCAGTCAGTTACCGGCGACACAGGCTGCGACCCGGAGAATGCCATCTACTACGACTATCCTGATTCAACCCCTCTGGAATACCAGAAGCCGCTTGGTAGTGGCGTGAATTTATGGCCTGCTTCGCCGGCTTCCTACACCTGGAGTCTAGCATGTGCGAAATACGATCGCCTTGCAAACTGGTTCACAGTTGCGGAGAACCGCGATGCATTTGCGCACGTGTCGCACACATTTACTCACCTACCGCAAAACAACATCACCTACAGCGACGCAGAGAAGGAGATTGTCTTCAACCAGGCGTGGATGAAGCAGATTGGAATCGACAAGGGCAACAAATTCTCCTCAAAGGGCTTGATCCCGCCTGCCATTACTGGTCTTCACAACGGCGATGCAATCCGGGCGTGGATCACGAACGGACTCACAAACGCAATCGGTGACAATTCTCGACCTGTCCTCAACAACAACAACAATGTGCACTGGCCGCTGATCTCCACAACGGCGGGCAATGGATACGCCGGCTTGACCATCGTGCCCCGATGGCCGACTACGATTTACTGGAACTGCGATCTGCCAGACTGTACTCTTCAAGAATGGAAGGATACTGCTTCTGGAAAGGGCACATTCCAAGATCTCCTCACATTCGAGCGTACCACTGCATCCCGCTATCTCCTCGGCTTGCGCAAGGACGGTTTCATGTTCCACCAGGCGAACTTGAGGCAAACCGACGTAGACTCCATAACTGTCGGCTCGCAAACAGGCAAGCTATCACTTCTCCAAGCATGGACGGAAACCATCGTCCAAGAAATGACCCGTCTCACAAACTGGCCCATTCTCGCTCAAAAGCAAGACGACCTCGCGCAGAGGTTCCTCGACCGCATGGCGAGGGATCAGTGCCAGCCTAAGCTTGCATACACTCTCTCTTCCGACGGCAAGAGCATTGTCGCTGTGACTGTCACTGCCAGTGGTGGAAACAAGTGTGGTGCTACTATCCCTGTCACTCTACCTGGAAGTGCGCCTACTACCAGCGGGAAGGCTACTGCCGACAAGGTTGGATCCGAGCCTTTGATCATGTGGGTTACGCTGTCTGGATCGCCGGTTAGGTTGAACTTGGAGCGATCTGTCAGTTTGAGCGCTTAATCGCTTTAGTGCCTCTTTTTTTAGAATGAAGGGTTTTCCTAGATGGCTGTTTTGTATATAGACACATCTAATATCTCGAGCATTGAGTTTCAGGATTTGTTATAACAACTTTTCATGCTCCCCGAATCACTACGCGTTAGATCTGGATGGTTGAACAATGCATCAGCTCCTGTAATATATGATGCCGTACTCTGCGGCAATGCGCAACCTCCAATACAAGCTGCGGGCGCGGAAAGCAGCTACATGATCGCTGTGCTGGGCATACAGTTCCTGCGCATGAATTTACGTACAGCTCGCCAGACACCTCTCAGTGGCAAGTGTGCTTATTCTTGAATCCTAGTCGGAGAGTATTTGCATCCACGATCGTGAGATACACACCAAGCTATGTCTGCATCTCAAAGGCAGCCCGAGCCCAGAAGTAGGCCACGCCTGTCAATGATACCATAGTTATGGATTGACGACGTGCTCACGCATCCTCCGTCCTTCGTGGTGGCATCGGTAGGGTGCGAAGTATATGACACTACGTCAAGGATGGTAGACAGAGGCTCACAGTCTAGATTCAAATTCGGTCTTGGTCTCTCAGCGGCAGGGCAAGCTGTACGAACTTTGAAGCTAGACCGTAGTGGCAGATGCTTCGCGCTCTACCTCTATGGAGGATCAGCTCCTGCAATAAAAGATGCAATATGAAGCAAGATGCAACCTCCAATACAAGCTGCAGGCGTTAAAAACAACTTACGGAATGGCAGTGCTGGGCATGCATCCGCAATCTACTAATTCATCAGCCGCACGACTTACGCCTTGTTCATTGGACATTAAAAGGGTCGGCTACAGGAATAAATGGCTATGTGACCTTTGCGAGGGATACCAGGCCAATATGAGCGCATGCACGCATGCGCTGTTATTCACCGGTGCTCTCAAGTAGTCTGTGCAGGCCGCACGATCGCGTGCGAACTGCGTGCGTGCCTGATGGTCTTGCCCTCATCTTCAACTATGGCGAGCTCGAGCTCTAATAGTGCAACCTACCATGTGGTCCAGCTTCTCTCAAGCCCGCCAACGCGACTTCACCATGTGGAATACCTGATACAGGTCGATCAACCAAAGTCAGCTGACGAGCTCCAACGATCATCTTGCTCGCCTTATTAACAGGCCTGGGTTTTGCTCTCGCACACCGCTTCATGGGCGTGTCGCTAGACAACAAACTTGTCGCGCAAGTCGATGTGTCACAAGCAAGGATCTCTCGGCTCAGCACTGCGCTGGCTTTCCTGGTCAAGTTGGCTTTGGCAACCAGTGTTGGCGCTGCTTACACACAGCATCAGTGGCAAAGACTTCGTCAACAGGATTTCAGGACGAGTGAGATCGACGCTTCGACAAGTGTTCTGGCCAACGCTTTTTGTTTTCTGAGTAGCGCGGTTTGGATTAAACAGCCTGTGCTTGCGCTTATGGCGTTGGTCTCCTGGTACGCCGCAGTCACTGAGACGCCAACTGGACGACCTTTTCTAATTCGTTTTAGGAGCATACCCATAGCAGCCATCATCGCTCCGGGTTCACTCACTGTGTTCCCCCAAAGCACCAATGAGACAGTCAGTCTGCCCGTCCGTCAACTCGACTTCAACCACACCAATTTTGGAACATTCGTCGGCGGTGGGAGCTCTCTGTTGTTGAGTTACCCCCAGATATATAACCTGGCCTTCCGCACCGCCTCAACTGGCGAGACCACTTCAGTGGGCCTGCCGTGAAGTGCGCATGGGCCGGTGGAAACGTCATTGACGATCTTACCTACTGCTATGGTGTAAAAGGCGACTTCATGATCAAGACCCGATTCCTTCCTTGGATTGGAGCGCACTACCCTGAAACCGACCTAGAAGATGGGTCCTTCACGTTTCTGGGTATGACTTCTGAGGACGCCGCCCGCTTATACGTTATGACCAATGAAGGCGGCTGGAATGTTACTCGCACGTATAATAGCTCTACTTACTCGCCTCGCAGGCAAGTCAATGTTACCGAGTGCTTGCTGTACAACGCGACTTATGACGTTGACTACCGTTTCGAATACCCATCTCAGAGTAGCAGTGCTTCGCTGTCGGGATGGCTGAATCCTGTTGCCATGCTGTCTTATCGTGAGAAAAAAGGCGTTTACGGTGACAACTCAACAGTCCATCAAACCTTGTCCTACGCAGTTGTTATGCATGCTTTCGGGCAGATGCTGGTCGGGCACGCAAAGAAGGACAAGTACGCCGTCGAGACGGTCACTAGTACCATCTGGGAATTGTCTGCCATCAGTTGGAAAGACGGAGCACTCGTTGCTCAAGGGCTTGAAGAGCTGTTCCAAAACATCACCCTAAGCCTGCTCAGCGACGATGCTTTGATGTAAAATCGGTGCTTTACTGCCGTTCGCCACTACAGCTGACATCCTCAAGCAAGAACGGAACACTAGCAGAGCTTGTACCAGTCACTGTCAACACCTGGCCAGTCACCTACGTATACACCGCATCAGGTCTTATCCTAGCCTACGGAGCGGCTTTCCTGTGTGCCCCGGGCTGCTCAGCCGTGGGACTGTATGCTTTCTACATCAACAACGCCAGCTATCAGAATCTCTTCTCGACCTACATCAGAGCCACTGTCGATTCGGCGATCCGCTCGCAGACCCAATCTGGCGATGATAGTCCAGATCCACTGCCCAAAACGTTAGCCAAATTCTACGTCGCATTCGGCAGGCAACAAGATAATATTGAGGAGATCGATGAGCGCAGCGGGCATGGGGATGTTGAGCTGCAAAGATTGAATGTCGCTGAGATAAACCCTTCTCTGGACCACAGTTGGAACACTCTCGACGTCGCGCACGGTTTTGGAGGCCCACAAGATCATCATACCGGAAGTCTCGGAGATGAAGAGCGCTCTCTTCAGAATGAGGTGGAAACCCGCAGTGTAGTCTCCAGCATCAAGGTGGCTTCGCAAGACAGTCAGGATGTACAAGCGGAGAATATGGAAGGAGATGCGCATGGTAGATCTGATTAATCCCTGGTCACAAAACCACACGATAGAACAGCTTCATCGCCGTTACAGCAAGTTGATTACGTATGGAAACCGCCGCGGATTTTAATTTGTTCACATTCGACATAACTTCCGCCCTCATCTCCGCCCAGAGCTACCAGAATCTCCCGCTACAAGTAGATATGTTGCACTCCGTCATGGCGTAGCGGGCATCAATATCTGTATCCAATTCCAATCCGAGCGTTCAGCTATCCTGCTTCTGTCCTGTATCTTGCCTTCTATCGCTTGACATCCATAGCACAAACTCCTACCAATCCACCAAGAACGTGAAGAGTGTCCCTGGCCTGAGAAGGAATCGCAGTGAGTGACTCGCTTCGAGGGATCCATCACTGTAGCTTCTCAAGCCTTGCGTGTCGCATCTCCGACCATGCGGAAGTTAGAGTCAGACTCGGCACCGTTGCTGTCAGAAGCTTCAGAGGCCACGCCATAAGTGGTGTTGCGTCTCCTGCGACAGTCCAGGAAACAGACAACCGTAAGGTAGGATGCCAATATGCTACTATGAAGTCAGCAGGTAATACCTAACACAGCACTCTCGGTGCTACCGGAGTGGGGTGCAGACATACTTGAGCACAATCCCCAAAGCCATCACCGCCCAGCTAAGCTTGCAACCAACTCCAACACAACTAGAAAGGTTGGCTTGCATGACCAGGAAGACCACTGCGCCCCAGAAAACTGTCTCCAGAGCATTCAGGATCCAATAAGCTTTGTAGCTCTGCCAGCGGCGGAGAGCTTGGACGTGCTCGGTGGAGATTTGGTATGCGATGAAGATGAGGGATTTGGCGCCCTGGGAGTTTGTTAGTTCCGCAGCGCTGGAAGTGTGCATTGTATGGTTGGAGACATACCATGCCTAGAGCAATAGTGTTTGCTCTGGTCCTTGGCTGGCCTTTCATGAAGAGGCGTGGGACGGAGAGGCCCATTGCTGCGACGACTATGATGATATAGACGATGTGAAGCGGTGTTTTGACGCTGGGGTTGAAGAAGTTCATTGTTAATGATAGGGATGCAAGCTTCAAGTTCGTCAGTGTCTAGATGCTGTTGTTGAATGGAAGATCATCTTCTTTCGCCGCGAACGCCGCCTCTCTTATATCACAACACCAGATATTCAGCTTGCTATCAGGCAAGAACATTTTGCACCCAGAAGCATCGCTATACGAAAGATGCGAGCATCGATATGCATTTCAAAGCATAACGGCGGTGCTCTCGGATGAGCGATGGGCCAGGGTTGAACACAGACGTCGATGAAATACTCAGCCTTGCACATCTACGCAAAGCATTGACTTGGCATCACGTCTGTTGGTACAATGCTCAGACGCACGGGAAATCCCAGGAGTCAATCGCCAATGCGACGTAAGAGTTCGGATTGCAAGCAGATGTCTGGCGCCTGGTAGGCGGTGTTTTGATGTGTTTCTAACGTTCCGGTTCCGCTCGTATTGCTCGTGTTAGTCGCTTTCGTCGGGTTGGTCGTATTTCCAGACCAAGAGCCCTTTAATCAAAAGCTTAACATGAGTTCGCGATCGTTCCGGTCGTATACCAAGCCTCAATAACGACGATCGCGTTTCAAGAGAGAACGATGAGGAGCCCTATAATAGGCACGAGAGTCGAAAGAGTTGTGTTTCGCGATTCCGAACATATATAATGTTTCGACTATGGCACTCTAAGTACCATCATACGCAAATTCTTACATCAATCATCATGCTCATCACTCGTCTTACTTTCCTACTTGGAGCTTGTTGCATAGCAAAAGCTCAAGTTTCCAATCATTCTCTTGGTCTACCACCAGCGCAAGCAGCCTGCCTTGAACTACAGACTCGCTACCCAGCAGCCACGCACTTCTCCAACACTTCTTCCTATACTCAAGACAACACCGACTTCTGGTCTCAAGCCTCAGCTCTCGGACCAGCATGCATCTTCGCACCCTCTATCGCGGAAGAGCTCGGAGAAGCAGTCAAGGTGCTGACAGCGTTGCGCTCGCCATTCGCAATGAGAGGAGGTGGGCATATGCCCATCGGCGACTTCAACAACATTAATTCCAGCGGAGTGTTGCTATCATCGAGCGGCTTCAAGCGCTTGGAGATGGCAGCACATGGCGAGTCGGTACACGTTGGTCCGAGCAATCATTGGGCTGATGTGTATGAGTTTCTTGAGCCGTATGGCAAAGTGGTTGTCGGAGGCAGGCTTGGTATTGTTGGTATACCCGGTTTCGTCACCGGAGGCGGAGCGAGTTTCTTCTCAGCCGAGTATGGTTGGGCGAGTAACAACGTGAAGAGCTACACTGTAAGTCCACAGCGGTGGAAAGTCGAATGCAAACGACAACTGATGGGCATGTACAGGTTGTGCTAGCCGACGGCTCAGTCGAAAAGATATCCGCGACAAACTCCTTCGCCGATTTGTTCTGGGCGCTTCGAGGAGGAGGCAACTCTTTCGCGCTGGTCACCGACCTCGAGCTGAAAGCGTACGATGTGCCAATTGTTACTGTGGGCATCACAGCACACGACAACACCACCACATCGTCGAGGTACTATCATACGCTGGCTGAATTCGTCCTGCATGGTCAAAGCGGAGACGAGAAGGCCTCTGTGATCCCAGTCGTTAACTCGGGGAACACGGCTCTGCACGCCGGCGCAGTTTCATACACGACCTACAGATTTTGGGGGGGTAACGCATCCGATGCCTTCGAAAACGGATCACCACCATCGCTCTCGTACTTTGAAAAGCCAGCGCTGGGTGTGGCCTCGGACACTTTTGCACCCAAAACGATGCATGGCTGGTCCGAAGAGACCGCGCCGTCATTTTCCAGGACCAAGGGCCTGAGACAACGCTTTTATACACCCGTGACTTTACGGGCAACAAACAACGCAGACACCGTCGCTGCTCTCGAGATCCTTCACAAGACATACTTTGGTGCCGTATTTTCAGCCTTGTCCGAGCTCGATCTGTGGTTCACAGGCATGTCGCCCTTCCCGGTGTCGAAGCGCTTCTTGGCCGCATCTGCCGGCAGGAAGAATTCAATCAATGGCCTTCACATTCCCAGAGGTGATCCCATGGGTCTCGCTCCGGAGAACGTCATTGTGGTCGAGCTCTCGTTAAGCTATTCCAACAACGCGGCTTACGAACCGATCGTGGCCGAGTTCCTCCATGGCATTGGCGGAAAGATTCGGGCAGCACTGTGTGGTAATGGTCTCGAGCATATGATCTCACCCTGGATATATCTCAATGACGCGGACAAAGGCCAGGATGTCTTTGGAGGATACCCGCTCAAGAATGTGCAGGCCTTGCAGCGCATCCGGAACAAGTACGACCCGGACAGGGTATTCACGGACCTGATGCCGGGTGGTTGGAAGGTCGCGCACGCGTAGATATCTTGTTCCAAGTCATATAGAAATGTAAAGGTAGAATTTGTCACGATGGTGTCGTAGTTTTGCTTGCTTTGCCGTCATGAGCTGAGAGATGAGAATCGTGCTGAGTACGTCCAACTCTGAAAACTGGCCTATCTGTTCTGAAACAACTCAGACAAAGGCACCTCGTTGATCAGTGGTAGCGATGATGGAAATCATGTACATGTCTTGTTCTCATCCGCCGCAAAGCCAGCTTCTCGCACAGACTTCATGTTCGCGAGATGATGACGACGGCGGCCCAGGGCTGGCTGTGCAACAACCTGACCACTCACTTCGGGGCTGTTTGTAAGACATCAAACTCTATTATCATCAGTGCTCAGCCTCAATTGTAGGCATCAGTATAGACACCTGCTACACATATACACACGCAGTCATGCTTGATGTCCCGTTAGAGTTTCAATGACAGGCATGGGAGACTCCGGCGCAAGGAAAAGCCATAGAAAGTCGAGGAAGGGCTGTCGCGAGTGCAAGAGAAGACGCGTCAAGGTGAGCGCGACGCCGAATGTATTGCAATCATCACAGGAAGTTGTGTGGCTGACAAGCTCTGTAGTGCGATGAGAAAAGTCCTTCGTGTTCGGCGTGCGCTCGCTTGGAGCTGATCTGCGATTACCCGCGCAGGTCGCCGGCCCAACCACCCAATATACTGACCACCCCTGCACCATCGGACCTCTCCATTCGCACTCAAACGCAGGTCCCGTCTTGGGAAACTGGAGATCTGGAACTCCTTCACCATTACACCACGTGCTGCTGCGTCTTCGTGCCTGGCGAGCACCGTCAGCAGCTATGGACGCGCCAGATCGTGAATCTAGCCTTTTCACAGGACTACCTCTTATACCAGGTTTTGGCCGTCAGCGCACTGCATTGCTTCCATCAGAACCCCTCGAGAGATGACTTGTCAGCCAAAGCCGTCAGATACAGGGGTCAGGCATTGCAGAAGATCAATCCTGTGCTTCCGGACATGACCGCGGACCTTTGCATTCCTGTCTTTGCTTTTGCAGGACTTTCTATGGTGTACGCTTTCGCCGAGCTGGTCATATTACGCGACAGCGAGGGGTTGACTTACGATCCCATCCGACATATCACTGAATGCCTCCAGCAAAATTTCGGCATCAACACGGTGGTGCACACTTACAGAGCCGATATCCAGAGTTCATGGGCAAGTGAGCTCATCAACATCAACAGCGATGAAGACTTTGCTCGCATCTCCTCATCTGGGCTCGTCTTTGCGCATGCCGACCTGCTGCACTCGCTCATCGACACCCACGAACCACGAGAGGCATTCAATAGAGCTTGCCACGATGCTCTCAAGGTCTTACTACAGACGCTACAAATCCTCATGTGGCGACAAGAAGACCACTTCACTTTCCATCTGATCAATGCATGGCCATCAGTGCTCAAGCCTGAGTTCTGGCGATTACTGGAAGCGAAGTCGCCAATCGCGCTCCTGGTCTTGGCCTACTTTGCCGCTCTGATGAGCATGAGGCCGAAGTTGTGGTGGTTTCAGCATTGGCCAAAACTGCTTCTTGAGAAGGTCGAAGAGCACCTTATTGGAGATGAGTGGGAAGAAGCGCTCGCGTGGCCGAAGCGGGTCGTTAATGCTTCGCTGGTGGCTGCGTAATTGTTCGCAAGATTCGCTCTAATGGCATGTCTCAATATCTGTACTTTTGTCAGGACCTTTTGTGAATAACGCCCACATTTTTGGTCTCCCCTCTTGATCTGCTGGCGTCTAAATGCAAGTGAGGTTCACTTGTCAGGCCGCGTTGTCAAAACAATGCCTAGTAAAGGGAGCTGCATTCGACTGCGGCATGCAAAGATTCTGTCCGGATTTATTCAAGCCGTACACGGGAAGTGGGCTAATTTAGCATGTCTTACCGACATAACGACTTTCGTCTGCAGGTCATATGCGATAGTTCATTTACCTTCTGATTCGCGTTTAGATATCGGTTTTTGTTCGACCACAACCCTGACCCTTAAAATTGATCAGACACCCTCAGCCAATCGAAATGATATTGGCCGCGAGACTCAATCAAGCTCGAAACAAGGCAATTCCTTTACTTTCCACCTTAGCTATACTACACCTTCGCGATGACATGATTTGAAGTATCTTAGGGGGCGAAATGGCGTTCTTTCCAGCTCAACCAGCTCATTTGGTCATCCACCGCAAAAGAATTGGGGGGCGATATTCGACACTCCGACCAAGTTAACTTTGTCACTAGCGTTCGCTTAACTCGCGACCGCTGACGGAACGGTAGTTGATATTTCACGTGTAGACGTCTGATTCGTTGCGGAGTCTTAACATTGCTCAGAGCATGTCGAGAGTCGGGACCCGTAAGACTTTACGTGTGCAGATGCCCAACGAACAAGCAGTACATAAAGCCCTAGCTAGCTTGACTGACAAACCCTGGCGATTCAGAACACCGCTGATCGAAGCTCTGTCGATCGAGCTGTTATTTGCGTATCTGCTCGATCTGGTAGTCAGGATCGCCCCACCTTTGGAAGTAGGCGTTTAGGCGATTCAAGCTTGCCGCCTCCGCGAAGTGGTAAGTTTGTAGTACTTCCACGCTACATCTACGATAGTTAGAGTCACAAACTTCTCAATATCGTTCGGAGGCAATTGCATCTAGGCCACCGGAGACAGCTCCTACACCACACCAAGCTTTTTATTGGCCTGTCACGAGTTGACAGCACACATAAATGCCACATTTCCTCCCATCTTCTCTCTACTGACTGCGATTGCGATGTTAACCTTCCTCAAACTTCGCATTACGCCTGGCCGAAGGCATACACCAGGCAAACCATGGCGTTTCCACCAATCTCGCACATGCCGTTCCTCTCCTTCACATCAAGTCATTTCTCAAAAAGCGCTGTCATTCGGTCCCCACCCGACATTCCCGCAAAAACCGGTCAATCGAGCACTTTGCAACGACGTCCGCTGTACATCCGTTACCTCCACCTGCTTCCAGCTAGTCAGATAACTCAGAGAATGCCTGATCCGTGTCTCCTATACACTTCCACCAGACGCCGCACGCAGAGTCCGTTACGTACTGTAGTGATGCAAGATCGAGCCGAAAAAGTACAGCCCTATGTACGCACACGCCGTCGCTTGCAGGGTCCCAATCAATCCTTTGCTCGTGATGCTCTCTCCGACGCCACGTGTTCTCAGGCACGGATTCTTTTGTTCCCAAGCCGGCGGCGTCGGATGGCAGGACCGCGATTTGATGACGCTTCGAAGAGTCCAGCGCTGAGTCCGCAAGTGTGCCATGTGCGTGTTGCTGGCAGTGCTCGTGCTGCTCGTGAATCGGCAGATTTACCTCCGTGATGGATACCACTAGGCCGGCAATGCGACTTGCTACACGAAGAAATGGCTATCTCATCACTTTTTCTGGGATTCGACTACGATCTTGCCAAAGTTCCGTTGTTCGGACAGGAACTCGTATGCCTCCTTGACCTCTCTGAGCGCGAACACACGATCTTCCACCACGGGTTTCATCCCAGAAGATTCGACAAAAGCGACCAAGTCCTCAAGCTGCGCTCTCGATCCAACCGCTATTCCTCGAACCGTGATGCACGACAGCCAAGCTTGCAGTAATGAAGGCACCTCTCGAGCCTCCTCTTCAGTCTGGGCGCCGCCAACGATTCCGACAACAGCCAGGATGCCCTCCATCTTCGTGGCAGCGACTGACTGCTTGAGAGTATTGGCGCCTCCGACCTCGATCACAAAATCGAAGCCTGCGCCCTCAGGAGTCAGTTGCCGAGCCGTGTTGCCCCAATCCGAATCATCTCTGTAATTGATCACATGGTACGCTCCCAGAGCTTTAAGGCGGTCAGCTTTTGCCTTGCTCGAAGTCGTGCTGACGACCGTGGCTCCTGCAGCAACGGCAATCTGCAGAGCAAAAAGCGATACGCCGCCGCTCCCAAGCGTAAGCACATGATCTCCCTTCCTCAGCGGACGACCGGGGAGACCCATCAGAGCGTTCCAAGCCGTCAACGCCGCACACGGCAGCGTGCTTGCTTCGCGGAAAGTGAGCGTCTCCGGCATGCGCACGAGTGTCGATTCGGGGAAAACGCCTGTTGAGCGAAGCGTGCCATCCATACTACCCCCGAGGCCGATCTCGAGTTTCTGCGGAGTGAATGCGCCGTCCAGATGGGTTGGCAGAATGTGCGTGCAAACGTTGTCGCCGACGCGGAAGCGTGTGACTTTTGGGCCGATGGCGAGGACTGTACCGGATGCGTCTGAGCCTGGGATGACGGGAAGAGACAATGGAAAGGGATAAGTGCCCTAGGAAATTGTATTAGAGGCCCGCTGAGCATGAGATGTCCTGCGAATCTTACGTTTGCGATCATGATGTCGCGATAGTTGAGCGACGATGCTTCGATGGCGATCAGACAGTCATGATCACCGATTTCGTTGGAGTATGCAACATGTTCCTCGAATACCAGACCATTGATGCCCGTCTGGGTCTGGACTTTCCACGATGCGGAGTTGACGTTGTTCATGGCGAGATTGGCCAAACACTTTTCGCAGTCTGTCGCTATGTGGAAACAAGACAGCCAAAGTCTCCGTGCTGTGTAGATGTTGTGGTTATTTACTGTCAGAAATAGCAGTGCGGCGGCATTTGTAATCAGTCCGAGTCAGCTGCATTTGTAATCACTCTCAGCTGGGCTGACAAGCGTGCCGGTCAACACACTCTCAGCTTCCTGAAGAGCTGGAACTTCGAAACGGTATGGTGGCCGAATCTGGGTTATAGCATACGGTCTCCCGACTCTGGGCTGGTGACATTCTGATCTCGCTTCTGGAATTTGGGTGCCGGAATTCTCCTCACCCCTGCCGCAAGATATCACTAGATAGCCATGCAGGAGTGGCCAACAAGTCTGTCTAATCTTCTGCCTTCTGGGTATCATAGTGTCGTGAGCGATATCGATAGATTCGTGTACATGAAGCAATAGATCATTTTGACACCCAGGATTTGACAATTGCTGAAAAAGGGAGAGCCCGCTTAGGGGCGTTCTGGCCGAACGATTGCAAAATTCGCTTCACGTCCTCATATCCCTCAGCACCACCCCACTTCTCTGCATACCTCAGCGCAGTACGGCCGTCGCTATCTTCAAGATCGACCGCTGCGCCGTGATCACAAAGGAGCTGTATGCATTGCACTCGTGATTTGTTACTGGTTCCGGCGACTATCATGAGAGCTGTTTGACCGTCGCGGTTTACGGCGTTCACCTGAGCGCCGTGCTGAAGTACTGGCTTCGCGATCTCGTAGTTCGCGTCGTCGGCGGCGCGACGCATGACTGCCATCAGTAGAGTGTCATCTCCAGCGTTTCCTCCAGTGTCCAGTGATTTGGTCTGGAGGCCGTGCCGGATCAGTAGTGATATGCACGCCGATGCATTCTTCCCATTAGAAAAGGTAGCATGAGCGCCGAGATGGGGAATCCTACTCCTAAATCTTTCCTATTTGGAACGACACCGCGGTCTAAGAACAATTGCAGCATGTCGAGATCGAGAGCTGCAATTACTATATCGATGGAGTAGCGGAAGCGCTCAGATGGGCTTCTCCACGCCTCGTCGCTATACCAACTTTGCCCATTTGATTTGAAATCTCCATGAGGGTCCATATCCATGCAAAACATGGCCGCTTCCAGGTTGCCATGACTAATTGCCAAGATGACTGGGTGGCCAGCGACCACTTCCTCTCTGTTCAGATTACGCGACCCAAGCAAATCCGAAAACGATGAATCCACCGAATGCAGGATGTCACTGTAGACACCGCGACATGTATTCTTTAATGAGTTGAAGCGAGCTCCTGCCTGTTGCAATCTTCGCAGGATCTCCATATCCCCCGACGCGCAGGCCATATGTGCGGCGGATCCGAAATAACCGCATGTTGTATTGACATCGGCTCCGGATTCGAGTAGTGCTTCGACAACACTCATGTGGGCTTTAGCCACTGCGATGCTGAGTGGTGTCCCGATCCGTCGTTTGAATGTGTTCATTTGGGCGCCGCTTTGGAGCAAGCAATGAACGGTCTCGGCCGAGCCGCAGAAAGCCGCACAGTGCAAAGGCGTTCCGATCCATTCGTCAGTCTCATCGACCTTTGCACCCGCATCTACCAAGTATCTCACAGCTCCTGCCGACCCACTCAACGCGGCAGAGTGTAAGGGTGTGCCGATCCGCGATGCACTTGCGTGTATATCGGCTCCAATATTGACCAAGTGGCTCAGCGTGGAGAAAGACCCGCTTGATGCTGCTTGATGAAGCGGTGTCCTCTGTTTTTTATCTCGGTAGTCGATATCTGCAGCTCGTGCAAGCAGGAAATTGAGCCTTTGGGAGCCTTGACCTTGGCGGCAGGCTCGCATCAGGTCTCCATGGATGGGATCTTCTGGTGGCTTCACCGGAACGTTGACATGGGCCGTGTTGGCGGGATAGTTGTGGATAGTGTTGTTTTAGGCATTCCCATTGTGTTGTCGAGCATTTCCATCCGCTTGAATGCCATTCCACTGGAATGTGTCCGGTTGAGCAGCATTAGCTGCCATTCTGCTCTATCGTGCGATTGTCCGGCCGTGCCGTCTCGGTCATTCTCCAGACTATCAACGCACTGGCGACATGACTGTAGGGTAGGGTCTAAGAGTTCGTACTGCGGCGGTGCAGTATCGATGATCCGGGATACAAATCAGGCCTCCAGATGGCGAGAAACGAAGTTGTGAGGGCGCTGTGTCTGTGACCTTTTCCATGGACGAAGATGAGATACAGCTTTGGCCTACATCGCGTACTGAGACATATTTTCTTGGTAGGCAGACGAGTTACGTGCTATTACTCCAAAGCAAGAGAGAGATAGCACCACGATACAGGCAGAAGGCGAAGGATGAAGAAACAGATAACATGTATGCAGGATTGCAGGTTCAGCCGAGGTAGCGACACAAGTCTACATATGCTCGAAATCTCGCACTGGAAGTTGACATAACATTACACTCACACCTAAGTTACAATTTCGTGAAAAGCGTCTCTTTCATCGCCCTCACATCCAATTCCTGCGTCCAGGTGCTCCTCGGCTGCGTATGCAAAAACCAGTACGTGTGTGCCAGATCTCTGGGCTGCACAAGATGACTATCCACATCGGCCGCTTTCTCCTTCTGCCCAGTCCTTTCCCACTGCCGCTTCATCACGCCGCCGATGAGCTTGCCATCGACCGGCCCGTCAACAATGATATTGACAGCATGAATGCCCTTGCTTTGATACTCACGCGTGATGATCTGGCACAGCGAGCGTAACCCAAACTTGCCCGGCGAGAAAGATGCCAGGCCCGGCATGCCACGCAGAGCACCGGTTGCGCTGGTGAAGAGAATAGTGCCTTTGCCTGCAGCTAGCATATCAGGCAAGACAAGCTTACTCGACCAGAACGCGCCGAAGAGGTTGATCTTTGTGAAGTTCTCGAATTCTTCCGTAGTCGTGTCGATGAGACTCCGTCCATTCACGCGGCGTGCGCCAGCGTTGTACACGAGGACATTGACGGGGCCGAGCTCTGAGCGAATGCGCTTAAAGGCAGAGATCACAGAGTCCTCGATGCGCAGGTCAGTAATATAGTAGTGCGCTGTGCCCTGGCCAACATCGCTGTTGATGGTTTGGGCCATGGTTTGCAGTTTGTCTTCGGTGCGGGCGAGGAGGGCGACGACGAAGCCTTCGGTGGCGAAGCGGTGGGCTACTGCTTCGCCAATGCCTGGACCTGCGCCTACGACGGCGATGACGGGTTTGTTGGCGGTGTTGGAGGACATGATGGATGGAAGCTGATGATGGACTGCTTGCAAGCGTTCTGTGGAGATGGTAGTGTAGCGCTGTGCGGTCCTTAGCAGGCGTGAGTATATAAGTGAGACTACGAGCTGTGAATCACGTCTTCGCTTTCATTGAAGAAGTCAGAACAGTTGTCGGCCGTAGTCTCGGCTGGGAGATAGATTTTAGGGCATGTACAGCTGCCTAGGCAATGATTGAGCATGTTCTTGTTATTGTTGTTGGTGCTCTCGGTGATCAGTCATCAGATGGCAGCGACTAAGTGCGGGGGTCGCGAGATGTTTTGGTTCTCTCAGGAGGGTTCACTAATCTCGTCGGCCATCAAGACAACCAAGGCATCATCTCCACCGCCTTGCTGCTGGAACCTGGGAGTCTCATTCAAAATACGGCACTCATGAATCTCCTCTCTTGCATGGCATTGTCCACGTCCGGATCTTCCACCTTACAGTAGACGCCCGCGGATGAAACCGGGCACTCGAAACTTGGTACTATGGACCACACAATCTTCTTTGCCCAATGGTGGCTCATTTCTGGACCTATTGCACGCGAGAAATGCATCCTGGTCAAAACCGTTGAGCTGGACTGCTGGGCAGACATGCAGTCATGCATTGATACGATGCCGGGTACCAAAAGACCTTGGCTTGCCACACCGTCAGGATTCGCGAGTACCCGGGTCGCCGAACGTCAGCTTCCGGTCCACGTTCACCCTGAGCGTCATCTTCTCACAAGTGCATCACTGAACAGCTAATCTCCATGGCATCAGCACCCAGGAGAACCCCATATTCATCCTCCGCCGCGAGTCGTGCCTCACTTGCCTGCGTGCCATGCCGCCAGAAGCACGTAAAATGTGATGCCAAACGGCCAGTGTGTGACCGCTGCGCCGCTGAGGATAAAGCTTGCCATTTCCTCAATTCCCGGAGGGGTGGTCTTACCCGAAGTGCACTCGCTGAACGTCGACGTACCTTGCAAGACCAACGCCAGAGCTCCCCAGCTGGGGAAGCTGCCCAGTATGCGCCATCCGAATTCGACAGTGGCCCTCAGCAGGAAGAGTCTAACATCCAGCCCACTGTTGACGAAGGTTATGTCTCACGTTCGGCGCCTGCGTCTTCGTCGACACCACTGGATCCCGGATCAACAAGCATCCAAGACTTGTTGAATCAAGACTGGAACGCTTCAGGTGATCATTACATCGGCCTATATTACAAACATTTCCACCACTTGCATCCATGTGCCCTACCTCGCAAGCATCTGGACAGGATGCTTGCGGACCCTTCTAACCATCCGCGCCTCGAGTTGCTTCTATCGGTAATGCGCTCAATTGGACTTCTGTATTCCCCATTCAGCCAACGCCGTCAAGAGAAAATCACAAATCGCATATCAACAGGCATCGATGCAGTTCAAGATGCATTCTCGGTACAGTGCCTCCTCTTGAACTCTATCGCTCTCTACTGGTGTGGTCAAGAAGCAAGCTCCCGCGAGGAAATGGACGTCGCGATCAGTACTGCACTGTCCATATCTATGCACAGCTGTACCTTTGCGACTCTCCACGGCATGGAGAATTCAGTCCTCGAAGAAAGCTGGCGGAGAACATGGTGGCAACTTTGCATTGTTGACGCCTACTACGCTGCCATGTTGCACCAAACTTCGCCTTTGATGCGCAGGCATGACATCACGACAGAACTGCCATGCGAGGAAAGCGAGTACGAGGCAGGTGTATGTTTGTTGCCACAAGAGATCCTATCTATGGCTTTTACTGCGGGTACTGACCATGTCGACTTTCATAGATTATCCCTGCTCCAAGAACAGTTCACGATTTCGATGTTCGGGAGTTCAGTGCCGAGCCAGACATCTTTTCCTCATTCGCTTATCTTGTCGAAGTCTTCCTAGCTATTACCCGCGCGGTTGAGAATGAATCAGAAGACTCGCCGGAAGGCGCTCGTGTGCACCCATCTGAATCCTTCGCTGTCGCGACAGAAGGCTGGTCGCTACTGCTTCCTGAATCCAAAAAAGTTGCCCATCTGAGAGAGGGCGCAGCGGACGAGCTCATGTTCCAGGCGCATATGACCGTTTTCGCGTAAGTCTTTTTGGCATGGGCAAACCTTGTGCAAACAGTAACTGAACAAGATTTCCTCACACAGATCAAGAGTCGCCATCCACAGACGTTTCTCCGGCCTTCTTTTCGACCCAGCCGAAACGTTCTCCAGCTGTCCCACAACCTCCTACAGCGACAACATCGGTGCCTCCCACGCGCCAGGGGCCTTGCACACAATGTGTTGTGTCAGAGCAGCGTCTGCGCAGATCCGCATGCTTGCTCAACCGATCGCGCCCAACACTCACACGCCGTTCGTTGTGTGCATGCTGATGAATACTATCATCTCATTGATTGCAGCGTGCAAGTATGAGCTGACGTCCTCGGGCACGAGAATGACGAGGGATGAAATTCGGCTAGGCATTGGCTGCGTGAAGTCTTTCGCTACAGTGTGGCCTAGAGCAGAGCGCATTTTGGGGGAAGTACAGGTGATTGCGAGGGAGATGTTGCTTGGAGCTGTGTAGTTTGCTCCACGGCGCATCATCTACGCGAAGCCCTGTTGTCCGTATGTCAGACTGCAGGCTACGATCCTTTCATCATATGTATTCGGCAGCCCCAGGGTCACGGCATCGACTTTTCACACGGTTTCGGCGATCGAGTATCTGTCCGGTAGATACTAGGGAAGACTTGCAAACTCCCTGTTCCGATGTGCAGATACCATGTTCTCTCATTCCGTGTTCGTTGTAAGCTTTACGTACACGACGGGAACTGAATAGGCTATGCAGGTCGGCCCCACACACAAGGATCATGTGACCAAGCTGGGGGTGCTTCCGAGGGATTTCTTGCCGAGAATTGATACGATCCGAGCCATCTTGCTACAGACCGCAATGCATGACTAAACAGTGCACACGAATACCTTCAGCATCGTGCGCATAGTTGCACTCCACGGAACCCTTGGCGATTGCAAGTAACTTCATAGTCAGCCGGGATGGAGCGGCCGTGTCTCATTACCAATCCTTTTCTATGGCTTCTCCACGGGAACCGCATAGGCTATCTGCGTGAGCGAGTGCGCATCGGGTATCCTGATGGCATACCTCGTCTCTACAAGAGTCTCTTGTCGTCCGCAACCGCCAACAAACCGAACAGCACTTCAACGAGAACTGATAAGTTTGACAGTACGAGGCCACCATAACTTGTTTACTTCCATACCACTCCAAAGCGCATCTCAATCCCATCATCAACAATGGCCATCCCAAGCACGCAGAAAGCCATCCTGCAGCCCGACAAGATGAGCACAAGCGTAACCATGATCTCCGACCACCCAATACCAACCCCCGACTTCGCCGCCGACGAGCACCTCATCCGAGTGCACGCCACAGCCATCACGAACGGCGAGTTGCTCTGGTCCAGGTACTTCCCGTTACCTGAGGGCAGCACAAAGGTCCTCGTTCCATGCAACGACGTCGCCGGCACCGTCGTCGCAGCCCCTCCTTCTTCTACATTCCAACCTGGCACTGAGGTGTACGCTCGTTCAAGCTACGCTCGCACAGGCTGTGCCCGAGACTACACTATCTTAGCCGGCGATGAAATGGCCGAACGACCTCAATGCTTGTCGTGGGCGGAGAGTGCTGCGGTCCCGATGTCGGCGGAGACGGCGTGGCAAGCTCTTTTCGTCCAGGCTGGTCTCGAGGCCAGGAAGGGGAGTGCAGTCGGAAAGACAGTCTTTGTCACTGCTGCTTCAGGTGGTGCAGGCGTCTGGATGGTTCAACTCGCTAAGTGGGCGGGCGCTGAAGTCATTGGGACTTGCAGTACGTCCAACATGGAACTGGTCCGGTCGTTAGGCGCGGATGTGGTGCTCGACTACACGAAAACCGACATCAAACAATGGGCAGCGGAAACTGGCAATCTAGCCGATCTGGTCATCGACTGCATAGGTGGCAAAGCGCTAGAAGATGCGTGGTGGGTCGTCCAAGAGGGAGGGACGCTGCTCAGCATTTTCCAACCACCGGAAGAGAAGAAGCCTGCTGGAGCGCCTGCGAACGTTCGGAATTTCTTCTTCGTCATGAAGACCAACGGAGAACAATTGCGGAAGGTAACTCCTCTGGTTGAAGAGGGAATGAGACCAGCGTTGGACAGCGTGGTTCCGTTTGATGAGTATAAGCGTGCTTTTGATAAGCTTGCTAGTGGTCGTACGAAAGGCAAGATCGTCTTGGATTTGGTGGCTCACTAGATAGTTATAATTAGTCTTCGAACCATCTCCACTCAGTATCGAATATATCGCAATTGGCAATACACATGGTTGGCTACCTGCTCCACTTTACGTTCATCATCAACACCCATCCAAGCTGAGCCTTTTGGTGTCCTTCCTTTGATCCACTATACGTATATCACAGACGGATGGGACAGTACATCATCTAGCTTTAACAACGTTTTGGTCTTTCGTCCCTCGCGCTCCCCACCGAATCAAGTTCATTACACAATCCAATGTAGCGAGTTGAAAACCATAAATTCGCGTTGCTAAGTGTCACAGGCAGTTTGGGTCGGTTCGTTTCGCTCTACGCATTTGATATAACGGGGCTACTTCTAACATTGGCGAATGAGTAAAACCACAAGTGTCAGCTGCCTACTTTACAGTATTTAGCATGCTGGAAAGAGTGTGTCGGTTATGTATCTTAATGAACGACGACTGCACAATGCGCTTGCCTCGTGACTTCATTCCATCGCAGCTTTCGCCGCCGCCGCCCTCTCCATCACAGCTTGCGCATACTCCTCATCGATCAGCGTAAGCCCAAAAGCACCCTGCGCCGCAATAAGCGCCTCCGCCTTCGCCGTCTCCATCACCAGCGTAGCAAGCAGACTCGCCTCCTCAGTCTTCGAAGCATTGTCGCTGATCCTGTGCCTGCATCCGGGAGCTTCGAAGAAGCTTTCGCCGGCTTTCAGCACTGCCATCGGCTCGTTGTTCATCTTGTTGAGGACGGTGCCAGTGAGGACGTGTACGGCTGCAGATGCGCCGTGGTGGGTGTGCGGTGGGGTGCAGGCTCCGGGTGGGAAGGTGACTTTGAGACCGATGATGCTTTTGTCGGGGGTGTTGGGGAGCTTGTGTTTGTAGACTAGTTCTAGGATTGGGAAGGGAGAGCTTTGGAGAGGCTGTTAACACGATTGATAAGGATGGTAATTGGTGGGAGGAGCTTACTTGATGTCGTAGACTGGCTCTTCCATTTGGGCGACTTCGGAATAGACCATGATAGTGACCGATGTTATGGATCAACGATCTTCGTGTTTGAGTTGGTGTGGAAAGTGATCGGAGAAAGTTTTCGACGTACGGCAGAAAACGACGGGCTTGAGCAGATGGCAGGAGATCATGGTTTTAGAGGTTCGAACAAAGTGTGCGCGAAGGCTGCTTTTATGATACCGTGAACGCAGGTCTGGTAATACTGTTACGCCACAAATGTGAGTAGGCTATGTGTGCCAGACTAGGCATGCATGTCTGCGGTCAGATCGGCGTTCCACGAGTACTGTGCATACCCGGCGCAACAGCTTCGGCAATCCGCTGAAGGCAAGGGATCATCGCTTACGAAAAGGTGCATGGGTCTCATGAAAACGATTCTAGATCAACAGAACCAAATGGAGAGTTGTAATAGCCCCATCTCGTATATGACACCATTAGTTCATTGGGAGGATTAAATTTCGATCAAAGAGTGCACTGCGACAATAGCATGGCGAATGCAGCCAATGCGCCTTCCATCAGATCTGGATGAAGTCAAACAGACTCTTTTGCACACCTGCAATTTTATCGTGGTGGCACTACAAACGAAAATTGGACCTGCATGCCTGATGATTAGTACTCAGGTAAAGATCCGCAGAACGATTCCGAAGATCCTGAGTCCTATGGAACACAACCAGCCGAGCCTGCCGGCATGAATTAGCGACTGATCGTGGCTACAGGATTGCAGTTTGGAACACACTTTACCAAGGCAGTCCCATGGTACGGCTTACCCTTCGAAACGAATAGTATTGCGTAAAATGCCAACTCCACTGAGCTCTATCTCGACCACGTCACCATCTCCCAAGAATGACTTTGGGCTTTGGAAAGCGCCTACGCCAGCGGGTGTGCCTGTCATGACTGCTGTGCCTGCTGGAATGGTAGTTCCTGTCAAAGTAAGAGTCAGCGCTCCGAGCGATGCTATCTTGATCGGAAACGTATACAAACCTTGGCTCATCTGGCTCAGGATCTGAGCTGGGCTGAAGATCATATCATCGCCGATTAAGGTGTCTTGTACGATCTTGCCATTCACCCTCGTGACTAGCCTCTTAGTAGAGGCATCGGCATTGAAGTACTTTGGGCTGACCAGTACAGGTCCGATAGGAGCAAACTTGTCGAAAGCTTTGGCAAAGTAGAATTGTCCTCCGGAGTTGTTCGGCAATTGAAAGTAACGGCACGAAAGATCGTTGCCGACGGTATAGCCCAAGATGTATGATTCAGCTTCCTTTGGAGTGATGTCTTTCGCAGCCCTGGATGTGACAAACACGAGTTCTCCCTGAACCGAACATCAGATGAGTCTTAAGCATAGCATGGTGTTACGCAAAACCTACCTCGAAATCCAGCAAACTTGTTGCACAAAACCTGTTTACTGGTATGATCTCGCCAGGATTGGCGAGCGAGGCAGCAGGCTTTGTCCAAAGCGGTGCGTACTTCGGCACTCCAAGCTAAGTGGAGACCATCAGTGTCGAGGTCTTAGATGTACAAATGCTAATAAATTCCGTCCTCCTTACCTTTGCTTCTTCGGCATGCGATTTGTAATTCAGGCCAACACAGTAGATCGGAACATCAGTGTTAGGTAGTGGAGCAAGCAGCTATAACGGAATAATTAGTCACGTCATATTTTGGACGACCACTCGTACGGACTCTTTCGATTGTCACCGATTTCGTAGATCCATTTGCTAAGAGATCTTCCGAAGAGCTATATCCCTGTAGAACAGTGCCCACGGCGGGAGCTTTGGGAACCCAGCTCTTCTCTGCCAAGAGACTTGCGAAGTATGGCTCCAAGTTTGCGAAATATGTCTGTTGATCTTCCTTTGCAACAAATTTGACAAATGCTCCTTCTAAAGACATGATTGTAGATTGGGAGGGGCTTCGGTGAATTGACCGAACTTACGACTGAGACGAGCTCTCACAGATAGTAAATATATATCTTAGTGCTTAAGGTATACTTCCTTGAGAACAATCGATTCAATTCCGTCTCCGGATGGCCGGCCCCGCAGCTGCGTGTCTCAGTGTG
This sequence comes from Cladosporium sp. SL-16, assembly GCA_002921095.1. Taxonomy (NCBI): domain Eukaryota; kingdom Fungi; phylum Ascomycota; class Dothideomycetes; order Cladosporiales; family Cladosporiaceae; genus Cladosporium; species Cladosporium sp. SL-16. Next base: position 170,153 of record PEGC01000017.1, read on the forward strand.
GGACGTCAAGCGTGGGACGACTGCAATGCCCTCCTGTGTTATTGGTGACACGCATTCATGCATCGGCGAACGGATGGAAGATTGGAGGTGCTTTGATTAGAGACCAGGCTATTAACTCCGCGCCATAGTCGGAAATAATTGTTCCACCTTGTGGCCGCAGCCCCACATGTTCGGCGATATGAACGCGACCTTTCATCTATTTGTATATCAAAAGCCTCTGCAGCTCATGCAACACCAACGAGCTACTGCTTGTTCTGTTGCCTATATACATCTAGACTAACAACATCATTGCCTGCGCTTGCCTCACCAAGACATGGTAGCTCAAGAACTTGCTTTGTCATTCGCCCTCAACGTTCTTAGCAAACTCCCACGCAGCTTACGCGAGAGCATTATGCCCGACATGCGGATTCCAGACATTGCCAACAATCCTGACAAAGTGCAACTGGCTCGTCTCAGCCACGTGTACTTCGAACACCCGGACCTCGACGAGTTCAGCAAGTTCGCTGAGGACTTTGGCTTCGTCTTTGTATCCAGGGAAGGCAACAACTTGTACTTCCGCGGATACGGAAAGGATCCCTACGTCTACGTTGCATCTCATTCTACTGATGACAAGCCTCATTTTAGAGGACCAGCCTTTGTGGCTGCCTCACAAGAGGAATTCGAGAAAGCGAAAGCACTGCCAGGAGGCAAGCGCGGCAATCTCTTTGATGCGCCAGGCGGAGGCGAAATTATCAGCTTCGATCGCGCCGACGAAACAAGATTCCATATCGTGTTTGGCCAGAAAGAACGACAGATTGACGCTAAGGCAGTTCCAACTGCCACCCATCAGGAATTGGGTCCCTTCAATACGCCATTCGAAAAGCCCAGGAAAGGTGAGTGCCCCTTCTAAGTTCATGATAGAGATGGCACTCACTGACGACCTCCTCACATAGGCAAGTTCCAGAGATTCACCGAGGGCGCAGCTTTGGTGCACAAGCTAGGCCACTTTGGATATGTTCACCGCGAGTTCGATTCAGAGCTGAAGTGGTACACGGACAATTTCAACTTTGTGCCGTCCGATATCCTCTATCATTGGGACTTCTCCAACATCGACGTCATGACGTTCATGCACTTGGATCGGGGCGAAGAGTATACAGACCACCACATCTTTTTCATGCAGCGTGCGCCGCCCGAGGTGAAGAAGACGTACTTGCATCACTCCTCGTATGAGGTCGAAGACTTTGACACCCAATTAATTGGTCATCAATGGCTTGCCAAAAAAGGTTGGAAGAGCGTCTGGGGTGTTGGAAGGCATGTTTTGGGTAGTCAGATTTTCGACTACTGGCAAGACAACAGCGGCTTCAAGATTGAGCACTACGCCGATGGTGATCTTGTTAACAGAAACACGCCAACGAAGCGTGATGTGGTTGGCCCGTTGTCAGTCTGGGGCCCTGAGCTCCCCAAGGATTTTGGTGAAGACTCGACTCTTCTGTTGGTCTAAGATTATCTGTCGTTGTACATAATTTTAATCAATTTTATATGCGATTCATGGGATGCGGAGTCCGATGATACCTGAGGGCTCCTTCAACGGCCTCTTGAGCAAGGATAAGCTCAAAGTCTCCACCGCTAGACTAGCACGTGTTGCGTGGCATAGATATTTTGCCCAAGGACTCTTCTCTTACAAACTGAGATCGTTACTGTAACACTGGTACCTGTCTGATCGCATTTGTAAGGACTGCAGCCCTTTATCGGCCGCATGACACATAGACTCCGCATACTCAAGGTATTACAGACCATGCTATCTTTATCACGCACTTGCGAAATAAAAGGGTCCTGACAACCAAGAGAAGCGACCTCCGGTACGATGTCGTCGTGTGCTGATTCTGGTACAAACTCAGAGAAGATTCGTATCCCAACAAGGAACCGCTCCGGAAGTCTGTGGGCTCTGAGTTGCGGTACGATCATTGCGGAGCAATAGAAAGCTTCCCCACCTCAGGCACGGACACACCTCAGGCACGCTTGACGCGACACCAACGC
>PEGC01000170.1:0-18317 GCA_002921095.1 Cladosporium sp. SL-16
CTTGGATGGTGACAGGTCTCTGCGCGCCGAGCCGCCGAGCCGCCTAGCGCTCCGCATATCCTCACTGGGTTTTCCTTGTCATAGGGGAGCTGTCGCAAACGATGGTATTGTTCGCCTGTTGAAACAAAATGTAGCTGATATCGCCCGGCCAGCACTTCGGTCGACTTCACTAACAGTTAAAGACGTCTTTGAAGCTGGAGGCTCTTCAGAAAGTATGGTGTGCCCGAGCACTGCAGCGGCTTGGCGCCTTGCAAGCAAGCAAGTTGCCGGCAATGACTGACTTGAACAATCAAGTTCGTGACATGATTTGCCAAGCAATCAAGTCGACCGGGATTGACTTGCTTCACTTGCTTGTCGACCAGTCTGATCTGGCCGACTGTAGAGGAGTGTAATAGCTTCTGTCCTAGACACGCGAAAGTGTCCAAGGCCAAAATCCTGGTCGCGCCGGCGCATACGGTATTCCTTAGGGCGGGTAAGGGCACCGTGTAGCGGCAAAGCACTCTTGCCGTGTTCGAGTCGGCTATCAATCTCTTAGATAGTGAGGACGTCTTAGATAGTGAGGACGATGGAGGGGAAGCTGCCCTAGACGTCGAAACAGTCGCTGGGCCACTATTTGTCGAAGACGTCATGGTCTTAGTGAGGCGACTCGTTAACTTGAAGTGTAGCGTCAGCTTGTCCACCTCTTTTTTTTCCCTTTAAAGGCATGAGAGACTCGCTTCAGGCGATTTGGTTGCGACGAGAGCTGAGAAGAGCGTTTCCCAACATCTCCACGACGATGGAGATGATATACTCCAACCCGACCATATAGTCTCTCTTGCGCTCGATTGTGCAAGCCTCTTCTAGGAACCTTGATCAAAATCAGCAGGCTGCCGAACTCCAACAAACTCTGTAACGGTATCTTTCTGCTATTGACGCTTTGCTCGGGGACAAGGTCGTCGTCCCGGATTACGCGAGTTGTGATCAGTTGGAAGGAAGCGAAAGCGATAGTAATAGTCGGTCGATGACTGGACTAACTGCGCAATCGGGCTAGCATAAGTCGGAATCAGCCGCGAAAGGAGCCATCCTCTTGACGGGATCGACGGGCTCCCTCGGGTCGCATCTTCTCAACACGCTGCTGGACCGTAAAGAGCGGAGAACATATTGTCTCAACCGATCTGTAGACTCCCACCGCGTGCAGATCGGCCGGAACAAAAGTGGCGGTTTACTAGTCGTCTTCCTAGAAGGTTCTGTGGAGTTCCTTACTAGTGACACTACTCTGCTAAAGTTCGGGCTAGACGACCAGGTCTTCGAAGACTCGCTCGGATCTGTAACCTACGTGATCCACAACGCGTGGCCTGTTGACTTCAATCAGTCCCTACAATCGTTCGCCGGATGTCTCGACGGCGTTCTGTGCTTCATCAGATTCGCTCATTGCAGTCAGGGCAAAGTCATAACTTACTTCAGTTCGTGTCTTCCATCGCCGTTATCGTAGGGTCCTTGGGACGATCTCTCATAGCCGAAGAAGCGGTAACGCAAACGCAAGCCCCTCTATCCATAGGCTATGGGTAGTTGAAATATCTCGTAGAGAGAATGCTGACGCACGCTTCGCAAGTGCTTGGTATCAGAACGATCGTAGCACGCATTGGTCAGCCATTAGGCGACGCTTCTCGGAAGCGTAGATGGAATCGCCGTAAGTGGTTCCCCAGCTTGGTGTAATGGGGTGTACTCGGGGTAGGAATCCAAACGAGGTACTAAGAGTTTCAGGGTAAGGAAGACTGGTCTGAGTAGCACACTGATCAAGTTGCGTTATGAACAATGACTCCAATTGTGTTACTTAAGTTGAGCACGAGGCTCCTATGAAAGATGGAACTCCAACTATCATATATACCAAGGAGACTCGTGTGGTATGCAACCTGCTCTGTGGACACAGAGCACACAGAGCAGCAGAGCAACAGAGCAGCAGAGCACTCTGCAGGTCACGTGACACAACGTTCTGCTGTCTTGGCAGCTGGTCGCAACGAACGTCGTTGCTATCTGACCTTCTGCCTGAGGCCTCATCACACTTGGTAGTCAGCTCTCTCTACATCAGGGTACTACCGAACACCCTTAGTTGTGCAGAGGATGTTAATGAGGTGACGTGGGTCCCAGTAGACGCTACAGCGAGGATCTTTCAGGAACTGTCTGTAACGTCGATTGCTTCTGGCGAGAACGTCACCTTCTACGTAGTGCACCCTAGACCTATAGCTTAGGTGGAGCTACTACCTACCATCTCAGACGCGCTGAACAACGCCGCGACCAAACGAGACGGCCTACGGATTGAAGTACTTCGTTACGACGAGTGGTTTGATAGGCTGCAAGCAACTTTCAATGCCGATACAGCGGATATCGAAGCCCTTTCTGCTAACCCTACGGTCAAGTTACTTTCACTCTTCGAAAGCTTGCTCTCCAAAGAAAATCTGACTGGCAGTTTTAATGTCAGCCGGTCCGTAGCTTTGAGCAAGACAATGCAATCTTTGGAATCCGTGAACTTGGATTGCTTAGAGGCCTAGACAAATGGTTGGATCCGTAGCACGGAGAGCGGAATGAAATCTCCTGATCGGGAGTCGCAGTAGTATAGCAAGATAGTCCACCCACAACAATTGAATCGCCATCGCCTCCAAGCAGGATACAGATCGTTTTCACTGCATGGTTCTAGTCGCCTATCTGACCCAATCACTCATGACCTCAAGTCGCCATGCGTTCTGCTTCGATCATCGCGTCGAGCTTCCGTGCCACCTCCTTCAACTCTTGTCCTCGGGGCATCTCGTGGTTGGCCGGTGAGCGGACGACCATGGCTAATCCTCCCTCACAGAGCTTGATCAGATCTTCTGAAACGTCGCGAAAATTATCCTTCGAGCCGATGACGTGGAGTGTAGGTACGTTGATTAGCGTCGGTGTCGTTTTGGCGCAAAGAGTGTAAACACAGTCCAAGGCCGGATACTGGTGTTTGTCTACCCCCCCTGTGAATGCGTCCATCGCTTTTCGCGCATCAATCTCTGGCATCTTCTTTCCGAGTGCTGTTGAAGGGGAAAACAAGTGGACCGCGTTCAGGAACACAGCAAATCGAAACATAGGGTCGTACTGTCTATCGATGCTCGACGCGTCCTCGAATAGGAGAGCCGCAGCGAGCGCCGCACCTTCAGAAAAGCCGATGATGCCGTCATAGGGATCATTTTGAGCTACCACCGCTCTAACATACTCGTGCACCTTGGATACCTCAGATGGTGAGTAGTAGCGATTCCATACGAAATAAGGCGGCTCGAAGAACTTTTCGATGCCGGGCGCAGGAACACCTTCAAACGGTGCATCAACAAACTCGAATTCTACTTCGTTCGTCAAGAGAGACTTGAGGGGGCCTATGATGGTAGCATGAGCTTCTATGTAAATTTAGTCGGATTGGCAAGAGTCAGCTTGAAATCATACCGAGCTGGGCCTCGAAAATGTCAGAGTTTGTACCCCTTCCGTGAAGACAAAGGAATCGCATGGTTTTGATAAGATCGACACAACGATTACAAGCTCGGGGTTCGCTGCAGCGTGGATAGAGCGAGTGACTAGTGTGGGAAGAGGAAGAGTGGTGAGAAAATTAGATGAGGTGAATTTATGTGCAGCCCTGCTAGGCAATGTGTAGCGGTTTGGAGAAGGATTGTGGGACTGGGTTCCTGCCCCTGAACATTGCAGCTGTGATCTACTTATCACACGCTAGTGTTTCAGGTTGGCTAAATATACACAGTCTTTACCTCGATACCAGACAGACAGAACAATGAACAACAATCTCCCACACAATTGCCTTTCATAGAGAAGATTCTGCCCAATCAACTTTCCGCCGCCTCCCCTTACTTTCTCTTCAATATCTTTGTCCCAGCACGATGTCGAGATTTTGACGAGATTTGTTCGCCACACAGTGGCACACATGCTCTTTCCACAAGATGATCGAGTCCACGGAATGACCGCCGTATCGTCAGCTGATCTGAGTTATCAACGTTTTGCCTGCAGGTGGTCGCAGAACAAGTCAACACCATGCCATACCGCAAAGCTTCGCCGATGATCTCACATGCTGTGAGCATGCAGTCCGCTCATAGCTAGCTTTCCTGTCTTCACTGTCAATGGCTCTCCGACTATGTCCTCATTACACCACTCAGCGATAGAGGAGAGAACGCAGAACATCGCATGTTGCATGTATCGTGCGTATTGGGTGTAGTGCGCATATCGGAAACGGCGTGCGTGTCCTGCGAAGCGTGCATACTGGCTGTAGCTTGCATACCGGACTTGGCCGTTACCTCCGCATATATCTCAGTCGTACGAGACGATCCAAAAGTGTTCAATTGTCACGGGCAAGCCGTGGCACGTACAGAAGTTCAGACAAGATCACGTGACAGAGTCGCCCCGGCGGTCACCCTGCCTCAGGCATCCGGGATTAGTAGACTAGCAAGTAAGCCGAGGATTCGGCTTACTCCTGACTTCGCACTTTGCAACCGTAACGTAACTCTTTGAGCTACATCCTGTCGTTAGGACCAACATCAAGGTTGGCCTTCAGTCCGTAGTTAGCTTAGTATCCGATCTGTTACGCTCTCGTACCTCCTTCTGCCCGCCCCGCTTCACACCCGTGACATCAATCCACCGTTAGTTGGGTGGATTCAGACGCCCATACAAATAAGGTTTCGCGGGGGCCAAAAGCAGGTACAGTTGATTCAGGGTAGGGTGGATTCAGAAAAGATTGTCAGATATAGCCATGTATGGAAGCGTTGGATAGCCATAACGAATTGGAAAATCATTGATATTAGAAATAATCTTATAGGAAAAACATTGGTGAAGTTATATGCGATAGGAGCATAAACATATCGAAAGTCAATCGCAAAAAAGTCGATAGGGATCAGAAGCCGCTAAGTAACTTAGCATCTAGGAATATAATGAGGTAGAGTAACGAAGAATATAGCACATAGAAATAGAAACAAAATACTATAATAGATTAGCAAGAATATTTCATAGCTATAGAGCGTATAGAGTTTTTTTCGAGCATTTACCTAATTAGCAAATTATCGTAACTTATATAAGTAACGGCATTATCCTAGAAGCGGAACAGATCTAGAAGTGGAATAGACCCGCGTACTAGTTTCGCATTATTGTCTCATTTTTACGCGATGCTCTTTCTTTTTTCTAATATATACCTACCTGTTCCGAAGAAGAGCTTACTACTACTATTACGGCCTACTATAATAGCGAGTATACCTCTATTCGGAAGTGTGCTTACGCGTTTAGTATCCCGTACTCGACGCTCGCTTTACGGCTTACATCTCGAACTTCTCGCTCTAACTCGCACGAATTACAACAAATACTCTCGACCGCCGAAGCGAAGGCTTTTCTAAAGGCGATTATTCGACTTACGAAGTCCGGTTACCCTATTACCCTTCCGTTAACGAGAGACCTCGCCGAAGAAATCCGACTTTCCCGCTTCCGCCTAAGCTCGACTCCGACCTCTTACGCTCCTATTAGTAAACGGTGGATTGATAGGTTCCGAAAACGATACCCTGAGCTAAAGACGGTCTACTCTCGATCCTTAGACGCGAGCCGCTTCGAAGGAGTTACTCATCCGATTATAAACGCCTACTTTAACGCCCTAACCGACCTTTTCCTCGAGGATCCCTACCCTTCCGACGCGATTTTTAACGTCGACGAGACCGGCTTCGCCCTCGGTACTACTTTACCTTCTAAAGTAATTATAAGAGGAGGAGATACTAGAGCGTTTGAGAAAATAAGGGGAAGGTAAGAGTAGATAATAGCGATCGAGTATATCGGAGCCTTAGGAGTCGCTCTACCTCCGCTTCTTATTTTTAAGGCAAGATATACGAAGAGCGCGTGAATACCGGCTTCTACGCCCGAGAATGTAAGTTCTCGGCATCTACTAGTAGGTGGACGTCCGATAATTACGCGTACGAGTAGTTAACTACCTTATTCGAGCCCGAAACGCGCGGAAACGACGGAAAACGGAGGCTATTACTTCTCGACGGACACGGATCTCACCTTACGGCGAGGTTTATCGCTTTTTGCCTCGATAAGGATATCGACCTCGCCGTACTACCGCCGTATACTTCGCATATCTTACAACCCCTCAACGTCAGCGTATTTAGCCCTCTAAAGTAGGCTTTATCGGCCGAAATCGAGAAACTCTTCCGCTTAGATACCCGACGAATACCGCGAGTTGAATAGATAGAGGCCTATATAACGGCTAGGAGTCGAGCCTTTATACCTCGAAGTATCGAATCGTCGTTTCGGGCGTCCGGTATCTACCCGCTTAGTCCGATTACTATCCTCTCGACTCTCGAAATGCCTACGCCTACCCCCGGGGTAACCCCGCCGCCTATTACGACTCCGAACGATCTAGACCGCTCCCTACTAGATAGTTCGCCGCCGGAGGGTACGGATCTACGGGAGGCGACGTCGCTAGTTAAATCGATCGTTCGTTCTTCGAATCTCGAGACTCCTGTAAAGCGATATATCGAGCGAGCGGGAGTAGCTTTCGAAAGGACGACCTCCGAGGTCGCTCTTTTACGGAAAGAGCTTACCGAAGCTAGGGAGCTCTTACGAGTACGTAAAGAACGTAAGAAAGGGAAGCGCGCAGCGGTTAAAGGAAAGTTCGTCTTTAATACGAAGGAAATCCTCGAACTCGTCGAGGAAGCGGAAGCGGAGGCGTCGAAGGGAAAGTCGAAAAAGAGGCGAACGGGAAGGGCTACGACTCCCGAAATCGAGAGCGAGGAAGAGGAAGATATCGTAGAGAACATAAGCGAGAGCGAAAGCGATTGTATTGTCGTAGCTAGTAGTAGATCGAATCGAAAGTGATAAAGCGAATTTTGTGTTCCGCTTCTAGGTCTGTTCCGCTTCTAGGACAATGACGTTACCAAACCTAACACATCTTTGAAACCTCCACAACTCGAAAGCGCACCGATCGACCTACTCAGCGCCTCGACATTCCTGTGGTACCAGTTCAGAGACTTTAGCAACTTTCGAGGCCAGGCTTTGGATGCTCTTCGCGTTGAGTATATCGAAGAGGGTCACATCAGCTTTCATCTTTTCGCCGATCCAAGTACGTAGCTTTAAGGCCATAAGTGAGTCGATCCCGTGAATGTACAGTGGTCGAGATACGTCGATATCATCGACAGCCCGCTGGACAGCCGCTGCGAGGTGAGCACGAAGTATCTCTGCGGTATAGGATTCTGCGTCGTCCAATGAGTCGACATTTGCCAGTTGATAGATGAAGTCCGTCACCCCATCGACCGGTGTTGCTACACTCATCGCATTGGTGGCGGTTGTTCCTAGATGCTTCAGAGCAGCAAAAAATGGTTTCTCGAAGTACAGCGGCTTTTCGTGTTGCCCAAGCTGCAGCATTCCGCCTGAAGGAAGCCCAGTGCAGACTTGAGCTGGTATGGCGTAACCATCAATCTCGTTGGAGATGCACATCGTCATGATTCTGTGTAGGTCGACCTCCTTCATCCAAGCAACATCTGATAAAGAAAAGTCTGCCGCGGTGGTTCCCTCCATGATAGTACCCACATCCAGCATGGCACCCAAGTCGATCGTCACGGCTGGTAAACCACGACGCTGGCGATACAGCGCGAGTGAATCCTGGAACGTGTTGCCGGCCGCATATCCTGCCTGACCCTGATGACCTACCAGTCCTACGATGGAACTGAGCATGACAAAAAAGTCCATGTCTTCCGGGAGCTGGCGATGGAGGTTCCATGAGCCTTGCACTTTCGGTCGCAAGTTCGCTTGCCACTGTTCCAACGTGTAGTTGTCGAATATGGAATCTTGTATGACAGTTGCAGCTTGGATGACGCCGCGGATTGGTGGCATCGTACTACACTCGGTCAGAGCCGTTGCGACGGACTCCTCATCGCTGATGTCGCATTTGAGCGTTTTCACAGTCACTCCGAGACCGGCCATACTATTCACCAAAGCTTCTGCCGCAGTTGTGTTCGGTCCAGCACGCGAGAGGAATACGAGGTTGCGTGCCCCATTATCGACCAGAAGCCTGGCGAGACTTCGACCCAAACCGCCGAGGCCGCCAGCCATGATGTATGTTGCGTCGCGATGTAGCTGCATTGTGTTCTTAGCGCTCGGTGACACCTGCACTATGTCATCCTGGTCGAACGACAGTATCACGCCTCGACGTTCATCCTTCATCTTATGACGTTCCAGTGCGGCAGGAACCGCGCTTGACGGGAAGACGTCAAAGGAGTTTGCCAAGGTGGAAAGCTGTGGCAAGTAATTCGCTATGCGCGACATTGTCTTTTGCATCAGCACTGGATCTTCCGGGGGCACGGATCCGATGCCCATGATGGAAATCGTCGTTTCTCGTATGCAGTCGATGTTGCTGCTCGGAAACACGTCCACGATAGCTCTGAAGTCTGCGATGCATTTTGGAAGTATACATGTCTCATCCACGGTCTTCGCAGTGCGAATGATAATGTCCCAGCCGCGGTCGTTGGTCAGGATTTTTGTTGCGGCCGGAAGAAGTGGATCGTTGTCAGTCAGGATGTTCTGCGGCGAGATTCCCAAGGCTACCAAGCTCTCTACTTCCTCAGCGTTTCGCGCCGTTGCGTATACGAATGCATTCGTAGCTGAGGCAAGTAAAACAGCAGCTCGTCCAATCTTCGTACCGCCAGCTTGTACGAGAACGTTGTCTTGCGACTTTACTCCTGCAATATCGATCAACGCACGGAGAGCTGTGGCCAATGTTGTGGGCACACACGCGGCTTCTACCATGTTGACACCAGCAGGTATCTTCTGGCAAATTACCCCATCCAGTATCACGTTGGTCGATAGATGGCCAAAGAAGGACAGACACACGTTGTCTCCCGGGCGAAGGAGTGACACATCAGAGCCGACAGCTTTGATCACACCGCTGGCCTCCCGGAGCGAATGAGTTCCTGGATCGACCAAGTCGTGATGGGTGACGTTGATGCACCTCAGCTCGACCTCGACTTTATCTGCCGCCAGATGTGAAAGCCGAGGGGTATCTGGTACAAAATGGGCGTACTTGGGATCACCTCCATGGAGCATCCGCAGTGGGGAGCTCGGTGTCACATTCCCGAGTCGTACACTGTCAACTTCGTATGACAGAGTACTGTCAGCGATTGTACGAGTCATCTCCAGATCATAGCTCCACCTGGGAATTTTGTACGATTTATCCCGCTCGACAAACTCTCTTTCGTCCGTCTGGGCCATCACCACCTTTACAATGGCGAGAGCGAGATCGAGAGTAGGTCTGTCGGCTGCCTCTTCCAGTGTAAGGTGTTGATATTGTCTATTAACGTTCTCACTCTGGAGGACGCGCAGCCAGCCGATGGCGACTGCGATATGCGGATCATCGCCTTGGCAGATCCAAAACAGCCGGGCACAACTAAGCGCGACTTGCCGAAGCGCGCCAAAGTCCGAGCGGTCGAGGTTGCACAGGAATGGTTGTTCCATGTCTAAAAACGAGATCACAGACTTATTCTTCATGTCCTCGACATTTGGTGGCCACGAACAAACAGTGACCTCAATATCGTGCGCACAGAGTAATTCTTCCAAAGAATTCACCACATCCTTAGTCCTTTCGGTACAACCTGGTGGACGGAGTATACAGACAGGATGCGTGTGTCTCGCGGATTCGAGGTCTCCCATCTGCGTACTGACGACAGCAGCGTGCTCGCACGCCGGGTCCTTGATAGTGAAATTCATCCATGTGCGAATGTGGCTCGGGGAAGGCTCGCTGACTCTGCTGAAGCCGTAGAGAGCCGGACTGGAGTCATGGTCAGCACATTCTCGGCCAAATGGCCAGTCTTCCGAACATGGTGAATGTCTCGCTTACTGCTTTTTTATATCTCGCAGGGTGTCGAACACCACGAATATACCGCCTGCTTTCAGCTTACTTCGAGCGTTCGTTAGGAAATCCTGCTTGCTCGTGTTATCTAGATGGCGGTCAATCGTGACAAGTAGGACATCAAATTCGTCCTCCTGCCCCATTTCAGATGGCAACGGGCTCGCCTCGTGGAAATGCAATGCATTCACAATTGATGATTCGGTATCGTACTTGTCCCGGATCCGGACCACGGTTTCTTGAGCGGAGTCTAGAATCATGATCTTGGACGTCAGTGCCTGTCCACCTGCCCCAGCTTTCAAGGTGGTCAGTAGACTCTCCGTGACACCATGGTCGAATCCACCTATCTGGAGGACCGACAGCACAGGGTTTTTGAACACGGCAAGCTCGACAACCTGCGGAAACGGTCAGACATCTTCCTATCATCATGACCGCTGAATGTTGTCGGAAAATCTCTCACCTGTGCCACTGCGTTACGAAGTCTGTCCGAATACAGCTCGTTTCGGCCTTCTGCAGACAATTCACGCTTTTGGTTCTCGTTGATGTACCCCATCAGACCGTCTTCATCAAAAAGGTCGATATCGGGCCGGTAGGTGACGGTACCAACAGGCGAGGGTCTTGCCACCAAAGAGCTAAGTTCAGCTTTCTGCGATGGCATTTCCGTGCACCGCAATCCCGCGATCTGGACTAAAGGCTGAGCCCAGTCGCTAGAGGCAACATGGATATCTGCAACAACTTCACGGTCTTTCGCTTCTTTGATGACTGTAAACCCAGATAGACTGGTCCCCACACTGGTGGGCATCCCGAAGGCGAGTATGATGCTGTCGAACGCCACAGGCAGGGCAGTGTTTTGGAACTTCTTCCCTTTATTCATTGCTCCGAAAAGCGAGTGCACAATCGCATCGAGAGTCGTTGGATGGATCAAGTGCCTGCTCTCGAAACCGCCCGGCAGGGATATGCTCCTGTCAGTGACCCGGACGCTCCAGAAGCAGCTATCGGTACCCCGCGCCATACTGACGATACCTTGGAAGTCGGGACCGTAGGCGAGGCCGGCATCCTTGCTCGCTTTGTAGAACTCATCCTGCTCCATCGTGTCAAAACAAGTATCCAAGAGCTTAGTATACTCACCTCTTCGAGCCTCATGTATCAAGTCGCTGATCGGGCTCAAGTAGGGGTGCTCTGGCAGATAATCCAGTGTGACCTGGCCAGTGGCATGCTGTTCAAACTCATCGCGGCCTGTGGCGGGCTGTCCGAGCTGGCCCCGACCCCTGGCGCACGAGATGTCAAACGCCCAACGTCCGGAAGATGCGCCATCGGAAACACTGCCGGCAGGCCGGAAACGTGTGATCACTTCTGGCTCATCCTCTCCTTCCTTGACGACCAGAGCTTTCACAATGCGAACATTTTCTAACCTGACATTCACAACCTCTCGACCAGGCTCCGCGAGTTGCAATGCCGCTTCCACGGCCATTGCGAGAAAGCCTGCACCTGGGTACAGTATCGTGCCGTGAACAACGTGGTCTCTGATCCATGGGTTTTCTTGCAAGTTGAGAAAGTGTCTCCACGCTGGATTGAGCCCATCCGATCCAATCAGCCTCAATCCCAAAAGACCATGGTGGGGTGAGGTTCTGTGCAGATAGTTCTGGATAAGTCGTGAGACTCCCCAATACGTATTCGATCTGTTCCAGGGGTATGCAGGTAGGTCGACAAGTACACGACACTCGTGCTTTATGTTGTTGACGGCTGTAACGTCAACAGGGCATCCGTGACAATACAGATTTCCGGCGGCGGTCATCGCACTGTCGATCGCATCTTTGCCGCGGACCAGCACCGACGCATATTGCACGCCTTCCTGCGCTTCTGACTTGACGATATCCAGCAACGGTGTCCGCAGCGTCGCATGCGGTCCCAACTCAAGCAAGAAGTCTACTGCAGGCTCGGTCCTGGTGCTGCGCCGGAAACTCTGCTTGGAGCCTCGTAACATCGCAGTCACGGCGTCGACGAACAGGACTGGTGACACGAGATTGCGCACCCAGTATTCCGGAGTTAACGATGAGGGCTTCATAAGCTGTCCAGTCACGCTCGATAGCATTGCGATGTCAGGCGACACGTCCCCTTCTTGGATGGCAATATCTGAGATAGAGCGCAGATATGGCTGCGCCACGAGCTCCATGTGATGCGAATGGTATGCATTTTCCACCGGCAACTCGCGCGCAAAGATGTTTTTGGCGATCAGCATCGCTAGGAGTTTCTGTACTTCCGGAGCATCTCCAGAAACTGTGATGGAGTTTGGCGAGTTGATACAAGCGACATTGAGATGGCCTGAGGCGAAGGTGTTGAGGTAGGGCCTAATCGACTCGGCACTCAGTCCCACGGCCAACATCGCGCCTTTAAGCTCAGGTGCCTGTGTCTTCAACTTTGCGCACTCGCGGCCTCGCTGGAATGCGATGTGCCACGCCGCCTGCTTCGTGATCGCGCCAGTGCAGTACGCGGCCGCGATCTCACCACTCGAATGGCCAACGACTGCCGTAGGGAGCACCTTCCAGCTTCGGAGCAGATCAACCATGGCCACCTGAACGATGGTACACAAGGGCTGACCGAGCTCAGACGTTCTGACACGTGATTCGCCCTCATGCTTTTGCAGCTCTTCCACCACGCTCCAAGTACAGTTGAGTTGCTGGGATAGGTGTTCGTCCGCTGCTTGGACGCTCTTACGGAAGGGCGTGTACTTCATCAGTTCAAGTCCCATGCGAGGCCACTGCGCACCCTGTCCGGTAAAGACAAAACCGACCCGCGCCTTGTTCGACGAACGCATAGCTACCACTTCCGGAGCTAACAGCTTCTCTCGAAGCTCTCTGAAATCGGATGCGACATGAGACACAGCCCAGTCCAGCTTAGATCGACGGTGGCCCAGAGTGTACGACAAATCATCGAATTTGACGTTGGGACTGGCCATGTCTTCCGTTTCCTGGACGTACGACGCGTATTTCGCACGCATTTCTTGGACGGCGAATTGCTCACGGCCCGTAAAGACAAAAAGTCGTTGGGGTGGGATTTTCATGCGACCGTCATGTGACGCACTTCGCAGGTCGTCATCCCTCGATTGCTGGGATGGTGCGATGAAAGCCTCAACGATAACGTGAGCATTCGTTCCCCCGTACCCGAAGGAATTGACACTCGCGCGGCGCTTGACACCTTCTGGCCACGGCATTACAGCGGTGGGTACAATGATCTGCTCGAATGAAATCCTCTTGTTCGGCCTTTCGAAATGGATGTTGGGGAGAATGACGCCTTCTTCGAGCATGCGTATGCACTTGATCAGGCCTGCCAGTCCTGCAGCGCCTTCGAGATGGCCAATCTGCGTCTCCAGTCAACATCCGTATCTAGTCTTCCAGGCTTCACGTCATGACTTACGTTCGACTTGATCGATCCGACATACAGGGGACTGTTGCGCTTCGAATTATTGATCACCCGGTTCACCGCTCCGAGCTCCAGCGGATCTCCCACTGCGGTTCCTGTTCCCTGGAACGTGCGTGAGATTGGCATTCGGAGCCACCTGTGTTTGTCATCATACTCACATGTGCTTCGAAATAATCAGTATCTGCAAAGTCAAGGCCCGCCTTTTGATAAGTCTCCTCGATGAGGTTTGACTGCGCCTGGGAGTTGGGCACGGTTATACCTTGGGTGTAACCTGTGACAGAATGTCAGATCAAAGTGCACCTATCTGCTTTACTAGGCAAGTAGAAGCGCGATGGACAACAACAAACCGTCTTGATTGACTTTTGTTCCCTTGATCACTGCACGGATCGTGTCGCCATCTCGTAGAGCATCCGCCAAGGGCTTGAGGATGATAGTGGCGATTCCTTCACCTCGACCGTAACCATCCACACCGTCGGCGAAGGAGCGCGAGACGCCTTCGGAGGAGAGCATGTTGAGTTTGGAGAGCCAGAGGCCAATGTTCGGGGACAATATCAGATTAGCACCACAGACCATCGCCATCTTTGACTCGCCCCGCGAGAGACTCTGGTATGCCAAGTCGAGTGCGACCAAGGAAGACGAGCAAGCTGTGTCGTCGGATATGCTTGGTCCCTTCAGATTGTAGTACCAGGACAAGCGTCCCGAAAGCAGTGAGAATCCAGTACCAGTGCCAGAATACTTTGGTGAGTTCTCCGCGTCAGCCATCAGTAATTCGTGGTAGTCTCTGTTGAAACAGCCGACATAGCAGCCGGTGTCGGTGTCAGCAATCGACTGCACGCTCAGTCCTGCATTTTCCAGTGCTTCATAAGAGCATTCCAACAGCATCCTCGCCTGCGGGTCCATGGCCTTGGCTTCCTCGGCAGTAATTCTGAAGAATGGCGCATCGAACGACTGGACGTCTTGTTCCAAAAAGTGACCTCCATCGGCTGCTAGGTTGTTGGAATGTTTCGCACCCTGCTGGTGGAAGGCGTTGACGTTGTAGCGTTCCTTCGGCACTTTTGAGTGAGCAGCTGTCGATATGATTAGATCTCTGTTGGGTTCTCTCTCGCAGCGTGTTGGCTCGTACTGACATTTACATTCCGCCAGGAGTTCCCATAGCTTCGCCTCATTACTTGCGCTGCCAGGAAAGCGACAGGCAAGACCAATGACGGCCACATCGTCGGATTTCCAACTCTTTTCCTCTGCTTTGGCCATGATAGAGAGTATTCTGTCGTGCTCCGATGCGGGGTGTGGAGGATTATTTGCAAGGTCGTCAGCCCTTTCCAGGTCGATGAGAAGGGAAAGGGACTTCTCGAGTTGAACGAGACGATACTTATATATATGTTAGCTTCATCTATCAACAAGACAACAAAATCGCATACAGATGGCCGCAATTACTCCCATTGGCCACTATCTCTTGTCATGTCCACTTCCTGTGCGGCTCGGAGGCGCCGATGCCTACAGAGACTGCGTCTCAACATATCGATCGCACGAAGAATTGTTCGACTTCATCCAGAGACGGAGGTGTGCAAGGCGTGCACTTCCTCCATTCGTCGCGAAGATCGCATAATTGCAGTGGCGGTGTGGTGGACCACGTTCCAATCAATGCGCTGGCACCTCCAGAAGTCCCGCTGAGATCACGTGACAGGATCACTCCTGGTGATGACCCTGCCTCAGGCAACAAGAATCAGAACCAGGGAAGTAAGCCGAGCCTTCGGCTCACTCCCGCCTTCGTACTTTGCAACTTAACGTAGCTCTTCAAGATACGTCCTGTCGATAGGACCAACATCACGGCTGGCCTTCAGTCCGTAGTTAGCGTTGTATCCAACCCGTTTTACTCACATATCGACTTCCCGTACGATCACCTATCGCCCGTGACAGTTGCCGACCCGTGACACTAACAGCGGGAAGTAGTTATAGTTAAGGGGTAATAGGATATAGCTGATAGGATATAGCCCCATATGTTGAGACATATAATGCTGCATATTTCTTCACGAAGGGGCGCTCTTTTCTAGCGGGTGGAGATGCTTCTCGTCTCCTGCTCGAGTGTTTGCAACACTGTCATCACTTCGTTCATGAGTTGCTCGAGTTGGATCCGCTCTTTCTTGATTCCTTCCACTTCTGCTCGGAAGGATCGCGCATCATCCGCGCAGGCAGCAGCGGCAATCGGGTCATTGGGCACCCGTGAGGCCCTCGCAATGAGATCCTTGATCGTTTGTATGAAGCCATTGTCTTGCACGCTGAAGGTAGAATTGACATCTGTCTTCCGCTTCTTCGGGCTCAATGGACCTACGGCATACGTCTGTTGTTCCTCCCAGCTCTGCGATCCGACTGCTCGAAATTCAAGGGGCGAGGACAAAATCTGACTTCCAATTGGCTCGGAGGCTTCCCCGTGCGTCCCGGACCCTTGAACGTCACTCGAGGCTGGTCCTTCGCCACCTTTACTACGGGCTGACATGCCCGCCAGAAAGGCGCGCGAGGTCTTGGTGGTGTGTCCTTGGTCTGCTCGCTCGGTGCTTTAAAATGATACAAAACATGACCCTGTCCGTGACAAAGTCGAAAAGTGTCGCCTGTATCCTAGCTGCCCAGTGTGTCGATAGCTAGCACAATCTATCCGATGACCTCATCCTAAGTCGATTAGATGCGCAGCCGTCGATTATGCCATCCGTGTGCCGACGCCCGTAAAACGTTGAGACTCGTCGTCGAGAGCGCTTGGACAACCTCGCATACTAAACATCAAGTGATATGCGCAGCCATCAGTGAGGTCCGATTGGGTTGCCAATGAAACCAGGTCCTGCATGCACGTAGGGCGCTGTCCCGTCAATCACACAATCCCGAGATACGCGTCTCGTGACTCAAAGGATTCGCTTTCTCCTGTCATCCTGGTCTATAGTCGAAGACCATTCATCATAACTCCTGTGTCCTATGATTTTGATGAATCTCAAGGCTCTGGTTGATGAATAAATCAACAACATCCGTTATAATGGCCAGCCCGTGGCAAAATGTTGTGCGCAAGGCCTCTACGTTCAGTTCCATCTCTATTGGCGGACAGACGAATATATGCTTGCGATCTAGGCAAACCGAGATTCTCTGCTTTTTCGATCGTAACAACTGACAGAGCGCATGTGCAAAGACAAGTAGACTTTAGTCCTGGTGACGAGACTTGCAGTAGCGTAGCGCGTGTCTCGAATCGAGAGTGTGCAGGGTTCAAGCTGGTCAAATATATAATAAATGGAACGGTGCAATTGCGGCCAAGCAGAACTTACTCGTACGCGAGCTCTTTTTCGCAATTGATCCTTGTATCGATGACGCTGCCTTCCAGACAACATGGGATCCTTCAAAGAATTTGACCACCTGACTGAAGTCTCTAGTCGCATGCCCAAGACGACCGAAAACCAGGATCAGACGAAGGATATCAAGGTTGAAAACTGCATCGGTTTCGCCCAAGTTCCTGTCGGGATCGCTGGACCGCTTACCATCCAGGGCGAATCGCAGACCGGTACCGTCTATGCCGCCCTTGCCACATATGAAGCCACGCTTGTGGCTAGTTGTTCCAGGTTCGTCCATAAAAATTTTGTACTGATATGAGAAGCTGCTCATTGACTCAAATTGAACAGAGGATGCAAAGCCATACAGAGCACAGGTGGCGTGAAAGCTGCAGCCTTAAGTGAGGGCATGTACAGAGCGCCGGTTTTCATTTTCAAGGATGTCGGCGACGCCGTTCGCTTCTCTCGCTACGTGCCTGAGCTCTTTACCTTCTTTAGCGAGAGCTCTCAGCGTACCAGCAAGCACGTGAAGCTTTTGGAAGTTATTCCCTTCGTCGTTGGAATCAGTGTGCACACCAGATTTCGATACAGATGTGGTGATGCAGCGGGTCAGAATATGGTTTCCATTGCGAGTCATCGAGCCTGCAAAGACTTGCTTGGATCAGAAAAGAGCGCTGGGCTCAACATTGTCGATTTCCTCGTCGAAGGCCAATTTTCCTCAGACAAAAAATTGTCCATGGGACACATCACAGTTCCACGCGGGACCGAAGTCATGGTGTGGGCCACCATCACTGATCAGGTTGCCCGCACAGTTCTCGGCAACAGTACCAAGCGACTTCACGAGGTCTTCTTGCTCACAACCCATGCTTGCATCCGTAACGGTGTGCAGGGAAACAACATCAACACCGCGAACATCTTAGCTGCTTTCTTCATCGCAGGTAAGTTTATTCTAGCCATCTTCGATTCACGTCCACGAAGACTGACCGTGATAACAGCCGGACAAGACCCCGGAAGTGTCGGTGAGAGTAGTTGGTCGCAACTGACCACGGAATTCGACGATGATTCGGGAGACTTGACCTTCAGCCTCTATTTTCCGAGCCTCCCGGTAGGAACGGTGGGTGGAGGCACCGGTTATCCCACACAGCGAGAAGCGTTGGATCTGATCGGATGTCGTGGTACTGGGCGGAAGTGGGCTCTTGCTGAGACGGTGGCGTCTTTCGCCCTAGCACTCGATATCAGCACCCTAAGCGCAGTGTGCAATGACACGTTCGCGCAGAGCCATCATCGCTTAGCTCGAGGCGGCCCTGCACGCGCCGATGTCGGACTCACACCACAAGCGAGACTGTAAGGGGACAGCTATTGATTTGATCACTGTACGTTTGATTCGCTCTTGCCCATAACAGAACAAAGCATGTTTGCACCAAGTCCATAGAGCTGTCGTGTTGCGCAGCATCCAAAAGTTGGCACTAAGTGATCGGCGAGATTCCGGTCAGGGTCTTCGAAGCGTGGATCATATGAGTTCCGATTACCCTGTCTCAGAAACCTAATTGCCGGATCTGCCTTGATGACTTGCACGAATCTAATCTTGGCGAGTCAGTCCGATGTTATAATGCCCTATGCGGGAGCATTAAGGATCTCATCAAACGCTGGGATCAGCTTGATGAAATTGATGAAAAGTGGATGAATGTTGTGTATTGTATTGTGTTATCTTCAGGTAGAGC
>PEGC01000172.1:0-11731 GCA_002921095.1 Cladosporium sp. SL-16
CCAGCAACACCAGCAACACCAGCAACACCAGCAACACCAGCAACAACACCAGCAGCGGCGAGGCTCTGCATGTAGAACGCCTCTAGCCGGGTTCGCGTACGATTACCCGGAGATGCACTATGTGCACGCTCTAGGTTCGAATAAAGGTGTTCAAATGCCCCTTGAAATAACTCCACACGGTAATCATGACCCGATGCGATCGCAAGCATACACCTACAACTCGCACCTGTTGTCCCCACATTCACCGCCTGGTCACCTCGGTCTCCAGATTCAAGGGCAACATCACCACCGGTTGTCGAACCATCTTCCACCATCAAAACTCTTTCGCACCGGACATAGCAACGGTGTCTACAATACTAAGGAAGACGGTCCACCATCCGTTGTAGGAGAGCCTGGGATGCCCCAGCCCGCGGCGAAGCCTAAAGGTCCGAAGCATAAGTTTACACCGGCGGACGACGCCTTGCTTGTTGAACTGAAAGAGACGAAGCACCTGATGTGGAAACAAATTGAAAGTTTCTTCCCGGGGCGCAGTTCAGGCACGCTACAGGTGCGATACTGCACCAAGTTGAAGGCCAAATCAAGAGTTTGGACGGAAGACATGGTGAACCTCCACTCTCTTTCTGGGAACGAACAGAACCTACTGACTCTCTTTCTCTCGTAGGTCAAACGCCTCCGCCAGGCCGTCGAAGAATATGAGCATGATCGCTGGCGTGTTGTATCTGGGAATGTGGGCAAAGGCTTCTCCGCCGCCGCCTGCAAAGAAAAAGCCGGCAAGCTGGGCGCTGACAAGGCGAGATTTTGATGTTTGAAGGATATAAAGTTCAGGTCAGTTCCTGTATAACTAGGGAAGCCGCGGCAAGAAGCGCGCGACTTACGACCGCCTTTACGCGACGTATGCGTACCCTGCATACTGGCAGTAGTGTGAATACTGGACACGGCTCGGAGGAAAGTCCACCGCGGATACCGATGGACAACTTGGAAACACAGCTTCAAGAGAACCCGCCGACCACTAATCACGAGAACTCGAAGCAAGGCAATACACACCGTTAAATGGTAGAGTGTGGAAAGGACATGTGCTCGGGGTTCTGTTATGGTTGGTCTTACTGGGATGCATGTAAACTTTGTGACGTAACGTTAGACAGTCTGTTGCCCTTTAGGTGCTTAGCGCCGGGCGGAACAAAAACTCTCTCTTACATAACTTACCATTACAACATGTCAATAAGCCCTTGATCCTTCAACTGCTTCAAAAGTAGCATACACCATGTTGACGCGACCAACCTGCTTGATCTCTCCTTCCGTCCAAGAATAACCTTGCCCTATTTTCAAATCTGCTCGGTCTTCTTTGTCAATGCTTCCGACCACGAGGAAGCCTCCATGAGATCCTTGTATTGGCAGGATCTCGGAGTCTTGGACACAGACCATCACCTTCTGCCATTTCACAAACACGCCAGGTGTTTCTTTCTCATAAGCCTTTCTTCCCAAATTAGTGAGTGTGTAGCAGACTAAGTTGTCTCCATTGACGCACCGTTTGTATTGTTCTGCAAGCTTTGACAAGATTCTGCACAGTTCCGTTGACTTGTAAAGGAAGCCATGCCTCTCGGCCTGCTACAGGTCTGTTTGTTATCAACACGCGATTGAACGCTCGGAGCTCTTCTAGAGCTTTAATAAGTGTCTCAACGTCCACAGACATAGCTATCGTCGGCATAGCTTTGCAGAGTCGGGCAGTGGAGGTATTACACTGAATGCAGTGGTGTAGCACTTTAAAGCGACAGTCTCTTTATATCAATTTAAAAAGGGGAGGGGCGCACGGAAGACAATCGGCGAATTTATGAATTCAGCCGATGAGAGAACTGAAGGGTGCAGGCTAACGCGTGATCGTCGATTGAAACACAAAGTATCATGGCTGCACGCCCTGACGTTGGCTGCGCCTCCGATGTTGTTATTTCTGACAAGCTGCAGTCACAAAATGGAACAAGTGAGGAACTCATGATAAATGCGCAACGCGTAATGCAAATGAGGTGAGTAATTGGCTCGGTCTGTCGTTCCAAATTCGTCTAACCTTCACAGAGGTGATTTCCGTGTCGTTGTGCCCCAGCGCAATTGCCCTTACGAAGGATTGGACAGGTTTCGAGGCTTGCAAATCACGATGGGGTGGCGGTTTGACCGACTATCAAAGGTGATTCCATTTAGTTTTGGGTGGACCGCCTTGTTCATCTCCAGCATTTGGTTGTGTACGGTCTGGTGGATGAGAGGCACTCACGACTTCAGCACTGCGATGGCTTTCGGCCAGCTCTTAGCCGCTTCCGTCTCGCTTGCATTTCTTACAATCAAGCGCTGAGTTTCAGGTTCTTTGAATCTGAAGTTTTTTAATTAATCATACTACATTCAAGCAATAAAGCTTATGGCACGTCGGCTGTCTTCTCGACGACTTCTATGGTTTCTACGTTGGCTCTCGCATTGGTCTTTTACCGTACAATCCCGCTCGCCGTCCTGCCTTTACCAAGGCACCACGGCTTTTGGGCAAACGAATGCCCTCCTATTGGATCTCGCGTGTGGTCGCAACTACTGACCCTCATTCCCTGCTCTCCCCTCCGTTTCAATATCTCCTAAGTGTTACAGGCTGGACGCCCCCAGTGCTGGAGGCGTGATCTGTATTGTCCATGCTGCTTGGCTTCTGAAATTGCCCGCCGAGGCTGGGCAACTCCTTGGGCTGATTGTTCCTTGCTGTTCCGTTGTCCTTCTCGTGCGCGAGAGTGGCGGCATATGCTCTCACTTTCTGCTGACGCATAGCGTCTGATGTGCTTGTCGTAGTGTCTTCCAGCCGATCGAGCCGATCGGGCGCTCATTCTGGGTGTTTTGTCCGGTATGACTCATCTCATCATCATGAGCCGCTGTATTGGTATTTCTGCGAGAGCGGACGGGCTCATGGCAGTCTTGTGTATCTCTCGTGTGTTCTTCCAACTCTTGCTCATCTGTGATGACGAGTCGGCGTGGCCATTGTTGGTCGCGGTTGGGGGTCGTGTTGCCGGCGGGCGCGGCGTGCGTGTAGGCCCTGTCATGTCGTGCAGAGTTTTCCCGACGGCTGGACGATGAGGTGAGCGGACGGCCGTGGGTCGTGGCTGTTCGGCATGCAAAACCATCGACGATGTCCTGTTCGGGCTCGCTGGGCCAGCAGCTGACGCGGAGTCAGCGCTGATAAGAGCTGGCTGGTGGCACATGTGCAGTATTCTTGTGTTCTGAGTAACACTGGTAGGACAGACTAACGGGTAACGAGTAGTGCTGAGGAGCGATCCTCAACCAAAAGCAGCAGTCGCAGAGGATCAACACGAGGCGAAATGAAGCGAGACCAGCCGGTGCAGAGAGTTCGCGTGGGAGAAACGGCGGGCCTGCATGCGGCGACATCTCGCGACAGAACACTGCATGTCTCCTGTAAACATGCATGCAAATTACGGAAGGGATTGACCACTGCTGCTCTGGTCAAGCGTGGTGGGGTGCTTGTGTAACGGTACTATCATTTCGACCTTCAGGTCTCATGTCTATTCTAGCCTTGCAGTGCGACACCGCGTGAAGATGTACGTGCACGCGAGCAGCTTCCACGACCGGTCTTGACACAATAACACATACACACACATTCGCATACAGTATACGGGGCTACTATGTAGGGCAGGGTGAACCGGCATAACAGGACAGCCTGAGCCGGCGGGTACAACGACAGGTTCTTCCATGGCTGCGTGATAACCCTGCTTGGGACGGGCCTATTTTACAGGCCGAGGGAGCTTGGTGCGCCGTGACGTGCCGGTTCATCACATACTGTTACTACCGGTAAACTACCACGCGAATGTGCAGCACGCTGGGATTGCTGAAACGCCATGGGAGGCTGCACATTAGCGTGGGGTGAGCCTCCCACGAAAGGACACGGGCAATTTGGCGACAACGACTCCTCAGCCCATCCTTGGCATGTGCGGACACAGTGGTGTGGCTGTAGGCACGAACTGTAGAGGGGTTCTCGATGTCGATGGCGCGTACCATATGCGGGGGACGGTGATGGCTGAAGACAATACTCGTCGTTGAAGACCTTCAGGATGACATGGGCGCGAAACACGCTGCGCAGTGGATGGCATTCAAGCGGAAACGGAACTCCAAGTATCACACCTCAATCAATTTCTCTCGTCTCGGGGTAGCTCCACACGCCTTCACGCCGGCCGTACCCAGCGCGATGCAGCTCGTAACGAGCACGCGCAGCACAATCACGTAAGAGTTCAAACTTCTGCAATCGTGCGTGGGAGGTAGACCCTTGTAGCTGCTGTCATCCATCTTCCGCCGCTATGCAGCAAGGCGAGCAGGTAGTGGGCCCGGACCAGTATTCCGTACGCCGCGAAGACGGTGGTCCGGCCTCATTAGCTGACCTCGCGCTTGCTTCGCCGTCCGGGGCATCAGGTCATCACGGCTTACACTGCCGGTGTTGCGACACACCCGCTCCACATTGGGAGAGCCAGAAAAGGGGGGACTACTGGTGCAAGCCTCACTCGCGTCTGTACTCGTTGCTGGCGCCTTCCGTTGATGCTCACAGCTGAGTGCAATGCCCTTCGTACTCGACACAACATAACTCACTATGGATACTACGTTCATCTCGATTCACGGTAAGCGACGTTGAATGTACGGAGGGATGCCATGTGCTGATCGTATAGCCAGACCTCACACCTGAGGCGCATGTCCTTTACTCATCCGACTCTGTGATCGATATCCTCGGTTATACTCCAGATGAGATTGTTAACCATTCAGCATGGGAGTTCTTCTCTAAGGATGAGCTGCCCTATGCACAAGAATTTCACCGCAAGCGTGTGGTGATGGACACCGCCGCAGTGCTGGCATACTGCAATGTAATGAGCAAGAACGGCGAGTGGATAGGTTGCGAATGTTGTTTCACCATCGTCTACGATGTCATGATTGTCTGCACCAGCATTTATCAGAGATGTAGAAAAGCCGACAGTAAGTTTTCCAGGCGGGCAAGCAGGACCGGAACTCCGCTGATGCTTTCTCACCAGGCCGTGCGCTCGCAGCACCTATCGTGAGGCGCACCTTCTCTTCTTCACCCAAGGACCCGAGATACCACATGTTGTCGCATATCTCGTCCAAGTTCACACTACCATCCAAAACTCAAGAGCACGAGCCCCGAGCAGCCCTTTTTCTGAACCGTTTCACTCGTACACTCACAATCATGTACGCCACAAGTGCTTTGGAAGAAGTCATTGGGATCCCTGCGAATATTATGCAGGGACGAAGCTTCTACTACTGCATTGCAGAAAATTGCCTGCAAGAGTCCATTCAATGTCTAGAGAACGCAAAGGGCAACGACTCAATAGCATACCTTCGCTTTGGGTTCCGGGATCCTAGGGCGGACGACCCTGCGCCAGCGCCTGACAACGACAGTGATGACGAGATGAGTACGGAGATGAGCGAAGACACAAGCGAAGGCGGCGTTCAGCTCCAAATTCAAGGGACCTCGTCGTCGCGAACCAATGGTTCTAATGCTATGTACACAGCCCTGGATTCTTCAGATCAGATGCACGTCGACGATATGGGCGGTGGTGCCGAGGACCCCAACTTAAGGACATCCTCAGGAGACAGCGGTAACGAAATCGAGACACACGAAGCAATCTTCGGCGAGTCAAGGGAATCGCGCTCATCGGCCTCATCACTCCCTTCGTCACCCAGGACTCCACGCCTGACAACAAATCGAGCGTCGAACGACCCCATTGAGTTGGAGGCTGTAATATCATGTACTTCCGACGGCCTTGTCGTCTGTCTCCGCAAAGCTCGCCCAATGGTGCCGCACCCAATTCATCACCCGTCCCAACCAACTCGCCCGAACGGTGTGTTTGCCGCGCCATGGGCCACTCAGCCAGTGCGACCACCTCTCCACGCAAGGCCCCCCGCTGGCTTCGCGCCCGAATTCGCACCTACATTGGATCCTATGAGCGCAAGACACGACTCGGCGTCGCCGCCTCGTGCCCAGGGACCGGACAGCCACGACTTCATGTCCGCCATTCGCGAACAAGCTGTGTTCGCATGGGCGCTCACTGGCATCAACGGCGCCCTTGCCGACTACGCAAATGGCAAACCGCACGGCGATTCGACGCCTGCGGACGGCTACGCGGTGTGGGCTAACGATGCTACACAGGCCGCAGCAAGCAACGAGACGCGACAGCACACCGGATCTACGCCTAATGAGGAACGGCGGATGACCTCGCACATGTTCGGCGACCCTGGACTTGACCGGGACGGAAACGGCTATGGAGGCAATGGCTCGTCCTTCATACGCTGAGTCTATCAGCCTTGCAGGTCATGACCAACGGTGCTATCAACCAACTATGGAATTCCTCGTAATAGTTGATAGAATACGAAAATTTGAAATATAAGAATATAAAAATAAAATTCAAGGATCACGTAAGACGAGCCTAACGTGAAGTTCCATTAACATAAGGAACTGACTATGCATCTAACCCTTGAAGTTTCGAAAGAATGGCAGTCATTTCTTTCATTTTCACAGGCTTCGTTAAAAACATATCCATGCCGCTTGCGAATGCTTGTTCCTGTGCCGACGTGTCGCCTAAGCCTGTAACGGCCACGATCGTGGCTCGAAGGCTTCTGCTTGCATGTTCAAACCGACGTATCGCTCTGGCGGCCTCAAAGCCATCCATGACTGGCATGTTGATGTCCATCAGCACGACTTCTGGCTTTAAAGCCAGCTTCACGTTTGGATCGTCGTTGCCTGAACGCTCTTGTTTTGCGGCGCTTTCGTAAACCTCCACAGCCTCCTGGCCGTTCTTGGCTGTTCGGTAAACGTGTCCTTCCTTTTTGGCAAAGAATTCAAGAAGGCGAAGGTTGATAGCCTGCTCAAGTTGTCAGTAAAGTTCGAGCTAACAAGCTTTGGCGAGTCATTTACATTATCATCCACCAACAGGAGGGACAATGTTCCCGTGCTTACGCATGGTGCGGTCGATGCCCGATTGATCTGCGCCCGTAGCGCAAGAGAGGAAATGATCGGTTTGTCTGCTGCCCCACTGCCTCTCCTTTGAGGTCGAGGCGATTGCGGTATCTGTAACAGAGAGATACTTGTCGGTCTCACAGGGCTTGCAGTGCCGTTGTCTCCGTCTCGTACATGGGATCCAATGTCTATGGACGATGGGATGTGAGCAGGACCATGTTCTTCCTCTGCGGTTTGGGAAGATGTCTGTAGGGCACCCAGGACAGCCGAATCAGAATCGTCTTCTTTAAGCACACCCACTGACACCATGTTAGTTTTACGATGCGTAGATTCATCTTAGGGGACTCCTTGGTGATACATACAGCAAGCTGACAGAGCGCCAGCCAGCTTTGCTGGCCCAATTGGGAGCCAAAGATATTGCGTTGCATAAGGAAGGCTGGACCCTAAGGGCCCCGAACGAAGCCTCAATGCAGAATCCCGGGTGGTGCAGATGATGGCCATCGGTTTTCGCAAGCTATCTGTGGAAAGCAAAAAGCGTTGCAAATCACTGTCGTTGGTCTGGGACAACCTTTTCAGTGCTTGCTCGGAGACAATGTGAACCGATGCGTTGCTGTTTAGATTGTCGTCAGCCGTGTATACAGGCATCCCGAGTTGCATGCAATATCTCTTCATGCTACTGAGAAGACGCCTGTTCGCCTTTGCTTGGGTTGGCTCTTTCGTAGGATCTATCTCGATGGTACCGAAACCGAAGAACCCGACGGATGCTGGCGGAGAAGCGAGATCGAGCGAGCTCGCACGCGACTTTGTTGAAGGCGTTGATTTTAGAGGCCGTAGTGGCAAAGAGACCTTGACAGTTGTGCCTCGTCCTTTGATGCTTCGCACGTGAACTGTTCCACCTTGTGATTTCACGATCTGAGCAACGAGGTTTAGTCCCTGACCAATGGGTGTCAGCTTCCGATCGGCGTTCAAGTGTACAACGTGAAACCCACAAGCCCTGTACCCGATGTCATGTTGTTTTCCTGTCGAAATGGCCTGAAGAGACTCTTGACTTGGAACTCGTCGGACATGCCGATACCGGAGTCTTCGACCTGGTGTATGTGATCAGCGATATCAATCGCGCCGATTGGATGAATGCACAACTCACCACGAGCTCGATAAGTACACTCCGTTCTTTGCCGGGTTTCCGCTGAAGGAAATTCTTACGCAAAGTGACGTTGATATAGCCCGACGGCGTATACTTCAGTGCGTTTGAGACAAGATTTATACAAACTCTTTTCCACGAGCCGCTTGCGACAGAGAACAGCCAGTCTGAACTTTGGGCATCCTCGATATTCAGGATCAATACCGCGAAATGGTCGTCATTCGCGCCGCGTGAGCCTCTTGATTGTAAACTCTGGTGGTCGAATCCGAGGCAAGCTGCATTAATAGCATCCTCCGTGAGCGCGTTGATCATGAAACCGGACTCTGTATCTAGCGCGTCAGCGATATTCGCATTAGATTTCGTGCTTGGCTGCCCAGATAGTCGCATCTTTTTCCTGCTCTGTGTATCGTGATTCAGTCGGGAGTACTCAAGCAGATCATTGACCTACGCCTCAAGTCAGCCATGGGGGAAAGTGTACGTATCATCCAAGGAACGCAGGTACGTGCCCAGAGTCAACAAGACGAAAGGTGCCGAGGGAAGAGAACATACAACGTCGAGAAGTGTGTTGCCGCACGAGGTGATGGATCGGATCAGCTCAGCGCTCAGCGTACCATGCTCTTGTTCTTCGAGGCACTCGGCACTGCCTAAGATACCATGCTACAAGTTATATGTTAGTCATCAAGGGGATTAGTCTGGGACTCGAGAGGGTGCTTCCGCCAGCGTTGCAAAGAGACCGCACGTGCAATCTTTTCATTAGGAAGCCTCCGAAATAGGAAATACTCAAAGCGATCATGCATAGGAAACAGAAGGGGAAACATACTGCAAAACTTGTCAGCGGGTTTTGTAGGATTATGCATCATGTAAGAAGTTGTACCAAGTGGGCTTCTCAGTTCGTGGGATATACTTGAAACAAAATCATTCTTCGATCGACCCAGTTCCTGCGCTTCCAGCCGCCAAATTTCTGCAAGCACGACATCACAAAAGGCAGCAATGTAACTTAGTTCGTTCTGAACAGAGAAAATGCGCATCGAAGAATAGCTCACAGCGATGGAAGCGCCAAACCACCGCTCCTGGTGTGGATCCCACATGCCGAGGAACACGAGGCTTCGTATACCTGGGAAAATGCTTTGGATTGCACGCCCGTCCCTTATTCTTGTACGCGCCCTTTTGCTCGCCCGCTTGGTTGTTGGCGTCGTGCCCTGTTCCAGTTCCAGCTCAGAGCCCGCCGATTCCCCACCATCAGTCGTCGATGTGTGCTCATCGAGTTGGCTGTCATCTTCATCTGAAGCGTCTCCCTCTGCGTTGAAATGCCAGATTTGGCCGTTTGGATACCGTCTTAGTAAGCTTTTCAAGACCTTCTCCGAAAACTTTGCTTGCTCGATCGCCGATCTCACCCGAACCTCAATGTCCATAGAATATGCAGAGCCCAGAACGACGCTGTCTCTCACGGTTTCTGAAAGCGTCTTTGCTGGGGAAGTATCTTGCTCTCGGTAATGGTGAGGTCGAACTTGCTTGAGGCTAGTGTCAGATATCCGTGATCCATCGGTCTCGGTCTCTGTTTGGGAGAGCCCTTGTGTGCTGTCAATCAGTGAACCGGCACTGCCAACAGTTGCGTCTAAAAAGAGCACACCATCAGCACCAACACCCTTCTGTATCAAACTAGCTGCACGAGTTGCCGTGGCCCTGACTCTAGTCGGGAGATCGCTTTCGTGCGTGTCTTCTTTGGTATCCGAAGACGGAGCAGGGCTTGTAGGATCCGTAGAGTCGGCGGACACGGCCCTGTATTCCAAGATCGGCCTTGGCGATCCTGCTAACTCTGGTGGGGATTGGTCATCCTTGGCCATGTGAGGGATGAAAGGAGTCATAGTTGGTGGCTCCGTACTGTCGTCCGTAATTGCTTCTCGAAGATTCGACTCAAAGTACCCAGCCGGGGCTGAATTCTCCATCTGTAGACCAGGGGGCTGACAGAAAGAGGGCACTCTGTCATTCAATGTTTTGGTACGAGGCCCTCTCGGCAGAGTGTCTGCGGGTTCTTTAATCACATCGTTGGAAGAGCGCTCACTGTGATGCCACCAGTCTGCTGAGTTTGACTTCCCCTCCACGAAAGCAGCAAGCGCAGAGTTCATGTCCCTGCTGCGCTGATTTTCTTCTTTGGCGCGTACCTATATCTTGAAATTAGTCCAAAATCTGTCGCAGAGCCAATCGTTGACGCTTTGACAGTACCAATTCAAGATGTGACATGACTGCCGATGCCATGCTGCGCAAGAACTCAACTTGGGTGGGCTCAAGTCCGTCGCGCGGTTTGTCGTCCAGAACACATAGTGCACCAATGTTGATACCTTTTGGAGTGGTGATCGGAACGCCAGCGTAGAAGCGAGCTTTAGGGCCGCCTTTCACGTACGGCCTGTCGCAGAACCGAGTGTCCTCCGTAAGGTTATTGATAATGTGCGTGATTGAAGTCGAATAGGGGTCCTGTGCATTCGAGCCTTCGTTTACTGGTAGATCTGCGGTGACCTCGCATACAGAAAACCCGCGGGGGATTTTAGTGAAGCCCAACCACAAGGAATCGTCAGGGCCGTGTTGGGAATCGTCTCTGAGAGAGAGCGTGCGGGTAGATTCGGCGATGATGTATGCATACTCGGCATCGAAGAAGAATAGCATAGCTCTGCGCGTCCCAATTCGTAATGCAGCGAGCTGTACGAAAGCCGTGAGTGTCGTGTCCGAGGATGTGATAGCCCTATGCGCTGCAACAGCCTCTGGACTATTGAGGTCACAGAACTTCGGTTCCGTGCTAGCATATGCCAGGACAGACTCATAGTACGAGTAAAACTCGCGCTCACGACGGCTTTCATACAGCTTTCGCTTCCGCGCCGCTGACTTCTCCTGGCCGCCATCGTCGTTGAGTGGGGGCATCACAGGCTCCATGGAAACAAACAGGCCCAGAAGCAGGGCGCTGCGGTAGCTCAAGCGTCAGATTGTAAAAGCGATGGTGCAGTAACCACTAGAGAGAGCAGAAAGAAGCATGCGACTTTGCCACTCCCAACACATGCCTGGCGGGGATTGATTCGGATCTTTCACCGAGAACCTAATTTCAGTTGCACAGCCACAGGACCCTGATGCGGCGTGTTGAACGCCACCGACTCACGAGGTAATTCGCCCAGAGATGCCTTGGTGCGTATTGTAGGATTGCAGAAGGAATAAGGTCCTGGACCAGCAAGCTGCTTGCCGGTGATCCAAGGGAGCTGACTTCGTGATTTAAGGAGGTACCTAATTCACCTGGACATAGGACGCACGTCCTTACGAGTCTGCAATGCGAGTTTACACAACTGGGCATGGAGAGAAAAACAATTTGCGCTACACAACATTTAAGGACCAGGTCGCCCACGGTCTAGGTCAAAAGCATGAAAGCTACCACGTCAACACTATTCCATATGGCTATCTCCTTCGCCAAGGAGTGCGTCGCACTTCGAGCTTGTGCTGCACTCCAACAAGCCACATAAGTGTAGCTCGCCCCTACTCTATTATGCAGGCTGGAATGCGTGCCGGACAGAGAGCGCACACCTTCACGTGGTGTCCGGTGTGAGTAGCTGCTATGCAGTGAA
>PEGC01000173.1:0-15575 GCA_002921095.1 Cladosporium sp. SL-16
CGGTACCTCGCAAGCCAAGCCACTCCCTGGTGGCTTGTTTACTTACTTGCTGGCCACCCTGGAGACATGGACAGACGCTGCTCCATGTCAGTAGGCGACGAGACCGACTCTTACGGTAACATTGAGGTATTTACCTAATTTTGTGACGAGTACAGGTACCCGTACAAGCTCGTCGATTGTGCAAATTTCGAAAGGTAGGTATCTGAAGCTCAAAGAAATGAGGTAAGTCAAGCTTTGATAGACGATCTTGATTGAGACGAACGTCGAAGTATGCGATTGAACTTGCGAAGTGCACACCATACGAGCCACCGTCTGGACTGCCAAGATCATTTGCTTTGCTCGCTTGTGTTCGGCCGTGCTGTGCACATCGCATAACCCGACCCACACGCTATGGCCGTCGTCTTAGTGCCACTGTTCCCTGTTAGGCAACATACGCACTACGCACAGAGCGAGGCATGCATGACACGCTGCAAGGAATACTTGATATGTGATGCTACAATGAGTCCAGGCGCTAGGCAATCGCTCGATTGATCACGATTGCATTGAACAACACTGGCAGACATACCCACCGGGAACGCAAGATTCCTTGGCAGCAAAGCAAAACTATGCTCATGTATGATGTCGCAGGCCGAGGCACTTTGGGAACCCAAGTCGCAGATCGCAGGGTTAGCTTGCCAAGACACTAGATACAAAGGCCCGGTCTACCAAGCCGCGCGCCTAGACTAGAACAACAATCTATCAACCCACAAATTTATATCAAAGAGAGGTCACCCTCTCGTGCGACACTAACGATGTCACCATCGCCCCTGTCTACACAATACTAATGGACACGGAGCTTTGACGATAATCATCGTGGTGTACAGTAGTACGTCAAGCTATATCAAGCTACTACGACCTCGTGGGGTTCAGCCTTGTCGCTAAGCGCTGGCCAAAAAACTCGCGAGGATTAGCGCCAGGTCCGCTGCCGACGGAACCCGCGGAAGACAACGGTAACGTCAATGGACTAGCGTGGTCCGCGCTGCATCCTTCGCGCCTATCCGCAGTAAAGGGGAAAGGCTGAAGGGTAGTGGAACCTGTGGCCCGTAACTAATCCAGCGGAACTAAGATTGCATTATTTCGGAAGCTGTATAGTCTTGCTGACGGAGGTATCCCAAGGTTTTCTATCGCACGATCTGAGTATGTCATTAGATCATCCACCGTGTAGCTGTCTCAATGGCCGCTTCAACCTACGGTCGGGTAACTACGTGTCACGTCAACCGGCAGGGTGGTCAACAACCAACCTTCAACCAGGTTGAAACTCTAAAAAAAACGGCTTTACGCGCTTCTCACGAATCTTACACGGTTATGTGTCCATAGAGGCTGGTTCGGACTATAGAGTCTTAGCCTTGTCCAAAGTATTCGAAGTCCGGTAAGAGTCTAAGTGAGTCTAATTCAGACTGCTATAGTTATATTAAGTCTAACCACTTGTAAGGAAACGGTGTTTTACGCAAAAAACTCGCTACCCCAATTCAACCCAATTTCAAGCCGAAAAGGCTAGTTTTTGATCACCCTGCCGTCAATGACTACTACCGTATTCGATGATTACTTATGCTTTAAAATCATGGCGCCCCGATGACTTCCAGGAACGCCTTCTGCCTCGCCATCAGTTCTCTCTGAACCGTCGCCAGCTGCACAACGATCTTTCGCCCTTTTCAGCCCTCACTCTTCCCTTCCTCGACATTCGCCCGCACCCCCTCCACCCCCCCGACCGATATCAGCGGCTGGTGACGACAGCGGGCGTTGAGCCGCCAGTCCCAATACCTTCCCCTCATTCTCCACCGCCTCTCGCAACAACAATCACATCGTTTCGAGTAATTTCAGTAATCTTGTGAAAAGATCCTGAGATTGAGCGTTAACAGATGACGATGTAGTACAAGCCAGAATGCACTACTTCACAAGCATTCACGTTACTGATCCCAAGTCACTCGACACGGGCTTCCGTGAGGTAATATACTTTCAAAATTTCCTTCTTAGTCTGGGATCTTGAACCACAGCGTTTGAATATTGAGTGCGACCATAACCACCTGTTGAAGCATCATCTTACTCTGTTCATGTTGATGAAATTGATGAAAAGTGGATGAATATTGTGTATTGTATTGTTTTTTCTTCAGGTAGAGCTAGCTTGCTGCCCCACGCTTTTAAGCTTGGTACCCCGCTGCTTGGCCTATTTTCAACACATGTCAATCTCTTGAGCAGTCCAAAACATCCGTAGCCTCCGATCATCATCTTTGAATCAAGTTTGACAGTTTCACAAATGATCTCCACGACGTCAGGGCCATCGTCCCCATCAATCCATCTGCTCATTTCTTGGGCCCAATAGAGTAGATTTTTACTTCCAGCAACCCATAAGCCGCATACTGCAGCAGCAAGAACCAAGATTGTGTTGTATGCATAGATTTTAAAAACCGAGCTCGCTGGCTGCGAATCATCAATCTTGAACTCGCGGATCATAGACATCGACGTGTGCTACTTCTTGTCAGCATGCGATGCAATAGGGTTCTCGGGGCAGCTGGGAGCTTTGCCTCGTCTCGTGGAAGATGTATGTACCTGGATAGGATCGTTGATATCGCAGGATCGTAGTATTCGTGTAGTGAACAATGAGACAAGCCAGGCGCCGAGACTACTAAAAATCCTCTAGGCACGTAGTAATTTGTTAGCATGCAGTAGTGTGTGTGATTCGACCGTACGTTCCAAGCGATGGTCTGGTCTTCAAAGGCTGGCCTCGCGCTTAGGCCCTGTTTGGCATATGACCGGCAATTTCGAGAGAGCGCACTGGTCCACATGATCTCAGGAACACGGGGTTTCTGGACGGTCTCTTGATTGGGCTTTAAGGCAGTGCACGAGCTTGCCCGGAGGTGGTGGAGCGAGTTCTGATAATTATATGCTGCTAGACGCGAGCCGAAGGGCTTACGAATTTTGGCCTTTTAGCTCGACACCAACGAAGAAGCTTGCAGAGAGGTCGAAAGTATTCTCAGATCCTTCCCGCCCATTTGAAGCAAAGCCAGGTCGTTACATCGAAGCAAAAGCTTCGTAACGTGTTTCCGCAGGAACGTTCTCCTCCAGCCATGCTGATATGTGCTATAAGCTTCCTTGGATTCGAGCTGAGACTGTATAGGTCTACAAACACTCGAAGATCTTTGATCAAGATCCAACATTAACTGATTGCATGTGATTTCACTATGCACCTATCACCTGGTCCATTGTCTCACGACCCTCATTGTAGATCTCCCTTGTTTGGAGCGTTTAGCATTGCGTTTAGGTGAGCCCAAAAACGTAACGACCCTCCAGTAGACTGGCCAAGCAAACTTTGATTCTCGTATCCATGCCTCCACGCAGCAGCTGGTAATCAATATGCCGTTGATAAGGTTTCGCTCGCCAGGGCCATAGGGCTTGCTTAAAGATCGGTGATGAATCGGTCGTTCGCACCAAGCGATCTGCCGCGCTTCCGTCTTGGCATGTAAGGCTCAAAAGTTTGGAAGTCGACGGTCACCGCGTCGTGCCGAACTTTTCTTCCAGTGAGACTTCGGCAGCGCATGTGATTTTGCCATTTGAGACCCGATACTGTCGCCTTCTTATATTTATTTTTGTCAACGGCAGGGACCTGGTAGCCTACCTCCCACCGAAGCGATGAGCGGAACGGACAACGATATAGCCAGCATTGGCGTGCTACTCGCCTTCCTTATCAGCGCGTGTGGCTCTTTCGCGATTCTTCTCGGCGCTTACATCTGCGGCATGGTCGAGCAAGAGCAGTTATCGCCGGCTGACACAAGATGCATGCATGTCCGGTCGCGCGTGTCGCGCCATCCCAGGTCGCATCGAACGCTGCAGCGAATTCTCCTCATCGTCAGCGACCAGCAAACCGTTACTGGAATTGCCATGATGATTGCCGGACTTGTAGGCATTCGTAGGGGCGATATGAGCCCTTATCACTATCATCTTGCTGTTCGCCTGGCGTGGCTCTCGAGTTCAGTGCACATCTCTACCCTGACACTACTGCGACCGCTTTTTCGCGCCAACCGAGGCATCAGGGCTTCGCGACTTCTTGGCATGTTGGTACTGTTCATCATGCTCATAGTCGGCTTGGTTAAAACTCCGAGCTACCGTTGCGGCATCACCGGTCCTGCTGGTTTTGTGGCAATGACGAGTCAAGAGGAGAACGCTGCCAATCGTGATCTGCCAGTCTACCCTTGGTGGGGGGCCTCCGACCGGATCGGGATCACCAAAGATGCTGCTGTCGGCTGTCTCCTGATTTCGAGCTACGTCTGGAAGGTCGGAGACTTGTTTCAATCCTCACGCAAACTATACAACACGTCGGTGCGCCAGCGATTGCACCGATTCGCCTTCGAGCTGTTATCAATGCCTGCACGACAGTATGTTCAGACACGCCAAACCCGCTATCTTTGGTGCTATCGCCTAGCATTGGTACCTGTCCTTCCGTCTCTTGTTGTTCTTGAGTTCCTCTCCTCATTCTCTGCCTCTCTGTGGCTGTCCGCCCTTGGGCTTTTATATGGAACCATACCGATCGTCGAGGCTCTCAAACAAAATCTTATGGATATGGACCTGCGAGAGGAAGCCTCTAGTTTCACTCAGATTTTGGCTATCATGCTCCTCATTCGGCCATTTTGCGTGATGTCTGAGCAAATTCGGACGCGTCCTTCTGGCGCCAAGGAGCCTGAGCGCAACATACGCGCGCGGGATGATGGTTCTGTAGCCGAAACAGAGGCTCGTGAGGCTAAAAATGCGCCTTCTGTGCATGGAGCAACCTTGCCCGCCTCTTATATTTGGTCCAGGCAGAATTGTTCACTTATAGGAGCCATCGGGCATGCTGCGGATGCTCCGCTTCCTGCCGATCGGGATTACAGACGAACCACCGATCTCTTGCTCTATACGCATACTTCCATGACAACGTTTCTACTGCTTCACACTGTGCTTCTTGGTGGGCTATGCGTCAGTGTATGGCCTAATACCTTGCCAGTCAACACTGTACAGACCATCACATGTAATGTCTAGACAAAAATTCACTGGCAGCTCGATGACGTCGGACTTCAGTCAAGCAAATCAAAATCTCATGATCCACAATATACAAAACCTGTCATTACTCACCACTATACAGACCCGAACTTTGCTATATCATTGTTCTTCGCTGTTTCGAAGCACATCATCACCTCTAGAATTCTCGCAGAGGGCTGATTAGAACATGGTGGATGTCTGAGGGTCTCCTCTCGATTGAATTACGCCCATCAAGCTGCGGCTGATACAAGCCACTATTGCTCCAATGGGTCTTGATGATCGGCTGTGATTCTGCCGAAAGAGTGGGAATGACACCCTTCGAAGCTCGATCAAAAAAGTTTCCTTCAACTTAGTAATATTGAAAAGCCCAAGACCGATGTTGGGGTTGGAGGAATCGCAACGATTCTACCTGCAACCTCAACCCACATCGATAGTCTAACTCTCGCTCGCGGTCTCAAAAATATTGGATTCACAGCATCAGACCCACATACGTGGCAGCCCCTGGCTTGAGAGATGGAGTGTGATCAAGGAACTCTGCAATTCTTTTCCCTTTCCTAGGTATTTCTGGTACGACAAGCGAGATGATGGCAGTCGTCGACATGACACATAGCTACCCAACAGTAGGTTGTAGCGTATGACATGACCAACGGATGACGGAGAAACTAATGACAAACTATGATCACGCGGGAAAACCTAGAACCCTTCCGTTGGCAAGACTGTACAGAAGCCCAATGGGATCTCCTCATGATGCTTGTGCAAGATTACTATCCACAGTCCCCACTGCCTATTAATCACCTCCCTTAGCGGCATATAGGCGGAAAGGATCAAGGCCGCCCACGTACGGATTCACTGACACTATTCTCCATGGACCCTACTGGCAGCGCAGCAGAAACCTGTACCCTCCAACGACGTGGTGGCCATGACGATGTGGTATTGTACTCATATCATCATCATCATCATCATTGTTCGGACAAGGACAAGTAGGAGCGATAGCAAGTCACGCTAACAAGAAGCGCTATGGCTGGCGGCTAACGGAGCGCCCAGGGTAAGGCGGCCAACCGAGCTAACGTACGTGAGCCGAAGAGGTGGTCAGTCCTTTCGCAACTATCGACCCACAATGGTACGCGAGCTGTCGAAGTTACGCGCTAGGAATTGCCCACAATCCACTTTATGATAGACTGCGAAGCTTTGATGGACTTCATCGGCTTAGCGCATTCACTAATGAGCATGACAGTGCTTGTTGAGCTGCTAGAACTTGAGGAAGTCAACAACAAAGGGTAGGGAGACAGTATTTAAAGGTCTCAAGGCTGACTTCCTAGGAGGTTTGCTGCACATACATTCTGCAGTCGATACTTTCCCAGACACAAAGACTTGGAAGTCTCAACGATTCATCGAGCATCTTCGCCTCACCGACCCACCAATAATGCAATTCAAAGCCTTACTCACGCTGACATTCATGTGCGGTATCACCTCACTGCCAACCACTGGTGCCAACCATTTTCCATGCGACTCAGGCTATAATCACAACGCTGGAACCAGCTGCGCGCACCCTGGTAACTATGCATGCAGCAATAATAAAAAGCACCTTGTACGTTCTCTAGCATTCGTCGGCAATACTACTTACCGACATCCCTCCTGACCCTTTGCTAATTTTCCACGTAGCTGTATTGCGACAATGGGACTTGGAGGCGAGAGAATACATGTAGCGCACTTTGCGGCGTGTCATCCAACGGCAAACCCAGAGGCGTTTGTGGTTGCAATATGATAGGAATTGGAAAGTAGCAGACTAGCCCATGGTAGGATATCGGCTGTCGCGAGCGGTTGACGGGACGTGGTTATAGATCACGTTATTGTAGGGGAGTCGGGTCAGTAGGGGATTCGGGTCAGAACTTTAGCTTCTCTTCCTCGGATTTAATTTAGTACTCGCTACGATCAACTATGCAATCGCTCTCGCTCTCGTCATAGATCTTGAATCTTGATTATCCAGAATCAGGAGAGGCTCAATCAGGAATCAAATAAATCAGGTAGCCGATTACTCAGTAATCAATCAGTAATCAGGTGTCACTCAAGGCCTTCATTGTCTTCACTATCCACATCATGGCTATCTATCTTCATGTCAGCGATACCCTTCCACGTCGAGCTTGACTGGTGCGCGCGTCAAAGGTGAGCAGTGGTATCTGGTGAAATTTGACAGTGTCGTGAAGCAGTGTGTACTGGACTAGGATGTGAAAGACGGTAAGACACCTCACAAGGACTTTGCGAAAGACTCTAAGGCGGACAACGGCTGCGAGACGGTAGAATATACTGTGATGAAAGCTATCTCGCTAAGTAAGGTTGACGCGACGAGTAACGTAGGATCCATGGTGATCTGGCTGAAGAGCAGGGTCAACGCAGACCACTTGTTGCGTACAGGCACAGCTATATTCGGTGCGACCGACGCGTTTTATTCACCTTTCATCATCAGGGATAACAGCCGTCCGTGCCACCACTGCAATAGGTACGGACACAAGCAGGCGTCGTGTACGAGTCAGATCAAGAGTGCGATCTGTTTCAAGGGTCACCGCCGGGATGATTGCACGAACAAGGATAGCCCGAAGTGCCCGGCATGCGGCGATGCGTATACGGTGTTCGACTGGGCGTGCAAGTTGCACCCGCAGCACTATCGACACGTCGGCCAGCAGAAGGCAAAGACGAGGCAGGGTCAGGGCAGTGCTGCCATGGATATTGATACGGACAGTAGTCCACGAATAAGCTCGACCGATACCTCGAGCGTCAGCGGTGGGGCACAGGTCGCGAGTACGGCAAGAACTTCGAACACACCCAGCAGTTCTTCATGCTAGGAGAGTTCAAGGCGCTACATGTGAACATTGGGAAGCGTAAGACAGCGCAATAGAGCTTGTTCTGCGACGAGAGCCTGGCAGGCTTTGACGCTCTCTCGGTTGTTAATCGTACATCTACGAAGATCTGGATAGTGGCGAGCCGGCGTTTCCCGTTGAGCGAAACTGTTAGTTGTTCAAGCCAAGTACAAAACAAGAAGGAGACGTGCGGTATGCGTACCGGGCAGCCGTGTGGGTAAACAAGAGACACACCGCACAACAGGTCGCAATACCTTCCAGCGATGTCGTAGCGGTTTCAACCCCTACATAGTGCGGCGTCGCGCTGGTCGTATCTGCCTACGATCTGAAGTCCACTGAAGGCCAAGCGGCAAGCGAAGAGCAGCTTCGATCCAAGTTGAAGACCATTAAGGATGCATACGATGGGGTTAGAACTAACCCTAACGAAATTTGTATGCGGGCTGAATCCAATGCGTACGCGTTGGATTCGACATTTTTGGCTTGTTCATGTTCATGTTCATGTTCATGCTCATGCTCATGTTCATGCTCATGCTCATGCTCATGCTCATGCTCATTTGAACCTCTCTCCTTCTTCTTCCTGTTGATGTTCATGTTCATGTTCATTGAAAATCCCCTTCTTCCTCCTATCAATGTTCATCTAAACACCCCCCCTTCTTATTCCTGTTTATGATCATGTTCACCTTCATTGAAAATCCCCCCCTCTTCTACTTGTCCAAATCTATCTTCATCTTTTGTTCTTATCTTCTTCTACCCCTTTTTTCTTCTCTTTTGTTGTTGTTGTTGTCTTCCTTCTATTTTACCATCCTCCTCCTCTTCACACCCTGTCCATCCCTGTTTTCTTTTCTCCTCCTTTTTCTCATAATTCCTGTCCATGTATTTATACTTCTGTCTCTGCTCCCTTGTTCATTTCTCTTTGCCTGTTCATTGTCTTGTATCATCTCATTGTTGACCTTTACTCCTCCTTCGTCCTCTCGTGCCCGTTCGTCTTCTTGCTTCCCTCTACACCTCCTCTGTGCCTTCTTGCCCTCTTCTAACTTCCTTTACCGTTTTCTTCTGCTACTCTATATCCCTATTTTCCTTCCTCTCCTTCCTTTCTTTTCCTGCCGGCTCATCCCCTGTGTACATTGTGATCATCATTTTCTGCCATCTTCCTCCATTGAAATTGTAACCCTACACCGATGTCCTCGCCCTCACTCTACTCACTTGCTCGATGACTACTGCGCTTTCTGCGTTGCTGATTCCCTCCGCCCCGTCTACGAACATGTTGCATTCACCTCGTACCTTCGCCCGACCCGGAAACTCTAACTTTCCTCCACTACGTTTTGATATCGTTTTCGATCATACTTATGCTTACCACTTCCCTACCTGCCGCCCCGACCTTCTTGCCCTGTCCCTTCGACCCGGTCGTCCGGCACCGCCGTTGTACTAACGCACCCGCATCCTACGCTTGTATTCACCACCTGTCCACGCCGCTCCCCAACCGCCACGCTAACGGCTGTCTGCTTCCACCCTACCGATCACATCTCCCTTGCTATCTGATTTGTCTCTTTGTGTGCTTGCTTCAAACCTAAATGCCACCCTCTCGTTCGTCTAACGGGAAACCCTATCAACCCTAACCCTGTACTGACATCCTGGTCCTCGCCTTGCTCTCATTCATTCACTTACTGCTGCTCTTTTTTGATTGCTGATATCGCGCATGCTTTTTCTTGCCACTTTTCCTTGTTCCGATCTTCATCCTACTTCCTGTCCCTTGTACCTGCCCGGTTTGTGATCTCCACGCTTGTCTTGCTGACTCATCCCCGCGTTCACGCTCTGCTGACATAATACGCTTCCATCAAACACAACCTGTGTCCTTGACCATTCACATCCGTTTCGCCATTCTCCTGTGTCCGCTTCTGTGTTTTCGCACGACTCCTCTGGATTTCATCCCCAAATTCTATTCGCCCTTTCCTGCTGCACGCTAACGTTCGTCCGCATTTTCGTCGGCGTCCCCTCCGATTCCACACCCTAACCCGAAAACTTGCAACTCGTCTACACCTCTTATTTTCCCTCCTCCCTCTGCTATACACTTGCGATACATGCTCTCCTGTCCGACTGCGAACCCCATCGGCCCTGGCCCTCACACACCTGTACCTGTTCCATCCCCTTCCCCGTGACGCTGACTGATCGACCCTGCTGCAACACTCCTGCTTCTGTCCCGACCTGCCCTGTCCGAATCTCGTACCGAACCCTCTTCTCTTTCCAACCCCAACTTCGACCAACCCTCACCCTGTCGTGTTCGAACCTCCTTGCCCGGATTCTCCCATCTCTACCTTCCGTCATGCCATTTCGTGCCGTCCTATGCCTCCGTGGGGCATCCCACCCGCAACCCCAATTCGACACTCGTGAATATGACACTGCTCGGGACTGTGGCTGGCCTTGTGCGTTTAATTCTACTTTCTATCCGTGTGTCTGCTTCTATCAAAACGTCCATGACTCCATCGAATCCCTCCGACCTCCTTCCTCCAATGCTCCTCGCTCTCGTTCCGCCCATTGATGAAATAACCACACCATCCCACTCATCTCCACTCCGTCCTCCTTGATCGTTGCCCCCAACCATTCCCTCGCCTCCAATTTTTTCTCCCCCTTCTCAATCTCGTCGAATATCCACGTCATGACTTCTTCGCCGGCGTGGAACATGATGATTGCCACCGCTTCCATCAAATAACCCCGATATTGACACTTCTGCTGCCCACCCTTCACGTACCTGCTCCTCCCGTGGTCGTGTACCGCTTCCCACGAATGGCATATCGCTTGTGGGGCCCAACACCGCGGGCACGCCGTCCATCCTTCCTCCCACCGGATCCTTCTCAACCAACCGCATGCCTTGTCGATCTGCTCGTGATCTTCCGCCGACGCACATCCGCATATCCGCCATCCCTTCCGCCCAACGGCTCGTCCGTTGACCCGGCATACGTTGCAACCTACCTTCCATCGCTCGAACAAATCCACCAATCGTTCCGACATGCTGCTATGTTCGACGATGCGGTGCTGTTGCCGCATGTGCATGGCGTTCCACTCCCGTTGCTCCTGCATCCATACTGCCCGGGTCACTTCTCGTTCCCTTGCTTCCTCTTTCTGTTGCTGTGAACGTCGGCGCCCCTCACTTTCTTCCTGCTCTCGCTCCTCGGCCATTTGCGATGCCTGCTGCTGGGCCATGTGGCGGTCTCTGGCGGGGGTCACGTCTTGCAATCTTGTCCTCTTGCTCTGACCTTCTCCCTGGCTGACGTGGGCACGGATCCGCTTCCGGCTCTGCCCTAGACACACGTCGCAAAACTGCTCGCCTGCACGGCAATTCGTCCGCGTCACGTCGCCATCCATATCGGCGTCCAACACTGCCCTTCGACAACGCCTGCCCTCCAAATATTCGATCATCTCGGGCTCTTCCTGCCCCGTCCTGACCTTGTATGGTTGCCCTTGCTGGTTCTTCTTCTCCGCCTGCAACACGATGCTCTCGCTCGCGGTGACGCCGTCGCGCCCGGCTCGGCCACTTTGCTGTCCGAAATCGTCCAACTTGTTGATGCCGCCGACGTGGATGACAACTCGGATGGTGCTGGCGTCGATGCCTTCCCCCAACGCGCTCGTCGACCAAAACAACCGCTCTTGGCCTGTGGTCAACATGCCCATGATCTCTCGTTTCCGCTCGATCTCTCCCACGTCGCTGTAAAACACTGCGCCCCCGATCTCGCTGGCGTACGATTGCATGTCTTTGATCTTGTGACAATACACGACGATGCGGTCCTCGGCGGGGTACTGGGCCAACTTGCC
Organism: Cladosporium sp. SL-16; assembly: GCA_002921095.1. Classification (NCBI taxonomy): domain Eukaryota; kingdom Fungi; phylum Ascomycota; class Dothideomycetes; order Cladosporiales; family Cladosporiaceae; genus Cladosporium; species Cladosporium sp. SL-16. The sequence goes on from PEGC01000173.1 coordinate 11,712, forward strand.
GTCGATGAATTGCCGCAACGTCTCCATCTCGCCGTCGTACGTGATGACGCTGTATCGGATGTTGGGTCGTACGGTCGACTCCCGTATCATGTGCACTTCGCTGGGTTCCATGTCCATGATCGACATGAACGATGGCTCCCGCCGCGGTGGCAACGTCGCCGTCAAACAAATCACTTGCGTCTGCCGGCTGATCAAATCGCGCAACTGCAACACCTTGGGTCGAAACTTTTTCGTCGACTGCAACACCGTATGGCACTCGTCGACGATGATCCGTTCCAACTGCTCGTTCAACATCTTCGCGTTCACGAAATCGGCAAACGACTGTGACACGGCCGACTCGGCGATCACGAACACGACGCGCGCGTCGTACGGCGGCGCTCGATTGTCGCTCCATATCGCACATGGGATACCATCCTTGCGGCACCGATCGGCCATGTCCTCTTGCAACATGATCTTCGGCATGACGACGATCGTGACTCCTTCTCGTGACGCTGCCGCCGGCAACATGAACAACAAACTCTTGCCGCCGCCTGTCCGCATCACCACGACGACACGGCGTTGGCCGCTGACGATGGCGTCCAATGCCTCTCGTTGCCTGCCACGAAACCGGGCTTGGGGTCCGTACATCTTCTTCAATTGACCTTCCACGTCGATCTGACGCATTTGCTGCCACCGTTCGAACTTCCGGGTGTCTTGCTCTTGTTTGATTCTTCGCCTGATGTCGGGGCTGACGTTCTGTACATGGTATGACGACGGAAATTGCATGAACCGGTGCCAATCCACGCTCACCTCGCGGAATGCATCCTGCTCTCGCCTCATCGCGAACGGGTTCTGCTGCAACTGCCGCCCATAAATGATTTCTTCCATCTGCGGGCTGTGACCGGACTGCCTGGCGCGAATGGTCTCGCGCGTCTGTTCTTCGTCCATGTCCATGCCCTGCTTGAACGGATTCTCGTTGTCGTATATGCGCTTCAATGTGCCTGCGACGTCCTGATTGATTGCAAACTCGCGGTGGATCTCCGGGTACGCTTGTCGCCAATCGGATGTCCCGATGGGCACTCCGATCCGCTTCTGGCTCTCTCTACGCATCACACGACGGATTCGGTTCGTCTCCCAAAACCCATCGCAATTGCGCGCGACGACCGGCGTGGACTGCTGTCGGACGAAACGTGCTTCCGCGCTCTGATCCTCGGGCATCTCGGGCAAATCCTTCTCTCCTTCTCCTTCATCTTCTTCTGCCCACTCTTCTTCCTCGTCTCCCCACTCCTCTTCTGGCGCTGGCTCCCAAAACCATGGACTGGACGTCATCTGGCCGCGACTGCTCTGTAAAATGCGGACGAACGGCTCGATCAACCACAAATAATACACCACCAATTCGCCCACTTCTTGTGGTACGAACCGGTGTACGCACTTCTGGCTCTGGCTTGCGCTGAATCCTTTGTGGTACGACGTGATGAACGCCACCATGCCCTGGTCGATCATGATGCCGCGGTGACAACGTGCGTTCTCGCCGTTGACCTGTTGGACGCTGACCAATTCGGTGGCTCTCGCTGGTGCCCCTGCATGTGCACCAACACCAACACCTCCTCCTTCCACCTCTTCACCTGCCGCAAATATGTCTCCACTGCATCGGGGTTGAACTTTCGTTCCTCGCTATCCTCCATGAATCGTGCTCGAACGTGCGCCTCGGTGAACAAACGCTGCCCTGACCACCGCTTCCCGTCAACGGGCCATGGGTTGCGGGCGTCGTGGATGAAATTGAATCCTTCGTCCATGATGGCGTGGTTGTCAACGATGCTGGCCATGTCGAATCTCGGCATATCCTCTGCCCGCCAATCGCCGACCCCGGGTACCATCATCATCAACTCCTCCACCAAACGCTTGCGGGTGGTGGCCAACAAACCGTGCACAACCGTCCGGATCTGGCCCATACTGAATTGCACTTTGCGTACCACAATGATGTCGTGGTCGGTCCCGGACCAACCCACTTGCCCGTCGGCGTTTGTCGTGTATCGAATCTTCAAACCGTACATCTTCTGGGTGTGAATGGTTTGGATGGGGCTGGGCTGACCACCATATTCCGTCATGGTCATGAACTTTGCCACGTCCCGCTGCACCAACTGATGGATCACGGGCGCGTCTTGTTCGGCCGTGTCATGGTCCACGCCGTTGTTCACTTGCTGCTCGATATGATCCATCCGTTTACGCCATGCTCGGCGGATGATGATGGCTCGCATGCTGGTGATCATCGCGGCCAATGTGGGCGTGTAAAATATGGCGGGTACCCATCCATTCTTCTCCCCGCATGTGCCCAACACGGCCAATCCGCTCAACATGGCGTTCTCGTATTCGTTGTCCTTCAAATCGTGGTCGAACATTGCGACCCAAAAATCGGAACTGGCTCTGATGACGCCCTCTCGCACGTCACTGCTCAACACTCGTTCGGATGCCGCATGCTGCAATCGTGCCAATGCTTGCTGTTGGGCATCCGTCAATCGATATTTCGGCCGCCCCGACATTTCTGCCGTTCTCCAAATATACCTCAATATCTGCGTGAACACGTTGGCGTACTTCCGGATCGTCTTCGTTTTTTGTTTGCCGTAAAATGGCTTGTCGTTGTTCGGCGCGCCGTTCTCCCCTCGATTGACACAATGCAATGCATGGCGCCCGACAATCTCCGCACGACTGATTTGGAACGAACAGCGGATCAATAACACGGTGCCCTCGCATGCACGCGATAACGCCTTCTCTCGATCGGTGTCGAATCGTTCATCATCCTCCCCCAATCGTTCCTGCAATCTTCTGGTGTTGGGTTTCGCTTTGACGAACTCCGTGATCCACTGTCGACAATCGCTCGGTAAATGACGTTCCCACCCGGTGTGCTCCAACCATGGATTCGGCTCGTATCGGTTGCGTTCGGTGCGGATTCGTTCTTGCTCCTGGTCCATGTCGGTAAATACTTTATCGATCCACTTGTTCGCCTCGTTGACGGTGTCGACGGTGGGCGCTTGACCGGAAATTGGCACTACCTGGACTGGAAATATCTTGCGCCACGCGCCTGTCTTGAACAACTCCTGGCATGTTTGGTTCTCAACCCACAATTGACTGCGATCGGTGTCTTCGGTGGGCCGGCCCCTTCCACGTGGATTTTCGTAATTGTGTTCTTTGCAATGCTTCTGCATGCCACTACGCTCTCGACATGTGTAATTGCATTCTTGACCTGCGGTCACTTCGAACACACATCGCAATCCATTCGCATATACCGGTATACCTGGAATTGCCGGACTTTGGGCGTCGGGATACTTCACTTCTCCTGGGATTTGCGCGACTTGCGATAAACATTTGATAAATGCGACGGCTCGCGCGCATTGTTCTTTTGTTACGGTTTTGTGTTTCCTCTGAATATGCCCCTTTACACTCGCCGGGCTGACTGCGAATTGGCATCTTTTGCACAAAATGACCTGACATTCTCGTCGGTGTGTGAATAATTTCTCGAATATATCCATTGTATTTTGCTGTGCGATAATACACGTCTGATATGCCGGGATGTCTCTCACGTAAACAAACGGTCGCGACTTTCGCGTGCCTCTGCTGGTTGGCTAGACGCTACGAGCAAATCATATGATTGATGAAAACAATTGTAGTTAGATCAAATGGAAGAGACATTTGAAATCTGGACACAAGTATTCGACCGTTCCCAGCAAGCAAATGGTATAACCCATGATTTTAATATGCTGATACACAAGATCCTGGCATGGAATGATTATTTGTGGTTGCACAGAAGTTGCTGTAGAGCAGAACGCAATTTCAACTGTTAACAAAAAAAACCATTGCCATGCTAAAAGTCCCACAGGTGGTCAGCGT
>PEGC01000175.1:0-16017 GCA_002921095.1 Cladosporium sp. SL-16
TCTTGGCAAGCTAATCCTGCGATCTGCGACTTGGACTCCCAAAGTGCCTCGGCCTGCGACACAAGGGATCTCCGAGTGTGATGCAGAGTGCAGCTCCATGATGAAATATGCGCACGGATTATGGCCCGTGCGCTGGCGCCTACACGTGTAGGTGGACGTGTAACATGAGGGTAGGCCGTGTAGGATGAGGATGAGGGAGGTACATGTAGCATGAGGGCCCTCACGTCCACCTACACGTGTCATGTAATGACAACGCTGCTGTCATCCAAGATGAGTGGTCGGAGTTTGACAGTCAGGAGCAGCCTTCAAAGGATCAACTACTACAGTATACAGAAGAGCGAGAGTCAGCCGACATATCTGCTTTTGACTCACCACTGCCTTACTGGACACACAAACGACGGCAGTGGCCGCAGCTTGCACAGATGGCCTTTGATATCTACTCAACGCCTGCAGTGAGCGACGAGCCGGAGCGTGTATTCAGCATCGCAGGTAACACTATGAACCCACGTCGCAGGCGTCTCACCAGTGATGCTGTTCAGCAGTTGTTATGCCTTCGGAGTTGGCAACGAAGTGAGGTCATCACTCTTGATACTCGGCTTATGAGGCAGGCTGTATTGCCCACCAGCACCGGCGATAGCGACGGTAACGTCGACGACGAGTGCGACGATGACGGTAGTGAGAACGACTCACTCAGGGACGATGGCGAGCTGCTCTACCATGAATAGATATATGAATGACTTCCAAATCTAGTAATTCGGCATCACCCGGCAATCCGCGTAGTCCAATCCGTACTTTGACCATGGATTGTTATCGCAATCTAGCCTACGCCTCTGGATTGTTACCACAGTCCGGACCCTTCCCGAGGATTGTTATATCGGATTGTGTTCATCTCTGTGCGTTCTCACTCATCACGCCTGTCAAATTGCCTTTGTCCGTGTATCTCATCTTGGTCAGTCTTACCGTCACGTGGGCTCTCGCGTGGGCAAGAGCTTTGTTCACCTCGAACACGATGTCCCTCGGGTCGCAGTTGTGCGTCTGTACATTTCTGACGAAGAGAATCCGCCGCTGGTCCCGCGGGTGTTTCTTCACCTTTTTCTTACCGTTCGTGACTGTCGTCCATCCACTTTCCGCTCCCATTTCCGTAATATTGGCCCAGCTCGGCTGCTTCATTTGCCCCGGTTGTGATCGTGTTTGTCTGCTGAGTGTCTGAGCTAGACCTCCCGGAAAAGCTTTGTTTCCCGGTGGAGACAGAATTCCTTCCATCTCCTGCCTTTGTGCTTGCAACTTTGCCATCACCGCATCCAGCTTCTGTTTGATCTTTACTTGTTCTTTCCTCATCTCTCCCACCTCTGCTCGGAGATTTCGCACATCCTCCGAACAGTCGCCAGAGGCAATGGACCCGGTGAGCACCTGTTGGGCTTTCGCGATGAGAGCTTCAATAGCTTGTAGGAAGTCATGGTCGCACCTGCTGAGCACTGAAGCTATATCTGCTTTCCGTTTCTTCGGGCTCAGCGGTCTTGTGGCATACGCCTGCTGTTCTTCGCCAGTCTGCGATCCGGTGGAGAACCGGAAGTGGCTTTCCATTGGTTCGGGGGCTTCCCCGCGCGCTCCGGACCCTTGGACGTCACTCTGGACTGGTCCTCTGCCACCTTTACTGCGGGCTGACATGCCCGCCAGCAAGGCGCCTGAGATGACGATCGCGTGCACTTGATCAGCTCTCTTTGCGCTTTCGAATGATGCAAACAATGACCCTGTCCTTGACAAAGTCGAAAAGAAGTCCTCCACTTTTTGCTTTCAATCATGGGGCCGAGGTCCTTTCTCCGTCACAGTTGCCCAGGGTTTCGCCGGTGAGTCCGGAGACGCACGTTATGTTGGTTTCAAAGCTAGCGCCAAAGTCGTCATCGGTCCTGACAGGTACTCGGGCCATGTGAAGATGTCAATGGCAAATGGAAACTGCATGGACTAAGGCAAAGCGCGAAGTAGTGTCGCACTCAGGTAGATGTCCGACTTCGGCCTTGTGGAGTCCCTCCAGTTGCCGTAAACTCGATGTGGTAGTTCATGTTGTCATTGTTGTCCCAGTAATCTCGGCCGTTGACACTATACCGCACACACAGCTGTAGCAACTTTGTTCCGATGCTGGCTACGTCGGAAAGGTCCATATGGAAGATGAACCTATCACAGCTGTCGCTCGAAGGGGCTTGAGCATCCTTTGTGTATATGGCAACCGTCTCCGACGTGGTCCTCCAGTCGTCCAGAGTGAATCGCACGACAACGAGTTTCTGGAACGATATGTTCTGGACAGCAACAGTGCCAACAAGAGTGCTTCCATCAGAAGATAGAAAGAGGCATTCGACATGCACCTGCTTGTGCTTATGCCAGGTGCCGTCAGGCGTGAAGTTTGTAAGCCTTATTCTACGGATAGCCGTGTTTTTGCCTTCGGAGGGACTTGCGGCCTCTTTATGATAGGGAGTCACAAGTGACGAGTCGGCCATCACAGCCATGGATTTATCAGCTTGGAGGAAGTGTCGTGTTCGGTTATCGAGGTCGTCGAAATGTACTGATTTGGGACCAACAATCGTGCCAGTCACACTACCGTATCGATTCTCAGAGGGTGGCTTCATTGAGCTCGGAACTAGCTCGCCGGATCTTTTTCGGAGCAGTGTTGGTTCATCTGGTAGCGGCTTCTGTCCAGCATCGTTGTCGGACGTGTAAGGTAATGAGTCGGAGTGTATAGGTCGAAGGATGTGGGTTGATGTCTCAGCGTTCAACCGAGAGTGGGCGATCTTACGAGCTTCTGGTGTTAGCCCGATATTCGACACCGTCCGACGATACAAACCGGCGGAAGTGTGTTGGCTTTGGTTGCTGATCTTGTACGGCGGGTCTTCTCTTCTACAGCTCGTAGATCGCGAAGCCTCTAAAGATGCTGCAAGTTCCAGTCCGCGCTCATGTGCTGCTCTGTTGTCGCCCTTGTAGTTATAGTGGTTGGACAGTGAGCTGGCCGTGCCAGTCAGCATCGCGAAATTGCTTACAGGAGGCTGGGGTCTGGTAAAGCTTAACCGCGCAGTGTAGTCTTGTGTGGTAGAACTGTTAGGTGTAGAGTATTCCTTGGGTGACGATGAGTCGTTGAACACAACGAGGAACGACAATTGCTGTCATGTTAGCTGCAAAAATAGCATACTCGTGCCTAGGTGTGTATAAGCTATTATCCTGTGCCACCACATGCGCTTGCGTTAGCGGACCCGTCAGCCGGTGTACATGGTAAGAGATAGCACACATGTGTGCGAACTATGCAGGTTGGCCTTGCAGTGACTTCCTGCACCCCTCGAGCGAGTGTAGATCGTATGTCGGGCAAAAATTTTCATGCTTAGGGCGGGGTAGTACGGCGTGTGTTCTCCGCGGGAGTTCAGGCGAGACATCTCCGCTACTCTATCCTTCCAGCGGCTATCAGCACCAGACGTATTGGTACTCCTTGCAGCGGCAACTACAGGTTCCAGTACCATCGTTTGGAGTCTGTACCCTGGACAGAAAAGAAGCCATGATACCTGACCATGCGGTACATCACACGTCCTATCGTAGTTGCTTCAATTGGCACCACAGGCCCTCCTTAGAAACTTGGTGCGACTTTGCGTGGATTTAGTTGCTCTTCGATTTCTTGGAGTGAAAGCATAGACCTCTGGCACATAGGGCACTTCGTGATGCATGCCGCACAAAGAAGTAAAGCAGATAGATACATTGTGTATACTAGAGCGAGCCTTGGCTAGGAGATACTGGAGTAGGGTGATTCCCCGCGCTATGATGAGGCGGTTGCATGACAACTTGCATCAGAATGCTGCTGGCTGCAGCAAGTGGTTGACCCCGGATGCTTCCCCGGTGTCCCAAGTGTAGGCTATCCCCGCTGCGCAAGCGACGCGAAGTCCCTACCATCTTGCACATTCGCAATATCTCTGTGCTGCCTGTGTGTTGTGGAGGATACCCTGCAGATATTCGCAACGTTGCTCGTCCAGCTCGCTGTGGATGTTGCACGCTGTGGTGTGATGTGCGCTGCAACCGATCGAGCAGCGATCAAACCTTGTCAAGTGAGTACACTCTTTCTGCTGATCCATAGTCGAGATACGGCATCTGCGATCGCATAGCGCCAAGCGGCTGGTATCTGATGGACCAGAAAGCAACCAATCTTGGCAGGAGCACGTATCGCTTCATGCACTGTTGAGGCCGCCCAGGGTTCGTACGATCGCCTGGCTGGGATGCTGCTGCAGAATATGTCAACCCTTAAGCTGGTTGCTAGCGTCAAGGGGGACTAAAGACACAAGCTAGACATCTCAGACATCTGTAGACCTCGACTGGCTCACGTATGCTCTCGTCTGCAAAGACTATCAATTTTACACAGAGCTCAAGCAGTAGATCTCGCAGCCTTAGGTCAGAGTTACCGCTAGTGTCGGTGCTATGTACGCCGTAACATCTATCCGTGCACCTCAAATTCGCTCCGCTGCAGTGAGACCCCCGCAAGCGGGTGCACCACGGCTCAATGATAATATACAGCTCAATGATAATTACCAAAGTATAACCACAACGCGCACTCAGTGAGCGATAATTCCCCCAGTGCTATGTCTGGATATCTAGAAATCGAGGATCGGATTGCCGAGGCTATGGAGTGGGAATCTGAGCACCCAAATGCGCACCCGATCACCAAAGTTGCCAAGATGTTCAACGTTCCATACCAACGCTTGAACCACAGGCTTCACCAGAAGAATAGCAAATCTACACGCATGCAAACCAACCTGAAGTTGGATGAAATCCAGGAGGAAGCTCTGATATCATACTTAAAGAGATGCGACAAGATTGGTGTACCTGTTCGGCTCAATCAACTCGCAATCTCAGCAAACTCAATCCTGAAAAGATCCCACTCTGACTCAAGCACGCCACCCCCGAGGGTCAGTAAAACGTGGGCATCAAGGTGGAAGCAGAGGCGTCCGGAGTGGCACATCAAAAGGACAACCCCACTGGAGTCTGTCGGAGCTGGAGCACACGATGTGGAGGATATTCAGTGGTGGTTCAACAAGTACAAAACCATTTGTGATGAAAACGGCATCCAGCCTTCAGACATTTGGAACATGGACGAGACTGGCTTCAGGATTGGTATCGCAGGAGATCAGTTGGTACTCACACAGGAGCCAGACAAAAGCAACTTCTCCCTGCTCCCGAAAACAGGGAGAGTGTGACAGTGGTTGAAGCTATCAACGCAAGTGGAGGGTCCATCGCCCCAATGGTCATCATCTCAGGCAAGACACATCAAGGCTCATGGTTTCAGCATCTCCATGACAATACACTGATTGGAGTCAGTGAAACTGGATACACCAATGACGACCTGACACTGGAATGGCTCAAGCACTTCCAAGAGCTCAGCGCTCAATGCCAGCGAGGGGCATACAGGCTTCTGCTGATGGACGGATATGGGTCCCATTGCACCAAAGAATTCATTGAGTTTTGCGATAAGGCGAAGATCATCCCATTCAATCTGCCCTCTCATACAACACACATCATTCAGCCATACAAACAATACCACGCAGAGGCGATCGATGCCTCGATTCGAGCTGGCGTTGGCCAATACAACAAGCTCGAATTTCTGGCCGACTTTGAGAGATCCAGAGCACGGGCTCTAACTACATACACGATCAAATCTGCCTTCAAAAAGACAGGTCTTGTACCGTTTGACCCAAATGTTTTGTTGGCCAAAGCGAGACAGTTTGTGGCTTCACTTGACAGCAACGAACGTCCACAGACACCAACACCAAGAGAGCAAACGGCTCCGAAGACTCAACGCACTTTGAGGCAGCAATTGAGTACTATCTGGGATGATTCACGACTCGATGCAGGGTTGAAGACATTAGCAGCTCCTGCGTTCATAGGAGCAATGATTCAGGCTACGGCTGGAGCTGAAGCCATCTCTGATTTGGAGTACTCTACAGTTGCAGGAGCTGCTTCTCGTGCGCGCAGTCTTCAAAAGCGATCAACGCTCCAGAAGGGTGGAGTCTTGAAAGCAAGCAGGGCCCGCCAAATTTCCTCCGAAAAACGCCAATCTGGTGTCGAGGTGGCAAAGCGCGCTTTGGATCGAGCTGAGAAGGTTGAGAATAAGGGCCGGACCGACGCTCTTTTGAAGCAGATCACTGGCACAACACAGAGGCCAGCGTATAAGCTACACCGTAGGAAGGTTTTACCCCTTCAATTTGCGATGCTGGACGAGCTGCATCTTGAGAAGTTTGATCGACGATAGAAATTATCTTTGAGCTGTATATTATCATTGAGCCGTGGTGCACCCGCTTGCGGGGGTCTCACTGCAGCGGAGCGAATTTGAGGTGCACGGATAAGGCCGCTGAAGCTGGAGCGACGCGCCTAGGTGCTCAGCCGAGGTCTTTCTAGCTTGGCAGTACTACCACCTGACTCGAGCGTGTTCCGACGAAGCCGAATAATTATCGTCCTCGCCTCTTGGTATTCAGCAAGGTTGGAAAGAAGAAACTCTGCCACTTTGATTCCCAATTCCACAACACTAAGATGGCCCCATCAGCTCAATCATCAAGATGCACGAATCAATCGCCATCTATGCCGATATCACCCACACTTCTGATCACTACCAAGGTTCTGTCGCTCGTCCGGATCGCTACAGGCGCAGCGTGCTTTCTAGCACCTCGGCTGACATGTTCGCTACACGGATATCATGTCCCGGCTGAATCAGCACTCCTAGTGCGCATGATGGGTGCTCGAGAAGCCATAAATGGGGGACTCTTATTCACTGCGGAGGATAACGAGGCGAGCGACGCAGGGAGAAAGTAAGTCCACGCGCACAATAGCCAGTAGGCATGTCTTTGAGTTTCAGTAGGTATAACATGGCTATAGGAGCATCAGAAGGGCCCTATGGGTGGGTATCTTAGCGGATTCGATGGACATTTGCAGTGTGGTTTATGGATTTGCTATGGGAGAAGTCGGGAAGAACACGGGTGGAATACTGGGTACAGCTGCCGCAGGAGCAATCACGCTGGCCGTACTGATGCTTCGAGCTTTGTGAGTGTTCTATCAGGTTACGATATTCATCTTTCGGCGGAGGACAGGTAGATCAATCGTTCTGGGACGCGCGAACTTCGCTCCTAATGTCAAGGGCCGATGATGATGATGATGATGAATTTATTCCGCCCGGCGCTAAGCACCTAAAGGGCACTGCACTATTTACTTCACAAAGTATACCTGCATCCCGGCGGGGTTGAACAAAACGAAACTCTATGCTCATTTTCTCTCATCACTGAAAGCCCTTCCAACAGTGTATATTGCCTCTAGTCTCCGTGTGCTCGAGCTTGGCGGTCGGCGGGCGCTCTTGAAGATGTGTTTCCAAGTGTTCATCGTCCTATCTTCAGCGGATGAAGCGGGGACCTGCCGTGTGTACGGGGGTGTAGCAGACCTGAAGCGCGGTCTCTTACGAAGCCCTCGCTGTGGTTCCCAACCTGTATCTAGTCAATCAATTTCTTCAAACTGTGCTATTGCTTTCATGTCGGAGTACTTGCTCCTGTGAGCTTAGTGGACGTGTTTGTCTGTCGACGGCATGGTTCCGCATCATGCCAAATTGTCGTGACATACATCATGTGCAAAGAATGCGCGCCCCCCTACACCCCTGCTGGTGATCCCATGCACTTCACGTAATGCAGATGAATCCAGTAGACACGTCTACTGGATCTCTTGGCATTCTGTTGTGAGCAATGACCCTCACACGTGATGCTGTTGAATCTAGTAGACACGTCTACTGGATCTCTTGGCATTCTGCTGTGAGCAATGACCTTCCCGCGCGACACTAAAGCGTCTGATGTCTCTCAGCTGGGCAGGTCGTGCCTCTCGCAAGGTCTTGTGCTAGGGGCCGGCAAAACATGGTCGTCTTCATCGAAGTGCCGCAGGGTGCTCCGTCGGGTGCGCATGTCGAGATAGGCCACAACGTGTAGCGCCGAAGCTGCGCTGTATAAAGGTGTAAGGTTTGGGTCGATAGGTCGTGGTAGCGATATAGATGTACAGGTCGGTAGGAAGAATGAGCGCGTCACCAAAGCGAACCTGAGTTGTTACCAAAGCCGGCCGGTTTGGGCTCAGACCCTCTGAGAGGCTCAGCGACTTCCACTTGCTATTGGTTGTAGAGCATGGGGAACCACCGCTAGAGGATCCCAATTAAGCTCCGCTCACTAGGCCTCGAAAGAGAGGATCTGAGCTTCTGAATAACGATTGAGAGATGCTGCACTGACGACGCGAGAAGCAAGAATTGAGATTGGGGATGCTTGATGTATTAGAAAAGAAGGACCATGAAGAGTTTCGGGCGGTAAGCTTGGATGTTGTTGCAAATATCGGTCACAGACTAGTGCGTGACGTGCTATGAGCGTACGGCTCGGAAGTCTGGTGGAGGGGTTAGCAAGATCGTGTGAACAAGTTGCAGCTCTTGTTGAACAGCCAAGCAAGAGCAATCACGGGCTTGTTGCGGTCGACGTCGCTAGGGTTCCTCCGCAATCAATCGTGCCTGCCTTCCGCGAAAGAACTCGTCGATCAGCGACAGAATAGGTATGCAGTACGCGCTCAGCGCGGACGGCGACCACCCGACGCATCAGCTACTGCCTGCCAACTTTCGCTCGGGTGAACTTTATGGCTACGAAGGTGCCACGTCACAGCCGTCCCGCATAGACTGGACAAGGCCAGAGAAGACGCACCGGCTGTTTGGGAGCAGACTTGCACAGCAGCTTGTGAGACACGTAGACTATGACACGGAGTATGCCTCCGTAAGCACTCCTGTAAACACTCGCGAGAACACTCTTCAAAACACTCTTCAAAACACTCTCGGAAGCCACTCTCGTACACTCTGGCGTCTATGACCTTTTGATGAAGATATTCTTCCACCGTGTGCAGAAGAGCATTCCTTTTCGTCTTCACACCAAGGACTACTCTAAGTACTCCAACTGCCGGACTTGTTTTCGATTTTGTCAAGGACAGAGTCATCATTTGTATCATTCGAGAGCACGGAGCGAGCTGATTCAGTGCACACGAACGAGATCCCAGGCGCCTTGCTGGCGGGTATGTCAGCCCGCAGTAAAGGTGGCACGCCGCGAGACCAGTGAGCCCAAAGAAGCGGAAGACAAACATAGGTTCAGATTTGAGCGCGCACGGTAATGATCTCCTACAAGCGATTGAAGATCTCGTCGCGAGAGCTCAACGGGGTCCCACGGGGCCCATCGCCGCTGCTCACTACTATGCGCAATCGCACACTGCTCTGAATCCCTTTTCTGCCAATCAGAGCGCGCCAGCGTGGAAGCGGGCCCAAGTTTTTTGGGAGAAAACGCTAAGTTAGTCTAGCCTCTTGCGGGGTACATAGAATAACGCGCCTCGACGCGTGAAACTCCCGCTGCTCGATGTCTCTCCCTTCGTTTTCTTGTCTCAAGGTGACGTAGTCGCACCACATTGTCAGCCTTGTTTCTTGCGACGGACCTTTTCGTGTACTAGCCGGATTGCAAAGTCTTGATCTGTCGGGAATGTAAATACGCCGTTCCGCCTGGCGGCTTGGATCCACATCCTCGCCGATCCCACAAGGGTGATCATGTAGATCTTTGTGTTCACCAAGGAGCACTGCGGGCTGAACGCCTGTCTTTTCAAGAAGAAGCTTGCAGACAGTCCGACCTGTGAGCGTGGACGCAGCGATGAGACAGTGCTACACGTGCTGCTGCGCTGCGACAAGTATGCTGAAGCCCGCAAAGCGCTGCGGGAAGTAGCAGGCGACAATACGAGATAGTCTGCCAGTCTGATGATGAAAACGGATGGAAGCTTTAACAACCTTCATATCCGGCTGCCAACTTTCGCGTGGGCTGTCCAGCAACCTGCCCGTCCTTGCGTCCTTACGACCGCTCCATTATCCTAGCAAGTACGAAGCGTCACCCCATCTGTCACCTGCTGCTTTCCGCAACTCCTTGTGGGCTCCAGCGTACCAGTCGTAGCGCGACAGCACGTGTAGCACTGTCTCATTGCCGCGTCTGCACTTGCACGTCGGACTGTCTGCGAGCTTTTTCCTGGAAAGACAGGAGTTCAAGCCGCAGTGCTCGATCCGAGCCTGCATCAGGACGGAGGCCTCGTCAGACGACCGCGCTCCGTTTCCCACGTGTAGTACTTCACGCAGAAATCATCCTCGTTCTGATGCAGGTTCTTGGCCCGCTCCGCCTTCACCAAGCGCAGTACTCTCGCCAGCTCGCGCAATCTCTCGATCGGGCAGCTGTGAGTTCGCTACCATTATCGATGACTGCTCTTGCGGCCTGTTTCACTTCGGCAACACCGCGAACACCTCTGTCACAGGGAACGAGAAAGATTGTCACTTGATGGCCAACGATCTCCATTTCGAGGACGGCATCGGCAATCTCGTGTACCACTTCACTTCCGCACCCTACCGTCTGCCCCTTCTCGAAGGTCGACAGTACCTCTCCGCTTGTCGCCACGACGTAGACATGCGTCATTTCTCACAATGTCTCCCTCGTATGTTCGAGAGCGTACAGTATAGCAGTCAGCTCAACGCTGGTGGGAGGCTGAAATTCTGTCCCACTGCTAGTACAATGACGTTAGTTTGAGGATCGGCGTCTCAGACCTGGGCGTTAAGATATTCGACGTACCAAATACGCTTCTTCGTTGAAAATCCGAATTTCTTATCATCGAATGCTCTTGCTTGTTAATGTGTTTTGGAGACCCTGCTTTCTTCCCCCTGCCCGATCAGCCAGCAATTGCCCGAAGGTAGGGCCTTCCCTATTCGTTCTTGAAGAGGACGTATTCAAAGGTGCATCCTCGCGGAATACGCGTGTTCCAGAATTGACTGCTTCGGGTAGAGCCTTGCGTTCACCCGATAGTGGACTCTTATTCTAGTAGCGGGAGAGAGGGCCTGAACAAAAGCTTGGCTGTCGTTGTTCTCATTCACTTGGCTCGATCTGCTTGACTCAGACATGCCACGAAGCTTCGACGCTGAATCCCGCAGGTTGGATCCTGACAACTTCAACGCGAATAGTCCTTCTATCACACTTTTTGTATTGACTTCATCGAACGTATTCCGTCCACGGTCAGTATTTGCATACCTTTCAAGTGTCCTGACCTCTTCTTCATGTCGTTGCCGGTCGGCGCGTAAGCCGTCCAGACGCTTAGTTGAACCTCCTGCTTGGGCATTTGCCCGTTCTTCATCAATGATGTGATCGAGGTACTCAAGTGTAGAATCGTTGTAAGCCGTTATGGCACTTCGCTTCAAGAAGACGGCAAAATGGCCGGCAGCTTTCTGAATCTTCAGCCGCTCGCATTTGTAATTCTGAATCAGCTCCTCACGACTGCTAATGGCCTGTATCATCATCTCAACGCTGCTTGCATTGTCTTGAGAACGCTGCCGGACAGCCTCGTCAACGATCTTTGTGAGCATAGATGCCAATATGCCTTCACATTCGGAATGTGAAGGCATCAAATTCAAGGATTTAGGCCTTGAATTGAATCTGAATCGGGAAGCTGAAGCAGGAAGCGCTTCAGTGAATTTGTCATAAGGGTGTCGGGCCCGATTCGGCCATTGGACAGCTTCGTCCGAACCTCGTTGTTCATGTTGAAGCAACAAGACATCTTCAAACAGCAGCTGCGGGTCGTACCCTATTGGGGTTAGATCACACCCGGTCCGGCTTAGTTGATGCGGAGACCGTGCGCAGGCTTCCGTAAGCCTGCAGGCCTCGTCTGAGCTCAGTGAGGAGACAGATTCAGTGAATCTTGAATTCCGAGGCTATGAATTGAATTGAATCTGAATCCGGTCAATCTGAATTGAATTTCTGCATATTGGCATCTATGCCTGCAGGTCACCGCTGACGGCCTTGTAGATCAGAGCTGATGGCAGTGAGGTGCCATCTGCACAAACGGTGGCTATAAGGGTTATCCACTCCCTAGATCCATCTTGGCCAGCGCCTAGGAACTTCTGTTGCGTCATCAAGGCTTTAGGGAAGATCCTCTGGACCTTTTGCAGGTGGCCTATAAGGAAAACTTTCTCATCCATATTATAGCAGTTCCGAGGCTGTATGCCGTATTGATCTATCTTCCGCTTCAGAATATTGAAATAGTGCCTGAAAGAATTCTCGGACTCAGCCTTGTGTCTCTCGAGATCTAGGGTGTTGAGGTATCTGCAGTCAAGGACGGACTGATGTCTACGCCTAAAGCCTGCAGACCAGTTCTTGCCGGGCTCTGAACCACATATCAGGGACGCCCATGTGCGCACCATTGCTGGTGTAGGAGGCACAAACCACTCGCAAAGCCTCTGTATTTGCTTAACAAGCTCTTGCTCTTGCTTGTTGGTGAGTAACCCCCGCCCTTCGATGCGCCTGGCCACTGAGCCGGTCTTACCGCGGAACCGCTTGCTGAGGGTTGACCGGTTGACATTGAACCTCTCGGCTACTGCTGCTATGTTGTGATCATCAGAGGAACATAAGAACGCAATCGCATCCTCGATTGACCCCATGGTTGTTGGATTATCGCGCGAAGAAGCGGTTTTGTTGACGCGCGTGAAAGCGTGCATCTAGCGGGGATGTGCACTGACCAGGGAAGCCCTCTAGGGCAGAGCATGATACCCCGCTCCTCCAACTCTGAACCCTGCCATAGATGGAATCGCCTGGGTGCCATTCGACTGGGCCAGCGAGCATTGCGACCGACATCTGCCTGCAACTGCGTGTTGCACTACATGCTCCGATGACCGCACTATGCGCAATGAACCAGTGACTAGACCCACACAAGAGGAAAATACAAAGGCGCACTCTTGAATGCAAGTTGCAATCCAAGCATGCAGATCAGCCATGTATCTTCATGATAGGGACCGGTGCAAAGGCATTTCCCTCAGAACGTACTCGACTAACGCAATCTCAAGTACTTATCTAGCGAGTTATTGAACGTGTTGATCCGGTTGAAGCACTCTCACAGATCTGAGCTTGTTGCGAAAATGACGGGACAGGCGTGCAAGGCGAGCAGCGAAAAGGGTGGGTGCAGGGAAGCTTTGGTGGGGCGACAAAGGCAGCCACCTACACACGTCACACGTCGGTCACTTGCGTAACAAACATGTGCAAGTCTGATTGGCATGGCCATATTGGCACCATATCTTTCTGCATATTAGCTTAAACCCTAGACTCTGTCATTTGGTTGTAGACATACTGTCCCATACTCTACATCTTTACCAATGATCAGATCTATATAGACATGGCCTCCAGCAGCGAAGCAGCAGTTGCTTTTGTCCGAAATGCGACCGGATACGCTTTCCACAACAGCAGTCTGCTTGAGGAAGCCTTAGATACAGCAGGCCTCCGCTCACCTGACGCGAACAGACGCCTAGCGATGATAGGGGAAGCGCGACTGAAAGACGTCATTCTTGACGATTGGTTTCCGACTGGCGCCACAAAAGGTACGTGATCATGTGGCGAAGTTGCTTGATCACGCCTCTAAGTTCACGATATCGCGTAGAACGAGCTGCCCAACTTGTACAGAAGACCGGGAGCAATGTAAATCTGGCTCTAGTGGCCAGGGGACTTGGCTTCGATCATGGTCTCGGTGCTCTGAGCGAAGACCATAAAAGTCAGGATACCGATGGCATACTGGCGACACTGATCAGAGCCATTCTGGGCTCAATCTACTGGGATTCCAGGAACGAGCAGGCTGTGAGGCGCGCGATGATCCGTATGGGAGTTTTTGATGAATGCACAGAGGTCGACAGGGCGGGATAGCAGGCCCAACTTTTGTAACGTAGATGACGGCTTACAGACGCACCCCGCTTTCCGACGCGACGAGTTTTTGGTCGGTGAAGGAACAATAAAATAAAATAAAAGCTCCTCTTTTCTGGCTGAAAGCACTCAAAACGATGTTATCGGTGTTGGGGGAGGTGGTGTTCGACGCAGGGAAGGTGTTGGAGCTCGAAGCTCTACGCCGCTGTCGCCGCAGGCTCCGTCACTGATGCGAGGTTGGAGGGAGGAGGTGCGGAGTGGCAAATGGTGACGAGAGGCAAGGCAAGGACGGGGTCGGCGAAGAAGACGGTGATGAGGATCAGGTCAGGTGGGACCTATAGGATTGAGGGCTCGCAGCAGACCGCGCTCGGTTTCGAGGCAGCCTCGACTACGGAGCGCAAGAGGGGGCTGAAGACAGTGTAGATATGAGCTGCTTACGTTTCGAGAGAGCACTCACAGTCGAAGTTTGTAGCGTAGCGTTGGTGGAACTGGCATGGGCACGGAGAAAGAGCTCCTACTACCCTTCAGACCGGTAGTGAACCAAATAATAACCAGGATAAGATGAGGGGGAGCTTCGCTCACTAAATTCGGCGACGCAAGTTGACGCAAAGCTTCCGATTGAGGTCCGGACTTCAGATCCCTAAGCACAAGGATGTGTACTGAGAAGTTCGCCGAAAGCTCTACAGTACCTACTTGCGGAAAGATTACAACATCTCGTGCCCGACTCCTATCGCAGCAGCTGGAAGCGAGAACTGTACCGAGGTCAATTGCGGAATGGATGAAGCCATAGCGGTGGCGATGGGCTAACGGCTCGTCAAGTCGGTAGCCGGCTACGACATGGAGACAGCGCTCTAAATGAAGGGTGCTAGGCAAGATAGAGAAGGACGGCTTGAGTGACAGACCATATAATCGCAGGGTCGATCAATGTTTCTCCGTGCTGATGCTTTTTCTTTCGAAATACTGGTGGGAGGCCTTGCAAAGTTCGTTGTCAGTCGCGGTATCGTCGTTGACGCAGAGCTGCTGGGTAACGGCGTCGTAGCAATGATTGCTGATTTACTGAGTGCGCCTGCTCGTCTTGTCCGCTTTGCATCGGTGTGTCTATATTGAGGGCACTGTCTTGCCTTTCTGGCTCTTCGTATCGATGGGTCAACTCTCGCGCATGTTAAGCATTGATCCTGCGTACCACTATCTCTTCCAGAGTTGGCGAGGTGGCTCTGCGATGCTGTATAGCCCGAGCGTCTCGAGTGTCAATATCATGTCCGGTCTGCAAGGCGTCTTCGTCGTCATCTTGTTCCCCAAGCCACGTGGGTAGCTCCCTGGTTTCGCGGAGTTTCGACTGTTTCGTTAACTTGGGGACTTGGTAAAGCCGACAAATACGCAGTGCCCACTGAGGCGGGCCACTCTTTTAACATTGATGCTGAGGTGAAGTTGCTCGCATTTTGCCCGGACTGCGCTTCCGCGGTATTGGTTTCATTGTCGCGCTCAGCCCGCTTTCGCTCAAGATATCGCCGAACTCGCTCAGCAGTCTTCTCGCGACGGCGAAGAATAGCGGGATCGCTACACTGTATGCTTGTTGGCCTTCCGCGCACACGCCAAATAGACAGCGCGAGGCATAATGCTGTCAATGCCGAAGCGGTCAAGAGGTGGTTTGACGCTGTCACCGAGCTCTTCCTGGAGCACCAGTATCCACCAGAACGAGTCTACAACATGGACGAATCTGGATTTGCAGTGGGTACCGGCGAGACGTCGAGGGTACTTGTAAACGTTCGCGAAAAGTCGAGCTAGAAATTGTACACAGCCGGCAGGAGTGGAGAACTGCGATCGAGTGTATCAGCGCAGCGGGTGAAGCGCTGGCGCCCATGTTGATCTTCAAGGCGAAGCACACCAACACCAGCGGGATTCCAACTGATGCCCCGGACAATTGGCGGTTTACTACAAGGAATAGTGGCTGGGCGTCCGATAGCCACGCACTTGAGTGGGTGCAAGTGACGTTGGCGGTCGCAACTTCTTTACGACTTTGTCACGGGCAGAGTCATTCTTTATACCATCGTGAAGCGCAGAACGAGTAGAGTTAGGCGCGACAAGTCTGATACTCAGCGCCATGCAGGCGGGCGTGTTACCGCCCTGCAAAGGCGGCCCCAACCCCCTATCAGGTGAAGTGCTCACAAAAAGTGCAAGCGCGGCTGCTAGAAAGCTTCCCCACCTCAAGCACGTCCACACCTCAGGCACGCCCGACGCGAGACCAACGCGC
>PEGC01000177.1:0-16963 GCA_002921095.1 Cladosporium sp. SL-16
TGGAGATATCTAGTTTTGCGCACCAGCGGCTGTCTCACGCGACGCGTTGCACGCGGTGGGTCTATGCACACGGTGGGGAAGACTTCTATATCTCAGCGAACATGCTTTCTAGCGAAGAAGCGATCGTATTTTAAATAGCCAAGATGTTCCTCGTATCTCAGAAGCGGCAAGAAAATTCGGTGTGAATAGAAGCACCCTCGAAGATAGGATCGGATAGGCGTGGCGGCTCGAGTAGGAGTGCGAGTCATGGTGGCAGGGGGAGTGTACCATCAAAGAGGGGCCAATTACGCCAATTTTGGGGGTTCTAGCAGATGTCATGTGTAGGCACGTGACCTGTGGGGCTGGGGCCGCCAAGACTGAGTCGGCTTTGCGCATAACGTTACAAAAGCGGGTGACATTACACGCAGCAACACTCACGATCGCCGGTAACTCTAGCCATTCCGGCAAACTCGAAAGAAAGAAATTCCAAAACATCAGAGGCATTGCCTAGGAGAAAAGTGCTACGCCCATGGAGGAAGCAAATCGAAATTACAGCGTGCAGCTCCTCGAGAGTGTCGTGGCGCGAACTACCAAAGACCCAAACACGCTGATCCGAGCAACTTCTCCTGAATTTCCAGGGCTCGCACGCTTCCTCACGGCGCCGGGGTGGGAATGGATGTTCGACGAGGACATCGACCACTACGGCCTGCCCGGGGCCACACTGCTATACACTCCAGACTCGACCAAGGCAGGGGCTGCTTTCGCGCGCGATTGCTGGGAGATTTACTGCTCCAGCAACGCCTTCAAAGTAGGCCACCTCATGTATCTCCCCGAGCTACTTGGGCGTGAGGTTCGTGGGGTGGAGGTGGTGAAGAAATGGCTGAAGAGGGTCTACGTCACAGTGCACATGGGCGAGGTCAAAGAGGAAGGCAGAGGTTGGGTTCGAAAGACGCTCGAAGGACTCCTGAATTGCGAGAGCCTGGAGGAGGTAACGATCGAGCTGACGAGCGGGAACAAAGAAGACCGTGAGCTGATACAGCGAGTGCTGGCAGAGGAGGTGCGACCGGTTGCGAGCCAGCTTCGAGGGCGAGTGCTGGACGAATGCATCGAAGTCAGGCACGTGAGTTCGTGGTGGCCAAGCGGTAAAATCGCAGACTGGCAGATCGTATCGGGACCTTGGGGAGAATCGGAGCGGGCGCGAGGGCTCTTTCGCGTGCATTACGACAGGGACCTGGCAGACAAGCGGAGACGAGCCAAGCAGTTCTAGTTTAAGTGAGGGTTTTAACACGATATCATTAAATCAATCGACCTTTTCGACCTTTTCGACCCATATGCAAGATCGGGTATAACCCTCACTACTATAGCTAACGGAATTCTGAGCTGTATTCCATTTTGGCTAATCGCGTCGCTCGGGCTGTTGCCGCCCCCGCGTTAGAACTAGTAGTCTCGTTGTAGCCGCAGCGCGTCGGACCAGCTGTACCTCCCAAAAGCTATGGGGTCACTGTCAGGCATCGACAACACTTATTGGTCCCGCCTCGGATCGACCTGCTCGAGTCTCCATACACAGGGCGAAGGAATGGCAGAATCGTGGCAGGGTTAAGAGCCCGCAAGCTGTGGCGTCTTCACGAGATCAAGCTGTGCTACCTGTGGACTCCCAGGTCTCTATACAGCAGACTCGGCCAACTGTAAGCGGCGCTCGAGCCACCCTGCTCATGTACAGGGTGGCCAGAGCGTCTGATGCAAAGGGAGTTCACAGCACGTCGCTGTTGCTGTTCAATCTTGTCATAATGCTCTCCACTGACACCAGACGACGTTGAAATGAATGTCGTAACTAACGCATCCGGCAGACTGACGCAACCCATGTGCCTATGCTCCGCCGTGCCGGTGATGTCTGACCATGTGTCTGCTGTCTCCTAGTTTGGCCACAGTTCGTGAAAGAGTTGTCACGTCACTGAAATGCGCATAGCAACATGTTGTTGACCTTTTGGCCGGCGGTAGATGTGACCACTTATACCAGATTGTGCTCAGGACCTTGTTGATCGAATCCTCGGTACGGTCCGCGCAGTTTGGGACTTCCAGGAAGTCTCAAATGCGTCACCTGACTCGCCGCGCTCGGGCCCTGAGACGTCTTTTGGTTCACGGAACCGGGCCTGTGTGTAGACTGGTTCCAAACCCGCACCCCCCCCCCCGGCAACTTAGTGTCTCCACTTCCTGACCACGATGACTCGTGACGATGTCCGGGGCGCATCATATAAGACAGAGCCTGGGGCCGATGTGAATGTTGCGACGGAGTTGGCCACATTCATTTTGTACGCCCCCTCCTCTTACCTGTTTACTGCCGAGATCGTCATCGCACAGTGTTCAAGATGGTGGAGTCACTTCCGCCTCGGGGCAACGAACCTATGAATGCGACAGAGTGCGATAGAGAGACCGTCGATGTGGTATGTAGTAAGATGTTCACCAGTCATGACTGACCATAACCAATTTAATAGGCCTTTGACACGTTAAGGTCCAAATTGGCGCTGATATATGCTCGAGCACCTTCGCTTCTTGAGGACATCAGGTCGAGAGCGCGACAGTTGTCCTGCGAATGGGCAGGGGACGACATACATGTGGACAAACAGCATAATGCTCAGCAGTCTGCCCCGCAATCAGGATCGGCGCTTTCTTCGACCAATCCCCCAGGCTGGCGTCCTGCAGCACTAGACCACGAGTCTAGCAATTCAGTCTTGATCGAAGCCCTCGCCGACCCTATATCTTCCAAGGACGCCATTTTCCCAGGCACAGCAGCCGGAGCAGGCGACTCTGCAGACTCCAATGATGTCACCTTCTCAGGCACGGCAGCCGGGGCAGGTGACTCTGCGGAGGAGACACAGATGCGAAGAACCACGACCGATCTGTCATGCTTGCCAGATCGAGGTATTGCCGGTGCACAAGGTGTCCATGAACCTATAGCACCAGCAGGCAGCCAGACTTCACCCAAAGTATCTGCCGTTTCCGAGCCACCAGAGAGCACGCAGAATACATCGAAGAGCACTTTGGCGAGGATTTCGAATACATGCGACGCGCTTGATGCCGCGCAGTGCAAGAGAGATACGCTTGGCGCCAATCCTGGGGGTGTAAATGAGGGTAAGAGGGCCCATGCTGGAGGGACTTCGAGTGGAATCCAGGCTCGTACAACTTATGAAGGAGATGACGGAGATAAACATCAAGAGGCAGAGGGAGGAGACGAAGAAGAAGGGGAAGAGGGGGATAGGATGAGTGAAAGCGATCAGGAGCACGAGGCTGGAGGCGAGGATGAAGATGAATACGATGATGATGGCGATGGCGATGGCGAGGATAGCGAGGAAAATGACGAGGAAAATGATAGGGAAGACAATGAGAAGGAAGAGAGAGGTTTAGACGGCGAAGCAGACCCGGTGTCGAAGAACAACAACCAGAGACAAGAAAAGCGAGACTATGGAGACACGATCTCTGACAGGGACACCATAAAACTTTTAAGCCGGCCTCTCCTCCCGGTCGGTGCACTAAATTCCGACAACGAAGCCTTGGACGAGGTGATTGAAGTGAGACACGACACCAGGAATATCACAGACGCTGCTCACCATAGCGGTTCTGCCCTTTCGACAGCGCCTGAGCAACGAAGTAATCATCATAACCGTGCAGTTCGAGAGGACAAGTGTTTGGACGTCCATACCGGCCAGTCAGTCGCAAGTCCTAATGGTGCTGAGGCCGTATCAACCCAGAGTTCGCCACGCAGCCGGCGAAGCAACGGATCCATAAAAGAGTCCTTCACAGGCACACCTACAGCAAGCGGACATGTAAATGCTGATGACGATAACGATTCGACGAGTTCGGATGACAGTAGCTTGGATACGGAAAGAGATCTGGATGCCGATGATGACAACCACCACATGCCAAATGATGAACCGGAGCCAGCACTCAAAATTAACCGGACTCCGAAAAAGAGAGCATTTACTGCAGTTTCTGGTGCTTTTAAGACTCCGACGAAGCGCCAAAGGCTATCGAGCGAGATTAAAGGAAGTTTGACGAGTGCTGTGGTCAAGAACGTCCCGAGTCGTTTGATCCAGCCGCCTAAGTTGATGCAGCTCATTGCAGGCATGCTAGACGACACTCAAAAGGGCTCCGCTATGTCTTTGATGTGCTTTTCCTTTTCCGTAGCTAGTCCCCACGCTCTCGAACGGCTCCGGCAAGCGTGTGTGTCTGTCCGTGACTCCCAAAGAGGTGCTCCGATTACAGAAAAACCTGGAGTCTGGCAGTCTGTGCGAGCGCTCGACCGCATAGATATGCACGAGCACGTGTCACCTATACTTCGTCGCTACCACCTGGTGCAGCTCGTAAAACGTCGAGATGAGTTGTACGATGAGATCGTTGGATCGACGGCGCACCCTCGGCCCCTGGCCACAAGACGTGGACTCAGGAAGCAGACCGCTGCTGACGAGATGGTGGGAACTAAACGAGCAGCCAAACTGGCCTTAGAACGTCTGACGAATGAAGCTTATCCAGGACATAAGCAAGAAATGACGAAGAACGCTACGCAGCACGGGAAAGACTTCAAGCTCTTGCAAAACCGACTGTCTAACGGTCAGAACTGGAACGCTCTGCAGAAGAAGTTTGGCGTGGGGATCCTGGCACTGGTACCCACTGGATCTGACGTGGGCTTCTCGAATACCGAGTGAGTTCCGTTCCATTTTATATCAACAGCGCTGACGGTTACAGCATTGAGAGAACCAAGCATCATGCCTTCTCACAAATCCTGGACCTCCTACACGAACAACGTGGCGATGTATTGCTCCAGATAAGCCAGACAGTATCGGAGCGCATCTATGATGTCCTTCTTGGAAGGCCGGGGGCTCCGATCTTCGTTTTCGAAAGAGAAGAGCAGGAGGTACTGGACGAAGCTCCATACGATTCGCCAGCTTTGATCAAAAGATGCAAGCTGCAGAATGCGTAGATTCGTGACACATGAGCTATTTGTCTGACGTCAAAGTGCCTACGAAACGAAATCCATCACACTGGTCGCCGCATACAAGGGCCCGCACTTTGCCACTCTTTTTGCATCATGGTTATCCACTCTCTCATCTCTTCTCATTCTGAGAACCGTCCATGTATGCCGTAAGTTGCCATGAGGCCTTCCATGGCGGCCAGCGTCTATCTCTGGCCCTGCAGGCTGAACGTCGGTCTAGCCGGATGTAATGAGCACTCCCAGGATACCTCCAGCTGAGCAATGGTCATTGGCTCAGCAAGCGGGCCAGTCAGACCTGCAGGGTCACGTGACTGAGCCAGGCGAGCAACCACTGCTCGGTCTCAGTTGAGGACTGAGACGCTCATGCTCAGTCGAAGACTGAGCAGCAACGAGTCTCCTTAGTATATAGGACAGTGGAGTTTCCATCTTTCATAGGAGCCTCGTGCTCAACTTAAGTAACCAACTTGGAGTCATTGATCATAACGCAACTTGACCAGTGTGCTACTCAGACTGTTACCTCTTCCTTACCCTGAAACCCTTAGTACCTCGTTCTACGTTCCTACCCCGAGTACACCCCATTACACCGGAGAGAAACTCGCAGAAAGTCCGGAGATCTTCCTGTTGAGCTTATGAGTCTGAGCAATATGGTGCTTATGTTCAAAGTTCGTACATACGACATGACGTCTTTCACCAGAGCCCTGCGCTGCAAACCCCTTGGCGCTTGTAGTTCTGGGTGGATCCTTCGGCGGGCAAAGGTGTGGTAGTTGGATGGTTCGATGGTCACTTGGCAGGGTAAAATCAAACTGTTCGGGCGCCGAAATTTCTCTTCTTTCTTCGGAAACATTGAGACGTAGAAAGAGAGCGTTGAGTCCGATGCGCTTTCCTAGCGCTTAAATACTTGGACGGGCACATTGGATACGTGCTCCGCTATCGTATTCACCATGCAAATGCGCCTATTGCCGGCCCAATCTCGTGCCACTGGACATCGTCCAACACACAGATCGTGGCAAAGGGTGGAAGATAGCACAGCAAAGGAGCAGCAAGAGGCAGCAAGCACAATGGCTGATCGCAGCGCATTTGAACACAAAGCCCTAAGTTAATGGAAGAACTTAAAGAGACATCAGGGGCTGAAGCGCGCAGAGGAATGACGCTCGGACACAGCCCGAAAAGGATCTGCCTTGTCGCTGAGGTGCGAATGGCAACGCGGTCATCCTCGTCGTTACGTTTTTGCTGGGAATGTATGTGATCATTTATACCACAATTGTGCGCAGTATATTGTTGGTCGGAAATTCGGTACGGGCCGCCCAGTTTGGGACTTCTGGAAAGTCTGAAAAGCGTCACCTGACTCGCCAAGTTCAGACTCCGAGACGTGTTTCGGTCGCATAAACGGGCCTGTGCGTAGACTGGCTCCAAAATTGTTCCCTACACTGATGGATCTCATGACAATTCTTCGAATGGCTGACCCACCGGAATTACCAAAGTCCTTGAGAAGGACTGCGAACACAAATCTAGATCTCGAGACCGAGCAAAGACTTGCTCAAATCTGTCACAGTCTCGATCGTTTTTTCGATCGATGTGAAGACACCGTCGAGCATGCACCCCACATGCTACGTAGATGGCTTAGGAGTCAGCGTCGAAGCGAACCACACGGTGCCCCCTTCGAGATCCCAGGGCGCCAGTCGACAATCAAAAGGTATAGGGGCCTGTGGAAACGGCTGGTGTGCTTTTGCATCCGACTTTACAGATCAGAGTTGCATGAATTTGACGGCATAATTCCCATCCAGCTGACAGATTTGCAACGAATGGAGATATTTCATCTTTGGAGTGGCTTTGCGGCAGTGGATGCTCGCCAAACTCCTCTCACGAACGGAAATTCCATTCAGATTCACCGGAAACAGCAAGATCAGCACATCTCGGACAATGCGTCTTCTCAAACATGGAAAAGTGTCTTGGGGGTGTTGGACGTGGACTCGCAACCTGCACCATCGCAGCAACTGATCGATATTGCGGAGTGGTCAAAGGTCGGGAGCGACATTAATGATGGCTGTTCTAGTAGCTCTGAGTCTGTGTGGTCGGACTCCGAAGGCGAAGAAATCGAGGAAAGGGGGACGAGGCTGGATTCCCATCAAATACCACACGAAACGGTACAGCATCGCGACGATCAAGTGGCACGGTTTTCAGCTTTCGTGAGCACTGAAGAACTTTCAGGCACCCATTCCCATTCGCCGCTTCTTGTGTTTTTTAGCAGTATTCTGGGGATTTCATCCGATGCAACGACTTTTGAGCGACCAGGCAACTACACTCCAAAGCTCTCGGCCTTAATCTACTGTGCTCGCTTGTCGCTCTTGGAAGCAACCGCTCCCCACATTTCGAAGTCTTCGACTGGTTGGCGACAGTCACATAACCCCGACAATCTTAAGCTGTTCAACAAAGTTAGGAGGAAGTACTTGTGCGATGAGAGCCCATCACCCGTTGGGCAATTATTCAACCTACGTGCTTACGGAAGAGCGCTTCGTCGAACCGATGGTCCTGCATTTCGTATTCAATGGGCTGATGACTCACAGACGATCAGCTGGGATGATGGAAAGATTACAATGTCACAATTCCGCTCACTTGGCCAATCGGCCCGCGGGATTGCGAATGAGTCATTGAAGCACCTCATGTATGGGCTTGACCATCGCATCGACCTCGACAGTATCAAGGATCGACTGTCCGAGCAGAAGGAGGGCTATTCCTTTCTCAAAGACCCTGCGAATCGAGACAAGGTGTCTAACAGAGCGCTGATCTTGCGAGCTTGCTCAGACATTGACTGCGGACTAATGTTTCAGGATAGCTGGAATGCGAAAGCTGTCAAAGAGTTTTTGAAAACAGAATCGGCTCTATTATCGGCTCTGATGCTGCTGGTGTATCTGTGTGCAGGTCAAGCGGCAAGATCAACGGAGTTGTTTAGTATCGAGTGTTCCAACAGCTCTAGTGGGAGCAGAGGTGTGTATGTGCATCTCGGGCGCATCATGTTTGTGACCAGGCATTCGAAGGCTCGGAAATCAACCAACAACGAGTTTCACGTGGCGCGATTCTTGAACAAGGAAGATTCCCAGCTGTTCGCCGCGTACCTGATTCATATAAGGCCACTTGCAGCAATTCTGCAACGAGAATGTTACAAAAGAACCTCAGAGCGCATGGTCTTATTTTCTTCCTCTGACAACCCAGATGTGCCATGGGGCGCGGGAAAATTGAGTGGTGACTTAAGAAAGCTCACCAAAAAAACCTGTGGAACACCGTTTGGAATCCAAATATATCGTCAGCTCTCGATCACGATAACTGAGCGTCACCTAATCAACATCAGCAAGCCCTTCGACCGCTTCGACGAGTCAGATCCAGATAGTATTGAGTAGGTCTTCGCGTGGCAAAGTGGACACAGACCGAAGCAGCGAGGTGTCAGTTATGGGATCGATTCAGCATTCCCGGACACACTCCAACCATCCCTCTTGCGAATGTACCTCGAAGTCTCGCAGAAATGGCACAGTCTCCTGGTTGTCTGCAACCATCAAACTTCGGAGCCGCTGGAACACACATTTCAAGAACAATCGCCCTACCATATTTCAACAGACACAGTAACGCATGAGAAGCGATCTCGAGCAGAGGACGAGCGTGAATCTGTGGCGGCACAACCACGAAAATTGCGCTGTACCAGCACAACATCTAACGTGCGGCAGGATACCTATGATACGTCACAACGTGTCACTGGAGTGCGTTCAGAGGCGGTTGATTTTCATCAAGGTCCCAGTCCAACGCATCCCAAAATCGCATCTGCGGCTACCAGACGCACTACACTACCAAGCACACCGCTACTATCAGTAACAGAGGCCACGAAGAGTGGCTTTGGGGTTTTGTCGCTTGAGAGTCATACATATCGCGATGCAACGGATTGTCTACATTACAATCCCCGCTTTCATGTACTCATATGCAAAGAGCATGGATATGCTGTCGCAAGTTGGAAGCGGCATCTGTCGGACTATCATACTTTTGACAAGATCGAGCTCAAGCAGGCTGCGAATGTACTACATAAATTGGAGGTTATCAAGCCTGAGCATGTACTCTTGCCACCACCAAACGAGCCTGCTGTGCAATTCTTGCAACAGAGCCGAACCGGATACAAGTGCCAAGGGTCAGGACCGGGTAATTGTGATTTTATTTCCGTTTCGCGTGGAGCAGTGGCGGAGCACTGCAATGTGGTTCACGGTTGGAGATCAAGTCCACAGTCCCGCACCAATTGGTGTTCACTTAAAGTGCAGTCTTTTAGTATTACACCAGGGAAGCAGCGCTGGTTTGTCGTACGTGATTGAAAAGAATTCAAGATAACGTAAAGTGGTTTTCTTTGATTGCAGGGAAGCAGCGATGGTTCATTGTGGACAAATGAATGGAAAGATTTGAGTGATACAGTATGAAATAGTCGGCGTAAATTTAAATATGTCAACCCTCCTCACGTTGATAACACCGTGAATTCGTTGTCCATCCGTTGCAAGGAAAAGATTCTTTAGGGCTCACCAGATGATTCCTCAATGGAAAAAGATGTTCGATCTCTGGTCCTGATACGCTTGTTTGGTGGCGAGACTTCAGTACTTGCATCGACATCTTCGCCTCCGTAATGATGTGTTTCGATATTCTCGAGATCTCCAGCACATGGAAGGAGCACATTCTCAAGTATCTTGAAAGCTCGTAAAGCTACGGGGCGGCACGAGTCACAGCAGCGGTGATTTGCTTCCGGGTCGTTGTCCAAAGCAGGCATTTCCCGAAAAGCCCCAATAAACTTGTGTAATAGCAGGGCCACAGCCGGTCCGTCACACGTCGGGGAGGAACTCGTTTGACGAGCTCGTGGCGCAGGCTTATCTCCCGGGTGTGACCGATGCGACGAGCCACTGTTCAGAGGTGCTTGAGATCCAGGCGATATGAGGTCGATTGGTTTGTGTGACAAAGAGTTGCCCACTCTCTTGACCATTTCTCTACCATTCTCCAACACACGCCATCCGTCATTCTCCTCCACGTCTCCGTCGATTGACACGCTCGTGGCCGACAACTCGCCCGTATTCCGCTTACGCTTTCTCGGCACTCTGGGAGGCCCTGCCGTCGAGAAATCGGGTTTCTTGAGAGCTTGTGTGTTGGGTGCCGCCGGAGATACCAGTTCCACCCTGAGCTGATCGTGTTTAGGACTGTCTGGGGCATCACGGTCGTGGTCCTTCTCATTCAACTAATCATTCAAAGAACGCACATCGTCGAGAATAACGTGGCGAGAGCGCGGCAGGCGGATCCCAAGCTCTACTCGAGCTCTTTCGTTGACTCGTCGTTTCATCAACCGGGTCCAATGGTCGATTGCCTCCTCGAAAGAGTAGCCCTTCCGTGCATTCTTTACCACCTGACCCAGCAAGCGCTTTGAGCAATCTTCTGCTCGAGTCCACGTCGGGTCGCAAAGCTCATGAGGAATCCTCTTAAACCAGTCCGAGCCCCACTCACGCGCGATCACTTGCAAGCTTTTCTTTTTGGAGTGATCTGCCGAGGAGCCGATGAAGATGTTGGCTTTGACGTAGTCGGAGTTATCGAGAGTGTTGAGGAAAGCCTCTGCAGAAGTGACGTTTGGATCTGGGTGACCTTTCCACAACGACTTCGCCTGAATGTAGCGGTACACCAGGGCGGAAGCATAGTGCTTGAATCTTGAATATTCAGAGTCAGAGAGAGCTCAGTCAGAAGTCAAATCAGTCAGGTGGGTGCTCAATCAGAAATCAATCAGCAATCAGGTGCAATTTATAGCTACGACGGTCATCTCCGATGCTCATATCAGAAGAATTGCTTTTGGACGGTCTTTAAAGGCGTCCAAATGCTTAACAGTGTATCCACGCTTGTTTGAGCGCTATTCCAAAGTAGTTCACTTTCTATCCCATTCCACTCGGTGGTTGTCTAGCACTCCTCAAATTTCTTGGCATGAAGCAGACCATATACAAAAAGTGCTACCATATAGGCAACCTATCCACTGACGAAGCTGTAACATGTTTTGAAAGGTGACTATATGATGTTTATTGGCTTTGGAAGTACTTATATGCTTTGTCAAGGCTTTGTCGCTTCTTGAAGCGCCTTGCTAACCTGATTGCTGACTGAATCTGATTATTCAGGTCTGAGCTCAATCAGGGACCTGATTGACTGAATACCTGACTGAATACCTGATTAAGAAAATCAAGATTCAAGATCTATACTGTCTGGGCATTGACGAAGAGAACAAATCACTGAAAGAGACGAACGACTACTCTTACGAGCTTGCCAGTCTGGTCTACGTATAGCCAGCACCGTTCTACGTATGTAGTGGATCTATTGCTATTTTCCAAGTTGTCAAAGTAGAATTGGCCACAACCGATGGCTTGCGCTGTCGTGCAGCCTGTATTGTAACATTTGTAAGATCATGGCACTCGCTGTACTATGCCAGCTTAAGGATTCCATTCTGGCAAGTATCGCCTCCCCATGGAAGTAAACATGCATGCACCTTAAATGGAGATCAGAGAGTTGACTGATCAAGCACGGTTCACTAGCCCACGATCCGCCCTCTGTGATAAAGTTAATTGCAAAACATTTGGCGAAGTTCACTCGCGTACCACAACATCCACCATCTTAGATTACATGGTATCCTTTCTTGGCCCAGAAGTCAAACATCTTGTGAATCATCTGAACGTTAAGCTGAACATATTCAATGTCAGCAGCATCTGCCAACGCGTCCTTGGTGTTATCGCTTCGATAAGTGGGGGTTTTTTGGCTTGTCTCGAACCGAGTGAGTTCACCTAGTACTGGTTCGCGAATCAAAGGCATCAATGCCAACAGAGGGTTCGTGCCGAGTCCTTCATCCTCACTGAGGGCCGTTGCCCAGTCCTGGTACGGGACTAGTTCGACAGGATGCCCAGCTTTCTGGAGAAGTTCACCAGTTCTCTCAAGGCTGACCGAACATGTTGGATCCGGTGAAACGATGCTGTACGATCGCCCAACGGTAGACTGAGATCGTGAAATGTGGCGGATAGCTGCGCACGCGTAATCCACAGGCACGTACTCCCATCGCAAGTCTTTGATCAACGGGAAAAGACCCAGCTTTGCGCTGCCCACTAGCACCCGCGCAAAGAAATCGTCTGGGTTGCCAGCGCATCGCTTGCTATCGCCTATGACGGTTCCCAGACGATAAATTGACACTGGGAAACCACGATCGCGCGCACGGCGGATGATCTGCTCAGCCACCCACTGGCTCTGGGAGTAGCCAGTGTCATGTATTGGACCTTGTATGTGCGGCTCCAGTGGCTCATCCTCCAGTAGTGATTTCGTTCCGTTGAGAAGACCGGTCGCGCCCCACGCGTCAATGGTTGATGCGTAATGAGTACATTTCGAGCGACCGGTGCTAGCAAACTGCAGAATGTTTTTCGTTCCAAGGATGTTTGCTTCGAAATGCTCTTGATAAGGTTGGCAAAAGTTGACATGCGCGCCAAAGTGGAATATGGTGCTGACAGCGTCTGCAAGACGGGAAAACTCGTCATCCGGAAGGCCAAAATGATGCATTGCAAAGTTGCCGTCAACAACATGGATACGTCCCTCGACGCAGTCGTCCCACAAATCATATTTCTCGAGCGCATTACGCAAACGTGTTTCTGGTGAGGCCTTGTCCCTAGACCTGACCAAGCACGTGATTGGTGATTTGCTGCTGACGTTTGAAATGAGATCTTTCAGAAAGAATGCTCCAAGGAAACCGGTAGCCCCTGTCACTAAGAAGTGTTCGTCATGGTTGGGAACTGCGTGTGAGATAGGTCCAGTTTGGGGAAGTATGGAGTCAGCCAAACATGAGTCAGCCTTCATCCTATCGATCAATGCTGTATGATCGGGTTTTCCCACGGTCTTCTTTGACTCAATGCATTGGACCATGTCCGCAAATCTGGGGTGTTCGTAGAGGTCTTGCAGGCTGATATGCTTCCCAAAGCTTTTCCGGATTTTCACGGTCAGCTGCGCCGCCTGGAGAGATGTGGCGCCCGAGCGAAAGAAGTCATCATCTGCTTGTACCCCACTTGTTCCGAGTACACTACTCCACACTTCTTCCAGCATACTATTAGAATTTCTCTGGGTGTCTGGGGCAGGTGTGGAGAGTCTTCGGCAAATCTCTTGTTCGAGAGCTGCATAGTCGACTTTGCCACGTGCGTTGAGTGGGATTGTGTCCATCGACATGACTTGGTTGGGAACCATGTACGCTGGTAGGTGCGCCAAGCAATATTCTCTAATGCTTGACAGTGTGCTCTTGTCGGACTCGTGCAATCGAACGCAAGCCACGAGTATTTGCTGAGTGTCATCATTCGGACTCTCGACTTGGACGACATGGGCCTCCTGACTCAGCTGGCTCCGATTCAGAACCGCCTCGACCTCACCGAGCTCAACTCGATAAGTGTTGTGTTTGACCTGCCGGTCATATCGACCAACGAACTCGAGGACGTTTGGAGATCCTTTCCTGAAGCAGCCCATGTCTCCCGTTTTGTATAGCAAATCTGAAGTTTTCGTGCCCGAGATCTGTTCGGTAGATGTGTCGACGAATTTTCTTTCGCTTTCTTCGTCGTCATTCAGGTATCCGATGGAAATTCCTGGGCCACGAAGACAGATCTCACCAATTTCCTCTTCGTCCGTGATCACTTCTCCAGAGCTATCCTGTAAAGTCACCTGTATATCGCCAACTGCCCTCCCAACCGCAATGCGAGGTCTTTTTGCTTCGTCAAAGTCGATCTGGTGGAGTGTTGCAAAAATCGTTGCCTCTGTTGGCCCATAGGCATTCCAAAGTTGCTGTGGGGGATCGTTTTCGAAGATGTTCCTAATCGCTGATGGGCTCACTACAGAGCCTGCGAAAAGTAAAAGTCTCAAATGAGAAAATGCTTTCGGACAAGTGGAGGCGATGTGATTGAAATGACCTGTCGACAGGAAGCCCACTGTGATTCCTTGTTGGCGAATAAAGTCATATAACCTGTGACCCTCAAGCACTGAGTCCCTTGGAACGATGACGATCTCCCCTCCAGAGAGAAGTGTGGCCCATATCTCGAAGAGAGCCAGATCGAAACTTGGGTTATTGAGACAAAGCATCCTATCGTCGGGCCGTAATGGCGTCACATCTGTATTTGTCGCGATGTGTATGATAGCAGTACCGGAGATCTGGACCAGTTTCGGCTTGCCTGTAGAGCCAGAAGTATGCAGGACATGTGTGACGTTGTGGTGCACATGCTGAACTGCATACGTAGCCGTAGACTGGAATAGTTGGATAGGATCGCGCTCTGAAGTGGTTTCGACTCCAAGTGAGGAATTCTTGTAGTCTTTGAGTGCACTGTACGAAAAGACGTAGCGGACCCTGGCTTGCTGAAGAAGACTTTGGAGGCGGGCTTCCGGCAGGCTTGGGTCGACAGGGAAACAGACGCCGTTGGCGAGAATCGTTCCTATCTGACAAACGATCTGATCAATGCCTGGGCCGTACCGAATTGCGACTAGCTCATTGGACTGGAGCCCCTGAGCAATCAAGAGCTGGGTGACTGAAGCTGCTTTTCTCTCGATCTCCTTGTAAGAGAAGCGAGTCTGTCCCTCGTAGACTGCCCAGGCATCTGGGGTGCTCGTAGCCTGTCCGTGAAACGCACTGTAGAGACTAGAATGCTGCATCTTGGAGGAAGGTATACACACTGAGCTGATACCAGATAGCAAGTGGCAAAATGTACTAGGTAGATATCGCGAGATCAATTTGTATGATTGAAGAGAGACTGTGACTCGAGTTCGACATATATCAGTCACAGGTTGGGTTCCTACTTATACTAAGAACTAAGGTCAATTCTATGAATGTGAATACGACGTGCGAAGGCTGTCAAAATATGATTCGTGGAGCCATGGTCACGCGGGAGCCATAGTAATATGCGGGAGGAGTGCTCATGCAGGAGCTGTGTTCATGCAGGAGCTGTGTTCATGCAGGAGCTGTGTTCATGTGAGAGGCGTGTTCATGCGAGAGGAGTGTTCATGCAGGAGCTGTGTTCATGCGAGAGGCGTGTTCATGCGAGAGGAGTGTTCATGCAGGAGCTGTGTTCATGCGAGAGGCGTGTTCATGCGAGAGGAGTGTTCATGCAGGAGCTGTGTTCATGCGAGAGGCGTGTTCATGCGAGAGGAGTGTTCATGCAGGAGCTGTGTTCATGCGAGAGGCGTGTTCATGTGAGAGGAGTGTTCTCACATCTTTCTCAGCTTAACAAGCCAAGCCGTGAACACAGCTCGGCTTGCCTGGCTTTTTACATACAGTATCGCTGTCGAGTTCCTTGGATCTCGTGGCTGCCTTCGCGCAGACTTCCAATAGAATCTATTCCCATGCATATAACTTAGCAGTTGCTTATAACTGGCGCAACTTAGGGTTCCCAATATCGATAACAGCGAGCCGTTAAACGCCACTATGACTAGAATCACGCTATTGACAAATTAATGCACTATGCAGGTATCAGTAGTACTACCAAATAGAGACTGAGTAGTGCTTATCTGGCTCGAGAGGAGAAATGACTCTGCTTTCGGCTCAAGCTCCGTAAGCATCATGCGGATGGAGACGTAGACACCTCTGCTATGGCAGTGTCCGCTCATCCATGAACGTTCGGCCATTTTCGGAGTCGTACTTGTCATCATGACGCATGTCGCTGATTTACCTTGCCCATAATAAGTGGGAAAGATTCAGATCGTAGGAAGATGCTATCATGCTACAAGGTGAGTTTAGCTAGTTTATGTCGAGTCGATAGCACGATATTACCGAGGCCGCTGAATTCTTCCGCTCTTGGTCACCGCTACTGTAAGTGACGTATTACTTTGTAAGAGAGCAAGCTCTGATCCACGGGAAAGCAATAGTGTACGTCTTCATGCGCATCGTCGGTAATGAAACCAGGAGCCTCCGACAGCAACGCACCTTTGCCGTTCTTAGCCGTGTGATAGATCACTCCGTAGAAGCGCGAATCTGCTCCTATATCTCGCAAGTGTATATGAATAAATGACGATCATTTTGATAAGTTAGTAGTAATCATATAATGTGGGGGTGACGAGCAGGGCGTGGATAGTCACATGGATGGTCGAGACTTGCGAGTGAAACTGATCGCGGGGTCACGTTCATGACGTTATGCGACAACGGGAACCACCTTGGTCTCTATGTGTGCATAGATCTTGAATCTTGATTTTCCCAATCAGGTAGAGAGAGTAATTTATTCCGCCCGGCGCTAAGCACCTAAAGGGCACTGCACTATTTACGTCACAAAGTGTACATGCACAACAATGAGATTAAACAAAAGAGAATTCCATGACCGTTGCCCTCCATCGTTGGAAGCCCCTCCTAACAGTGCGTATTGTCTCTGGTCTCCATGTGCTCGTGCTTGGCGGTCGGCGGGCGCTCTTGAAGCTGTGTTTCCAAGTGTTCATCGTCCTATCTTCAGCGGATGAAGCGGGGACCTGCCGTATGTACGAGGGTGCGTGGGGTGGTGCGGCGTTGAGGGTTAGTAGGGTAAGGGTTGTTGATCGACGTCCACGGTCTGATGTGAGTTATCGTGTCGCTTGGATTCGCTCGTTGCTGTCGTGCTCGAATCGTTTGGTAGCCAGAGTGAAGTGAATCACTGCTCGCACTGCAACCATATCTGGTGTCCAGTCGTCGGTATCCATCGTGGATTTGCCTACGAGCAAACGAGAGAGATCGTCCTCGTCTGTGTACACGCCCAACATTTTCCGCTGTTCGCTCCACCTGACACAGCGAAAGACAAAATGTTCTCTCGACTCGACTGCTTCTCCACACTCGCAAAGATTCGATTCCACTGCCTTGATGTTGTGCAGATACCCATTCAGTGGGGTCATGCCTGCGCGGAGCTGCGCGAGAATGCTCGCCTGTCTCCTGCTGAGCTCGTCGTACATGCGTCGAGTGTGATTTCCAGGCCAGGCAGTGTCGATTCTGCGTAC
>PEGC01000179.1:0-17828 GCA_002921095.1 Cladosporium sp. SL-16
TACCCGCTTGTGATTGGTCAATCCAGAAAGACAGGGGGTCGATCCAAATGGGGGGTCGATCCATTCGGCGCATAAGTATCCAGCCTCATCTTCTTCCATAACCTCCCCCCTCTCACCTAACTCTCGTCCCTGTCCTCGGCCTTTGCCCGTCGTGCTCTATCGACCTAGACGTACGCTGTCATTCCTGTCACTCCTACCCTGCCATCCGCCTCCCATATCCACTCTCTTCCCTAGCCATTTCTTCACCATCTCCCACCAACCAAACCTCCCTTGCTCTTCTCCTCCCCACCTCGCTTTACTCGCTACAATCCCTTCTAACCATTCCTTCGCTTCTTCCTCTCGCACCGTCAGTACCGCCGCTAGCCCCGCCCGTAAAACTCCTTTAAAGTGACAATCTACCCCTTCTTTTCTCTTGTACATTCCTCGTTGCCGGTTGCCCGCATCCTCCCAACTGTTGCACACTGCCTGCGGCGTCCTGCAACCCTCGCAGCTCGAATACTCTTCCCACTCGATCGAGCCCAACTCAGCCCACGCTTGCTCCATCCTCCGCATCTCCACCTCGTTCGCGACCTCACAGTCCCACCACTCGTGCTCTACCCGGCCCCCTCCTCCCTTCGTCACACAAATCGAACACCCCTCCGCGTATCGCTCTAACTTTTTCCTCGGCCTCTCCGTGCTTTCCCAGCGGTCACCTATCTCCCCTCTCGCTCTCTTCCCTAGATCCCTCTCGTCAGCTTCGATCCTCCCCAACTTCCTCTTCCCCCTCCCCGCCTCTGACGGGGATGATGCTCTGTCTGCCTCTATCTCTGCTTCTGTCCGAGTCCCCCCGCCAACTTCACCTCCTGTGCTTTCACAAACGTCACATCCAGCCTCCCCTTCCCCGAGTCGACACCGATACGCCCTCGCGTTGCCGTCCATGAACTCCTCCATCACCGCCTTACGGCACCTCTCCCCCCTCACGAACGTCCTTACTTCTTCCCCCGCCCTCGTGTTCTTTTCTCTCGCCACTTTGCTGTCTCTGCTCCTCTTCAACCATTGCAAGATGATCGCTTCGCTGCGCCCTCCGTCCCTCCCTGTTCGTCCGCTCTCTTGTCCGTACTGCCGCAGATCGAACGGTATCCCTGTGTGAACCACCGCCCGGATCGACGGCGCATCCACCCCCAACCCTAACGCGTTTGTCGCTGTGAACACCCTCGCTCCTCCTTTCCTCACAAGCTCTGCCTGTATCTGACGCTTCTCTTGCTCTGTTCCTGCTTCTCGGTAATACGCCTTACATCCCAGCGCCTTCGCCATCCTTTTCGTCTCCGCTATCGACTTGCAGTATATCACCATCTTCTTACTACGATCAAGATCGAGCTCCTTGCTCTGATTGAGCAGCAGCCCGTGTTCGGCAGATACGTTCCAGGAGCTTCCATCGAGAGCATTGACTTTGAACAGGCGTTTCAGACAATTCATGACTCCGCACCTGTATGGCACCAGCTTATCACGAGTCTCCTCTATAACACGCGTGCACACCGCGAAAGTTACCCTGCTCAAGCTGCCCGCGGACTTCCACAGCAGGTTTTCATGATAACTGCGTTCGTCTGCCATGCGCAGTCCAAAAATTCATCGTCTTTCTTTCAAACTCTTTTATCCGTCTACCTCCATGGATCTGGCGTGAAGCGCAGAGTGCTCGACACACTCCACGGTCTGGGCATTTGTCACAGTTACAATACTATCAACCGCAGGATGGAGAAGGTCGCGACAGAAGCTAGGGTATGATTTTTTGCCACGCTTCCCCTAGTTCTACTTCAAACCACACTGCCTGTTCATTCATTCCCCCCTAGCGACGATTACAGGCCGGGAGACTGATCATCTCACGGAACTTTACTAGGAGGCCACCACCTGCGTCTAGTAATCCCTAAAGAACGCTGATCTAATCAGTCTTATCAGGCTTCCCCCACAGCAGATATCTCCGTCTTGTCAACTCCTGCAAATACCCAGTCCAATGATCCGCATTAGCGTGGCACACTCGGCAACCTGCGAGACAATTGACTAACAGTTTAAGCGAAAACTCCCAATCCTCTCACGCGATCAACAGGCCGTGATCGTCTACGACAATATGAACTTCAAGGAGAACACTCGCCACGAGATCCTCGGTCACTCCGCCGGCATGCGCGCCGTCACAACCGCTTCTATTGTGATATGCCCTCAGCTTCCCGCATCCGGACTGAATCAGTCAATGCACCATCCGGAAAACCCTCTTCGCATAGACGAGATATTCGATAGCCTCTCGCGTCAGGGAGACGATACGGGAGTACAGATAACGCAATTCCTCATTGCAAATGCTATCCGAAGCGTGCATCCCGCTGCTGTAGCTCGCATTTTCGAGAGCACAACGCAATATCCACAGATGCCTGTACTCCATCAGATCCCTCCTCAAAAGACGAAGTTCTGGCAGTTTGGCGGCATTTTCGAAGACGAAGGTACTATCAGCGGAACGTACCGTGTCCACGATAGTATCTTCATCGCCCAACTTGGTCTCAAGGCACCTCGAACACCTAGTGATCTTCGAAACGACTTCTCTAGAGGGCTCTGGCTCGTCCATGGAGATCAGCTTACTGCGCAATGAATTCGTTCTGTCAAGCTAGAGCAACGATCCGCTGAGCGTCCGTACGACCGCAGGGACTGGATGCTAGGCCTACCCGCCTGGTTTCATATTCAGATGAACCTCCTTTACACCATTGTAAGGACCCATTGGACCGGCTCTAATGGTCTTCATCAGTCGCGACATTGCCTCAAGGCAGACAGCACAGCATGGGGCCGTACCCAATATGGCCCCGACAATATCAAGTACCACCTCGTAGCACCGATCGTGGTGCAAGCGTTCGCCTCTCGCGTCACCGCGATGTTTTACTCGCACCTCAGGCAGCGTGGTATGATCGAAAACACGTCTGCTACTGTTCCCGAGCTCGTTGGAGACATGGACGACATCGTCGCCCGCTTATCACCTTCGATGTTCAGCGAGATTATCGAGGAGACCCGGCTTCAGGCTTTCACACATGACACATGGGAAGGGGCTCGTCACAAAGACATCGAGTTTCGCTCAATGTGTCGAATGTTACAAGAGATCGAGCTTTTCCTTGTGGTCCAGTACGCTATTGAACGCGGCGACATTGGCCACCTCCGACGTATCGTGGACCCACTTATCATCGCATTCTTTGGAGCTGGGCAACAGAACTACGGTCGAGAGATGTTATTCTACCGATGGAACCTTCACTCATCTGTCCACTCAGACGAGCTCCAGTATGCTATTCTCGCTTCTGGTCTCGTAAACTGGCCTGGCCAATGTGACACATTCAAGGCGATCGATCTTGGCCTCGAGCATCTCAATGGGTATTGCAAAACAGAGATGACATGCTATAAGAACTCGACAAAGGATATAGATCTCATCTTTAACCGTGTCTGTCTCAGCAATACGTTTGTTGGAGAGGTCCGGACGAAACTCGAGGCGACCTTTGGCAAGCACATGTCTGGCGAACACACAGTTATGGATGCAATACTAGACATGTTTTCACTTGCACGCAACCTCGCCGCGCCTCGAGACTACGGACGTCCTGAAAAGCCCTTCGATTCTCCTAACATATTTCAGCAAGGGGTCGACGTGCTTGAAGACCGAGTAAGAGATTTCAACAATGTACATGTCCGTGACAATTGCACACCCGACGCTGGTGTCGATAGCCCTGTCGACACGATTGACGACAGTTTCGCCAA
Organism: Cladosporium sp. SL-16; assembly: GCA_002921095.1. Lineage (NCBI taxonomy): Eukaryota > Fungi > Ascomycota > Dothideomycetes > Cladosporiales > Cladosporiaceae > Cladosporium > Cladosporium sp. SL-16. Next base: position 3,754 of record PEGC01000179.1, read on the forward strand.
CATCGATGACTTCTTCGATCTTGAGAATGCTGATAGTGACACACCAGACTTGATCGATCTGACCAGTGGGCTCAATTAGACAGAACATGGATAGTATGCATGTGGGCCTGTGATGCCTCCTGCAACATCCCGCGCCAACCCATTGCCCCGGCTTAGACATTGCGCATTAAAAGGGTCGCTGCCTGAGAACTCCTGCCGTATCGGACGAATCCTGCATCTTTCCATCATCATGCCGACTCGTCTCATACCGATGCGTCGCCGTACCCCGAATACTACAAGCAAAGTGAAGCGCGCCTTTGAAGCACTGCGCCATCCATCGTCACTCGACCGTCTAAATTGGAACGCGGCGAAGAGAAAGGTTGCTACCGCCTCGAACAGTCCGCTCACATCCGCTCACATCCGGATACTTTGCTACTAAACACCAACCCTCACATCAGTCACTGAATACTTCGTCGAGCGACTTCTGAGCATACTTCTTCGCTACTACACTATTATGCTTTCCGCAGGCTCAACGTCAGTCTGATGTTCCTCGCGCGCTCTCTTTTGCCTTTAGTGTAAGCGTCCGAATGCGCCATCGAGACGTGAACAGGGAGGAAGTCAGGAATCCGACGTTTGGATCCTTCTCCCGAAGTGGAGCACGACGAGACTGTTGATGCTCCTGGGCATTATTCTGCAGTTCAGCATCTACGTCCTGTGGGTATTCGGACGGATGCTGCTCCTGAAATCTGGGCTGTGTGGGTGTTTCCGCGGACGCCGACTGTAGTAAAGCAATCTCGAAGTCGCCTGACGATATACTGGCAAAATCCTGAGACAGTACGTCTTCGAGGTCGTGCAACTGGTCATGTGCTGAAGCGGCCTGCTACAGCACAACTTTAGATAAAACATCTTGAAACGGCTCATTTTGAGGAGGCACGTCTCGCAAAGAGGCAACCCGTCGCTGCGAAAGAGGTGATTGCGCGTGTCGTCGATACTTCTCACGCAGCCGAGCTATGATCTCTGGTGTGGACGTCGACACTTCGCGCGCTCTAGGCGTCAGATGCTCCGGGGCAGATAACGGCCAGAACTCTGGCGCTAACGGCGAGCTGAATGTGCCCGGCTGACTTAATGGAGACGCGGTTGGCGCATCTGGAGTTTTATATCTGTCTGGCCGGATTGCAGATATTTGCGCCCGAGTGGATGGGTCTGTAGGTGGAAGTACGGTAGCGGCTCGTGTAAGGCGCTGCTCGAAGATACGCCTGGCGACCTGTCGTGCTAGGTTGTCGTCCTTCTCTTTCAGCCACTCTGCAAGATTGCGACGTCCTAAGCCTGGAGGCAATGGCGTAAAGGTGATTCTCTCCAAGCGCTCACTTGCCGCAGCTCGCTCGTCTCTTTTCATCCTAGCGATCTCTGATACAGTTCCTCCAATCGTCGAGCCCATTCGTCGAAGCTGCTCTACCAAGAGCGTGATGGATCTATCTCTATGTCGCCAGTGCCTCAACCTCGGTGCTTCGCGTTCTGCGTCATCGATCGAGAAGTACCGCCAAGCAACCTTCCGATGGGGTTCAAAGAGGCGAGCAAGGCGGTAACGGCAGTCGATTTCTAGGAATGCAGCTGGTGAGAGTGGGTAACGTCTATGAGGGGAACTATACAGCAGTTTTGCTTGTTCAGTAGCCCACTTATCTAGGATCTCGAGCGCAACACCTGCCGAAGTCCCTTTGACTGGCTTTTGCACAAGAGTCTCCAGGGTCGGCGGTTCGGGAAAGGACGGGAACAGGGATGGATTACAACCACTACAGCAAAACTCAGGTGGTACCACCGAGCTTGGTACCCCGGATGGAAGATTCTCTTCACCGAGGACCCGGAGTATTGCGCTTCGATGACACTTTTCGTTCACCATCTCTTTGAATGCCACTGGCAGCCTGCGCCGGTACTCCAGCTCTAGGACGGTCCAAGTTCTCTTGCTTGGAGTGCCCTGAGTCTGACTCAATCTTGTATGCGTAGGGGTCGGCAACTCAGCTTGTGTTGATGTTGCAAGGTGTACTGGCTGTGACATCACACCAGGTGTACGTGTAATCCCTGGTTCGGAGAATATCTTCGATTCTGGCACCGCTGGTTCAGTGCCTTCAGAGTCGAAAGCATAGTACGGCACGAGGATGTATGCCTGACTAGTACGGCCGGGTCCGCGGCCACCACGCCCAATCCGCTGTTGAATGTCACCAACGTCAAAGTCGATCGGAAACCTCCAGAGTACGACCCTGCTGACATCAGGGATATTGAGACCCATACCAAGCGCGGTTGTGGCTACCATGACACGGATAAGTGATGACTCTTTCTTGAATTCAGCGTATCTCTGCTCCTGGTCCCAGTCGGACACGGACGAGGTGTAGACTTGGATGATAGGTGGAGGGACCTCTCTTTCGCGGACAGGTCTTGGACATAACGACGGTTTACAGGGTACTGAGCGTTCTGAGAAACAAGCACGCGTCGAAGGTATACTACCACCCTCTCGATGTCCGTCTTGCTGTCGATAAAGATGACTGTCTTGGGAATATCTGACGGGCGGGCCTCCGGACTGGTAACAGCTTCTGCGATCGTGAAAAACAGCATTTCAGCAGAAGTGACCTTGTTCCGGGGCAATGGTCGTACGCAAATTGAGATGTCTTTCCGGTCGATGGACGTTCGAATCACCTCGGTTTGATACATATCTGGGCCGACCGGGCGTAGCCCGGAATACTGGAGTACTGCTCGCTCTGTCGCTTCATCGATAGTGGCCGAACACGCGAACCAAACGACATCAGGCAAAAGAATCGCCCGAAGTTGACCAAGCATCATGAACTCTGGCCTGAATGTTTGCCACTGTTTGATAAGATGGCATTCATCGATTGCGACAAGACCACGCTGCGCCTGAAGTGTGGGGCTTTTCAATGCCGCCCGGAATGCGCGGGACGACGCTTGTTCGGGTCCTAGTAAAATGTGGGTGTACTGGCCAGCCTCGATACGTTTGAGCAAGTCTTTCTCCTCTGATCTCGTGCGCGCCGTAACAAGACACGGTCGTGTGCCATCGATCCGCCGGATCTGTTGAAACTGCTCTTGTCCAAGCTTGTTCAGTGGAATGATCTGCAAGGTAATCTTGCCTGTGATGACCGAAAAGATGTGAAAGATAACGCTCTTGCCCCATCCAGTCCTGGCAATGAGGAGCGTGTCGCCCCGTCCGAATATGAGCCGCCGTATTACACGAACTTGTTCGTATCTTGCGGGCTGTTCGATCATACGCTCCAGACATATACTCATCAGGCGGCTTTGGAACGGGACGAACTCCTCCTGTCTGAACATCTCAACAATCCACGGAAGATGCCCGATTGGAACCTCGGATGCCCGACAAAGGAACTCTTCAGCGGCTAGAGGCAGATGCTCAGAGTTCAGTACAGGAGTCTGAGGATTTTGTATAGAATTTTGGGGTCTTGATCCACTAGTCGAGTTAAGAGCCTCACGGATGTGTGTGCGCTTCCTCCTCTGGTCTGCTCTACGCCTCTTTTGTGCCATTTGCCAGTCGTTCAACCGGCCGCTATCCGACCGAGATTCAGTTCAATCCGGTGCATTGGACGGCGAAATGCTTGGCGCAATGTCGTCCGGACCCTAGACTGCGCAAGTGTTAGCGGGTTGCTGTAGATTGCGCTTGCAGGAGTCAACATGCCCCGGGAAGGCGCAACAGTTCAAAAGGGGATGTAGAGGTTAGCGGGTTCCTAGATGGCGCGGATGTCAGCAGAATGCCATGGGGATTCGCGAGACCCGAAATGGCCAAACCCGACAAGGCATGCAGCACTCGTTCGTGCTGGCAAGAGTTGTCGCCTGGTGCAAACGCTCGCAGATTAGCGCGACGAAGTTGTTGTTTCTCGTGGGAATTGGTGGGAGTCGGCAGGATGGTACAGGGGAGCTGTGGGCTCTCTGGATGGCGCAGGCGTTTCTGGGTTTCTCCACCTCTCTACCACTCTGACTAGCGCGTGTGTATTCGCGACCTTCAGTACCCTGAATGGCGCACCACAGTTGTCGGCTCTTTCTGTAGCGCAGGAGTCGGCGGGACTCTATCTTCGTAAAGGGCGCAGCTGCTGGACGGCGGCTGCCTTGGCGAGGGCGCGAATGGGCGAGGTGTACCAGTCGAGCGTCCTCCTCTTAAGCATAGCCACTACCTATATGTGGATGGTGACGCGCGCGGACAGTCTCATTGCGGTTACGGCACGGACTGGGGTGTTGGTGTGATCTAGGGGTGGTATGGCGCTGGGACATCTGATTACACGGTGTTTGCGAGGGTGTATCTCGATAGGATCGGTGCGCGTGAGTAGTTAGCTGCTAGATGCAATCGAAAGCGCGTTTTTTGCGCTACAATCGCAGGTTTCACGAAAGTGGTAGCAATTATATTGCAGGGTGCGCTTTGGAGTGAATACACGTCAAAACGCTGTTTGAACCCCGCTGTCGGCAAAGGTGCGACAATTTGGGCTCAGACGCTTCGCTGAGAGGATACCACGCGCGCTAACAACCCCGCTCCGATTGGCTTATATTTTCGCTAGACCCCACATGATCCTAGCTCCCGTCAGCTGCCGTGAACTTATCCTCAAACAGCGAAGCGTCTGAGCTTAACTGAGATAATGCCGGCTTTTATCTCAGTAACCCCAGACCCTCCTTATGGCTGTGGCGCAAAACAAGTTTGCCAGCCAGGAGGGTCTGAGCCCCTTTTTGTCGCACCTTGGAGGCAGGAAAATTCGTAAGTTTGTAGCATTTTGTGCACATACTCTAGTTCGTTGCGTTACAAACTTGTAAACTTTTGCCGAAATCACGATTACACGGTGTTTGCGAAGGTGTACTTCGATATCATTGAGCAAGAAGGCAGTCACATAGTTGGATTCATCCGGAGGCGCGTATCTTGATCTATAAATGCAGGTTGCACTCAAAGAAGACTGATAAAAATAAGTGAGATATAGTTGTTCAAAGGCGAGCAAAAACGCGATTTGAATGATCTTTTCCGCGAAGCCACAACAACTTGGGCTCAGACCCTCCTGGCTGGCAAACTTGTTTTGCGCCACAGCCATAAGGAGGGTCTGGGGTTACTGAGATAAGATAAGCCGGCTTCGCTCTGAGCGACCGTGTAATTTTAGGGTTAGTGTTGAGGTGCCGCCTAACCTACTCTTATCTCAGAAGCTCAGACCATCTCTTTCGAGGCCTAGTGCGCTGAAGCTTAACTCAAATTCTGTGACGTTGTTCCCCACGCTCTTCAGCCAATGAGAAGTGGAAATCGTCGAGGCCACTCAGAGGGTCTGAGCCCAAACCGGCCGGCTTTGGTGACAACTCAGGTTCGCACTGATGACGCGCTCGTTCTTCCTACCGACCCGTACATCCATATCACCACCAAGACCTACAGACCCTTTCCTTATACCATTGTACAGCGCAGCTTCGGCGCTACACGTTGTGGTCTATACCAACATGCGCACCCCGACGGAGCACCCTGCGCACTTCCACGAAAACGACCATATTTTGTCTGCTCCTAGCACATTGTCGGACACCCCTCTCAACGTACAATCCATTCTCGGCTGCCAGAATACGCAGAGAAAATTCATCTTCCGTCCGAGTCACCCTCAAGGTCAGCCTAGCGAGTCCAGCGGCCTCAGTGACCCCCTCCTAGGTCCGATATGACTGTGCAAGGCGACTGTGACGATGCAGATCTGTACATGGCAGTTCCACCAACGGCAGATACTGGTCTCAAGAGGAAGATATAATCGACGTGCGTGGCGATACGAAGGAAGCCTTGAGGAAGCTGGTGAAGCCTTCATGAATGGCATTAAGTCTGTGTGCTGGAACATGAGATACAGCCTTTCCAAGAGTTTGGCATTAGCTTCTATATGCTCATTACTATGCGGCTTCGTTTGCACGATGCTATGTCTGCTCGCCGGTGTAAGACCAGGGTTCATGCAAGATTTTGCTATGGTGACGGTAAGATTGGTGTGGAACTTGATCCGCTGAACGCCACTAATTCGACATTCTACAGTTGAACACCTCCGGTCCTGAAACAAACCCTTTCCGAGAAAGTGTTACTCTGCGGCGAAGTGACCAGTTACCGAGCATCGCTCACGATATCACTGAAGCACCATCAAACATTCAAGACTTCGCTGAGGAGGTGATAGATTCGGCAGTGCAGAAACTCAATATACCTAAGTTCTACTATTTGCACGTCACGAGTGTATGCGAAGGAAAGTATACAAATGAAAACAAGCGACTAGCCCACGACAAGAACGTAGAGAGCTGTATGAGGATGTCGTCGGGTCACAACCATGTTATTGACCACATACCCCAACTGGGGAACCTAGACTGGCCTTCTGGAGGCACTGGGATGGACTTCGCCTCGCTAATCCGCGCCACCGTTGCTTTGTATTGCGTTTTGGTTTGCGTCATCGCTTTCGCTCTCTTCTTCGAGATAATTGGTATAGTATCTACTGCAACGCAGGTATCCTCTTGCAGCAGGGTGTTCAACATCCTCGCAACCGTACTAGCCTTTGTGGTTAGCACCTTCACCACAATTGCAATTCGCGAGATAGTGACAAGCGTGGTCAAGCATGGGGGTGAAAATCTCGTACAAGCTTCCGCTGGAACCCGATTCCTCGCTTTGAATTGGATCTCCTTCACATCCTTACTGCTGGGCAGTATCCTTTGGTGTCTGGCAACATTTGGAGAGTTTGGTATACTCGGAAAGTGTTGCTCATAGCCTTTGAACGAGGTAGGACAGGTAAGGTTTGGCTACCGAGCAGAGTGAGCACGGAGACGAAGGAAGATATTGTAATTAGATGTACAACTTTGAAACTTTCCCTCGGCCATACCGCCACTTCTATTCTCTCCCCTGCACACATGAGGTTTATTGGTTATATTTCTCTTGCATACGCACTCTGGGACACGTCTAACGTTACTTCAGGATTCAAGGAAAGAGGCCAAGACTAGTACGTCTCCTGAATCGGCATGAGCATCCATCTCCACAGAGCTCAAAACCGGTAATGTCCGCTCACACGTGTATGAGACCAAAGTCCACGTGACCGACGACAGCCGAATGTGTCGCTCAGCCGGCCCCTGACCAATCGTCAAACACTGTTCCACCGCAGACCGCACACCACACAAGTCCAACTCAGTCCTGACCCCCCTGCACCGCCGGTCACTCATTCGCAACGAGGAAGATGGGTATCCGAGCAACGACGTCTTCAAGTTCACAAGCGCGGATTGCAACCCCTGAAGTATGTCGACACGCAACTCAAGAGCACTGCATCTTGGCCACCACGGTCGAAAGCACAGATGATGCTACCCTCAAGAGCATGTTGCAGGAGCAAAGCTACAATGGAGAGAAAGTGGAATGTTTGAATTATGCGCTACAAATCGCTGCACTGGAGGGCCGTCTCTCGTTGGCAGCCTTGTTAGTTACTCGAGGTGCAGACATCAATTTCGAGGGAGGTCTGTACGAGACCGCCTTAGGGGCTGCCATTTTCGGCGGACATCAAGATATGGTAGAATGGCTTCTGCAGCGCGGTGCCGAAGCGGACACAGAAAGCCCAATGTTTTGCACTCCACTGCACGCAGCTGCCCTTTGCGGCCGCTCAGGAGTCGTCTTGGAACTTCTCAAATACGGGGCCGATGTCAATCGTCCGGCTGGTATGTACAAGACTGCGCTTCAAGTAGCTTCCCTTGAGGGCAACAAGGCAGTAGTCGAGGTACTTCTTATGCGAGGTGCGGACGTGGACATCCAAGGAGGGATTCATGGCAATGCTCTTGCAGCGGCCGCTGCGGCCGTGGGCTTGCACGTACCTTCTGGGTTTCCTTTGGCTGAGGCAGATATTGACTTGTGGCTGCACCAAAACAAGATGTGCTTGCAGACAACGAGGTTCGCATCACATTCGGCTGTCATTCTGATACTCCTGGAGGCACTCCGAATAGCTCGAAGTAAAGGCCACTCTATCCAGCCTGCGCGCGGAGGTATACGATTGTGAAATTGAGTCTTTCACCGTAATTGGACAAAACTGTCGTATTTCCGATAACGGGACGAAAAACAATTGCCCACCCCTACTGCACGTATCTCTGACTCCTGGCATAGACAACAGCCAGCCGCAACGACATGCTCATCATCTCACTTGTGCTCTCGCTTGATGCGCACCGCAGTGAGCATTTAGAAAGTCCATAGCCACGCGACTGTATGCGCATGTCCATGATCTCTGATTCCAGCTTTTCCTCCCCTGAATTGCTCATGGCAGGCTTGCATCGCAGCAAAATTGGCAGTGAACTCAAGTACCTCAGAATGCACTGTAAGACTGGTTGAATAATTAGGGATACGACATCGTCTGTATTCTCTCATGTACCCTGCGATCACAGCAGATAACGACTGAAAGCCGATCAGCTCGAGAAGGGTCCAGGTCAGGGGAATGCAGTTGACCCTGAGACTTACGGAGCCGTGTGGCCTCAGACATCAGCATTTAGCTTGAGCCAGGCAACGGCCGCGAATGGTCCCGAGTGCCGCTCATAAATGAGCGGAAGCCAACGGCCCGCAGTTCCAGCATGCTAGAAAGCTTCCCCACCTCAGGCACGGACACACCTCAGGCACGCTTTACGAGCCCGGTGTCAATGAGCTTCCACTACCTACAACTCACACATTACCGATTGTATACAGCTGAAAACATATCTCTAGGATGCCACAGTACTACTCTACAATACTGCAACGGTTTCATGTTCTGAACCGTGCTGGGCGGCGTACTGGCCGGCCTTTCGCCGTCTTCGCCTGCTCTACAGGCTCAGTGACTACTGGCTCCTGTATAGTGTTTGGAGCCTTTTGAGCAGCTATCTCTCTCTTTGGTCGGTTTTGGGACCGCTTATACCCAGCTCTCGAGTCCGTTCTAGTCTGTTTCTGAGCTTTTCTCGCCTCTCGTGCCGCCTGAGCTGCGGCCTTCTTCTGATCCGCAGCTGTCTTGCGAGCAAAAGCAGTTGCAGCTCGCTCATCTCGCTTTCCCTGCGCTTCTACTTCCCTCTGAGCCTTCTCTTGAGCGCGTACTTGAGCTCTGGCTCTTTTTTCCTGTTGCAGCTGCTCTTTCTCCTGCTCTCTGCTCGATGCGATGTCTCGAGTCTTCTGAATTTTAGAGGGGCTCATGAACAGCGTCTCGGACGAGCCAGACGCCCTTAGCCCTTCGATGACTTTCCTTTTCCTCTTCTTCCGCTCCTCCTGCTCGTGGAGAGACTCACTCAAGTGCTTGACTTTCAGGTTTGACAACACAAGCTTCGCTGAGAGACCGAGCACCGTGTCGCTCAGCCTCTCCAGCGTCTTTTGCGTCTTGTCGTCGCTACGCGCCGAGTCGACGCTGAGCATACTTCTGAGCCTTCTTGTCTTCGATGGCGAATCGTATATACTCGGTAGACTGTCGCTCGAGCGTTGCGTGCTTTGCTGAGACCTGGTCTTCACTTCATGGGCTTCGGGGAAGGAATTGAGCGCCTTCTGAGGATCAAAAGGCCAGATGCCTGTATTCGACCAAGCGGATACTACGTTATCTTTCGTGAAGGCCTTCTCAAAGGCTGGCCAGAAGAGAGAGAAGAAGTCTCGTTTGCTGATGCTTGTGTGCCCTTCCGACTTCCTGACAAGGTCGTCGAGCGCCTGGCTGTAGTAATTGGCCAGTGGGGCAAAGATGCCCACATCTAGGGGCTGCAGCCGGTGCGTGGAGTGAGGCGGGAAGACGGCGAGTAAGACCTTGTGCTGCTCATACCAGTCAAGGAACTTCATGTTGACATGTGAGCCATGTCCGTCAACGAATAAGAGCCTGTGAGATCGCCTCGCCTTGGACGCCGTTTCCTTGTCGAACAAGCCTGTCAGCCAGCTGTAACCAAGCTCGCCGCTTGTCCATCCTTTGGGCGATGATGCAAAATGGCAGTCGTGCTCGTCCGGATCGAAGTCGTTGAGCCACGTGTCCTGCAAGTTGCCTGAGACCGCCTTGTAGATCAGAGCTGGCGGCAAACGCGTGCCGTCTGCGCAAATCGTGGCCGCAACCGTGATCCACTCTCTACTACCATCTTGGCCTGCTCTTGCGAGGTTTCCACGCTCGTACAGCTCTTGTGTGAAGATCCTTCGTGACTTCTGCAGCTTGCCGATGAGAAAGCCCTTCTCGTCCATGTTGTATATATTGTCAGCACATATCTTGTGTTCTTCTATCTTCTGGCCGACGATGGCGAAGTAGGCCTCATAGTTACACCTGGAATCAGCTCTGTGACGTGCGAGGTCGATGGTGTTGAGATATCGGGCATCGAGCCTGTGCTTGTGTCTCGCCACGAAGCGCGAGGACCAGCTCTTTGAAAGCCTTCTCCCACATAGTTCCTGGGTTATATTGGCCACAATCTTGGGTGTAGGTGGAAGGCATCGCCCACAAAGATGGTGTATATACTTTATAAGTTCTTCCTCTTGCTTATCGTTGAGCATCCTCTGAGACTCGTAGCCTCGAGCCTTTGAGGAGGTTTTCGCATTGACGCGCTTGCTGAGCGCGGATCTGGTGACCCCGTGCTTTTTTGCTACATCGGATATCTTCAAACCATCAGAAGACCTTATTTCTGCAAGCGCTAGGTCCATTGACTTTCGATTGTGGAGATATCACGCAAAGAAGAAGGCGCGTTGGTGTCACGTCAAGCGTGCCTGAGGTGTGTCCGTGCCTGAGGTTGGGAAGCTTTCCACCGTTCCTGCCCCACGACTTGGCACATTGGGCAGCAATAAGAGCGGGGTCAAATCAGATTTATGCATAACGTAAACCGTGGGGTAGCGATGCACGCGGGGTAGAGATGGATTCGTGATGCAGACTGTCTCGTTCTTCGGACATGAGGGTCGAGTGAGGTGTTGGCTAATCTCTCGGGTCATGAGTGCTAAGGCGTTGTTCATTGTAATGTTAGGCAGCGATCAGGGACGGCTCATACGGTCTCCGTGCATAGCCTGAATGAGAATCATCATCATCATCATCATCATCATGCGATTCGCGACACAATTAAATCACCAACGCATCGAAACAACGATACAGTCTGATCCCGAATCGCTCAACACAACATCAAGCTCTCCGTTCGCTTCTGCCTCTAAGGATTTCTTCGTTTTACGTTTCTTCGGCCTGGTAGTCGACTTTTTCTTCGAGGACTCCGCTTCTGCTGACCTTGCAATATCTAGCACTTCCTGAGTGCTGAACACGAATCGGCATTTCAGCGCTACTCTCTTACCTTTTTTCCGAGCCTTTCGCGCATGAAGAAGCTCGGCTTGCTCTTTGACCTGTTTTCTCAGAGTGACATTCTCACTGCTCGCAGCTTCGAAGGCGGGGTCATGCGCTCTGTAAAACGCTTTGCTGGAGATGGAAGTTCGGCACAAGCTTGCATCGTGGTGATCAGTAGCGAAGTTGCTTGCCTCAGCTCGGTACCATCTGGCGGCGAGCTGTTGAGAAGCGAGATGTCTAGATCAAGGTGTTGGGGTGGTGTGTGTGGTGGTGAAGCCGAGGGAGTGGTGCGGCTAGGCAGCTTTCCAAGGACGGTAATCGGACTTAATGGCATCAACCCAGCACTCCGCCATCCACTTAGGATGTTATGCTTGTTGAGAGCCCTTTGTCGTGCGCGAATATACATTTCCACCCACTGTACCCGTGCGATACGCCCAGCATCGAGTCGAAGAGCGGCGTCCGTCTCGGAAGCCAGAGCGCGCTTGAGCGGCGCAAACACACCAACGTCGAGTGGTTGGAGAACGTGGGAGGTGTGCGGAGGTAGTATCAGTAAGTCGATAGCGTTCTCCATACAAAATGCGATGACGTTGGCTGTGACATGACTGCTGTGGCCGTCCATGATGAGAAGTCTGCGTGTGGTAGGGTCTTGCGGCCTGGTCAGAGGCTCGAAAACACGAGTCAACCACTCATAGCCATGGCTGTCGGACGTCCAGCCACTGCTGCTGGTTGAGAAGCGCCAATCTCTAGGTGCTTGCGCAGGGATCCAGGCATCATTGGTGTGTTTTGCCTTGAATATGAGCAGAGGTGGTATAGCTGTGCCAGCGGCGCCCACGCACTCGATCGCGGTTATCCACTCTTGTCTGCTGCCGATCTGCTTTCAACTGCTTGCTTCGCGAATGTTGACCAGAGCTCTTGATGACTGACTCGCTCCGACCGCGAACCCGGACTCGTCCATATTGTAAACGTGGTCCGCAGAGTATTGGTGATTCGTCCAAAGCTCTGTCACCGCGTCAAACCATCTCTTCACTCCATCGTAGTTCGTCGCTTTGAAGCGCGCGGCGTCAATCTGTCGCGTCCATATGCCCGCGATCTCGTGATTGCGACTTTTGAAGCGATCAAGCCATCTTTCACCTATAGGTCGCAAAGGTTGTGGCTCAGCCTTGGAAATCCGGACGTGACCGCGTCTCAGTTCCTCGGCCATTTCAACGACTAAGGCAGGGGATGCAGGAAACCCGTCGCGTGTAAGACGAGTGACCCATCGCGACAGAGTCTTTTCTTCGGTCGGAGAGTATATCTGCTCGGTTTCGTGGGCTGCAGAGCGTGATTTGCGTCCTGACATGCGACCGAGCAAGGTGGGGTAAGGGACATTTAATGCGATGGCTGCTTTACGGACTGAGGGATAATCTTTGTTCTTGATGGCTAAGATGGCCGCCTGTACATCACCTTCACTGTACCGTATCGGCCCAGGTAATGCGACATCCATGGTGGGTGGTGAAAGAGGTTGAAGAGCACGAACTGCATGATGATGATGATTCTCATTCAGGCTATGCACGGAGACCGTATGAGCCGACCCTGATCGCTGCCTAACATTACAATGAACAACGCCTTAGCACTCATGACCCGAGAGATTAGCCAACACCTCACTCGAATCGCATATTGAATCCATCTCTACCCCGCGTGCATCGCTACCCCACGGTTTACGTTAATGCAAATTGCATGAAATGCTTCTGATTTAAGATGTCCCTAACGCGACTAAGTTAGAGAACCTCTTTAACATGTACGAAATGATCATTTTGCCCTTCCTTCGGGTCAAGGACGTGAACCTGACCGGGTTACGGCGCGGTGGAGGGGCGGAGAAGATCAACAGCTAAGCAGTACGTATCTACTCTCTTTTGGCCTCTCCTTGCACATATGATGCAGTGTTTCTAGGAGAGGTGCACCAACGTGTGCCACCTGGCATCGTCACAAATAGCATGGAGCAGAAATTCTCCGAATAAGGCTACCCTATTATGGCCTACGGACGCCCGAACTCCCCGGCACGTGGCATATGCGCTCGCACATGAGATGATTCTTGGATCATGATACAGGTTCTATCGTAACGTTAATTTGGTGCCATCCTTTGGGCTATTTTTTGGAATTTAATCAATCTGGATACGGACAGAAATTGATCCTTTCTTTGTCTGGACAACAATCATATCGTGATCATAGGAGATATCTTCGACAGTAGTATCGACGAGGCGAGAACGCGGGATGACACGAAGCGCAATGAGTGCAGACATGAGATACAACTCGCAGTATGCAAGGCTGAAACGGGGTTTAGCACCAAGTGGGGGAATGTTTAGGGATTCACGAGGACTTACGGTTCACCGATGCAGGAACGACTGCCTTTGCCGAATGCGATGAGCATCTTTTGCAATTTGTAGTCGGGTTGCCCATCGACGAGCCATCTCTCAGGGTCGAAATCGTCGGGGTTCGGGAAGAGGTTGGTATCCCAGTGATTAATCATCGAAGTCATACCAATGGGAGTGCCTCTAGGGATGACCCAGTCCTTCTTACCATCCTTGGTTGTGTAGACCAGATCTTCGTCGCGAGCAATCCTGGCCGACCTGTGGGAGACACCAGGCATCATGCGCAACGATTCGTGGACGACCGCCCACAGGTACGGCTTCTTCTCAAGTTCGACCCACTTGAGGTTAGAAGGGTCGACATTTTGCAGGTCTTTCATAAGGCGAACGTAGATGTCAGGTTTGGCAAGTAGCCAATAGGTAATGACAGTGAGAGCGGCCTTTTATGATGGTAGTTAGCTTTTTGGACGAGCGGTGGAATTTCCGTGTAAGGGAAACTGTTGTTTAC